>OZ014521.1:56299075-56380277 GCA_963966055.1 Lathyrus aphaca | reverse complement strand
GAGATACTTGAAGACACAAAATTCTGGAGTAGTTGTAAGGACAAAGACCTCAAACGATGAAATTAATTACTATGGAGAAATAAGTAATATAATACAATTTGATTATTCTGGAAAGTACTAGTCGTTCTTTTCAAATGTGATTGGATTGATATCAAGAAAGGAATCAAGAAATATAAGTTTGGGATGATACTTTTGAATTTCAAATTTTTGAAACACACTGGAAAAAAAAAGGTGTTTTATTTATATGATGAGAGAAAGAAGGATTGGTGTGTTGCTCTAGATGCAAAGGTGAGTGATGTGTATGATATGGGTGATGAAGATTATAATGAGGATGAAGAAATCAATGAGCAACCAATACATAAAACAAGTGAAGCTAATCAAAATGTTGATGCTTTAATTGCGGTTTCAGTTGATGAAAATGGTTTCTTTGAAGTTGATGTTAATAATCAGATAGAGCAAGAAGAGGAACATTGGGAAAATATGTTTTAATTTTGAATGATTTATTATAACTTTTGTATGCAGTTGTACTTGACTTATTATGTTTAGTAAATGCTTTGATTTTATATTTTCTCATTCCGTTTGTATTTTAATTCTATATTATTGTATTTTGATTATACATTCTTGCTTGTTGGCTTGTTATATTGTTAGCTTGTTAATTGAATATATTAAAGTAATGTGGAAGTTGACATACATGAGTCTGAAGATTCTTACTCTATTTCGTCTGATGTAGAAGCAGAAGAAGACCTACATATTAATAAAGGTTTGAATTATATATAGATGTTCTTATGTTCTTATATAGAAATAGAATAAGACATACAAAGTAATAGAGATTTGAATTATGTTTTACTTGTAGATGTTCAACCTAACAAAAAAAAAGGCCCAACAAGAATGTTAGATGTATAGGAAATGGACACTGAGAGTTGCATAATTGTTAATTTGGACAAGTATGGTCGGCCTATTGGTCCTGAAGGTATGACTCTTACTCGTTTAATAGGGAGTTTGGTTCGAAGGAAACAATATGCTTCCATTAAATACAAATCTTGGAAAGATATGTCAGACAAGGAAAAAGATGAAATGTTGGCACAAATAGAGGTATTATATATGCAACCTTATATTTAAATCATGATGAACTAACATTTTCTTAATCATTAATGTTTTATTTACTTAACATATCTCTTTTTGCTTAGACCATATTTGAGTTCATTCCTCCTATGAATGAAACTACAAGACAAATGTTGAAATTTGAGATGAATATTAAGTAGAAACAATGAAAGTGTGATTTAAAATAAAAGGCATTTGATCCAAGTAAAACAGAAGAAGAAGTTGCATCCTTTATACCAGATCGTCGAGTTGATCTAGATCAATATTGGGATTTGGTTCATCATTGGTTTTCTGAAGAAGTAAAAGTAAGTCAAATTGAACAAGTTATTTGTGGAATATTGGAACAAACCCTAGTACGAATAGCATGTCGTCGAAGTCTGCTTACATGTTATTGTTTAATTGAGCCTTGTGTTATGGATCCAATTATTTAAGTTAGCTTGTACCCTAAGTTAGCTTGTAATGGGTCATTGTTAAAAAGCATATTAGGTTAGTATGTTAGTTTTATTATAAATAGTATACTAGTCTTTCATATTTTGCATAAGGGAAAATAGGAAGATAAAACCCTAATTCAAAAGTGAGAGAGGTTATTTGTTATTCTTGTATACTTGTAATCTTGTTTTAAGAGAAAGGAAAGAATAACAGTTTATAAACAATCCATGTTGTTATCTTTGGTAACCCTAAACCCTAACCTTGTGGGTTTCTTGAGAAACCTATTATACTTTATTTTCTAAGGTATCTTATTCACAACAAATTGGTGCGGTGAGCATGGAGAAGATGCATTCAACAAAGTATGAGATTGAAAAATTCATTAGAGTGAACGATTTCGGTCTGTGGCGCTTGAAGATGAAAGCCCTACTTGTTTAGCAGGGTTGTTTGGAAGCGTTGAAGGGAGAGACGACCATGAATGCTGCATTGACGGCAGCTAAAAGACGACCATGATTGAGAAAGCACACATCACAATATTGTTGAGCCTTGGTGATAAGGTTCTTCGACAGGTATCAAAGGAGACGACGACGTCAGGGTTATGGTTGAAACTTGAAGGTTTGTACATGACCAAATCGTTGGTGAATTAACTCTACCTGAAGCAAGCCTTGTATTCATTCAAGATGAGTGAAGACAAAGTGTTGGCTGAGCAGTTGGATATGTTCAACAAGCTGATTCTTGATCTTGAAAATATTGATGTGAAGATCGATGATGAAGATCAAGCGCTGTTGTTGTTATGCGCTTTTCCCAGAACACATGCTCACTTCAAAGAAACCCTCTTGTATGGAAGAGAGTCTCTGACCTTTGAAGATGTTCAATCTGCCTTGTACTCTAAGGACTTAAACAAACGGAAGGAGCATAAACCTTTGACGGTTGGTGAAGGTTTGTCCGTTAAGGCGAAATTCTTGCGAAAGGATGGTAAGTTCGACAAGAAGAAGGGAAAAAGTCAGCAAAAGTCTTATAATGGTGAAACATATGGTGTACGATGCTATCATTGTAAGAAGGAGGGTCACATTTGAAAGGTGTATCCTGAATTCCTGAAAGATCATGGAGGTAATGATAATGACAATGCTACCATTGTTCAAGATGATTTCGACTCATCTGATGTTCTTCTGGTTTCGAGCAAAGACTCAAGAAAAGAGTGGATTATGGATTCAAGTTGCACTTGGCACATGACTCCAAACAAATATTTGTTCGAGGAGCATTATTATCAAGATGGTGGAGCGGTGCTGCTGGGAAACAACAAAGCTTGCAAAATTGCAGGTATTGGATCTGTGAGATTCAAACTCCATGATGAGTCAATAAGACTATTAACTGAAGTTAGGTATGTACCTGACTTGAAGAGAAATTTGATTTCTCTTGGTGAATTCGACAAGAAGGGATATGTTTTTCAAGGAGAGAAAAGTATTCTAAGAATCATTAAGGGGTCAAAGGAAGTCTTGAGAGGCGTGAATAAATAAGGCTTGTATACCCTTGAGGCTAAAGTTGTAAGTGGTTCGACAAATGTTGCATCCACGAAACTATTGTCAAATACAAAATTATGGCACATGAGATTGGGCCATGTCAACGAGAGAGGCCTGGTCGAACTGGGGAAATAGAATCTGGTAGGTGGTGACAAAGTCGAGAAGTTGGAGTTTTGTGAACCTTGTGTATTCGGTAAATCCTTTAGGATGAAGTTTAACAAAGGTAAACAAAGAACACATGGATCCCTTGATTACATCCATATTGATCTTTGGGGGCCTGCAAGGAATCCTTCACATTCAGGTGCAAGATATTTTCTATCCATATTTGATGACTATTCTAGAAAGTTATGGGTATTCATTCAGAAAACGAAAGGTGAAACTTTTTATAATTTCAAAAGTTGGAAGGTTTTAGTCGAAAATCGAACTGGAAGAAAGGTCAAGAGGTTGAGAACTGATAATGGCCTTGAATTCTGCAATAAAGCTTTCGACAATTACTGTGTCAAGTCTGGGACTGCAAGGCATAAGACTGTAGCAGGTACTCCTCAGCAAAATGGTCTAGCTGAGAGATTCAATCGAACAATCCTCGAAAGGGTTAGATGCATGTTGGTTAGTGCTGGATTGAAGAAGGTGTTTTGGGCTGAGGCTGTTTCAACAACAACATATCTGATAAACAGATGTCCTTCGATTGCGTTAGATATGAAGGCAACTAAAGAAGTTTGGTCGGGACATCCACCAGATCTCGACAAACTGAGAGTATTTAGTTGTGTAGCCTATGATCATATTAGGCAAGACAAGGTCGAACCTAGAGCTCTGAAATGCATGTTCATGGGATATCCTGAAGGAGTCAAAGCTTACAGGCTATGGTGCCTAGAGCCAGGTCGCAGGAGGTGTATCACCAATCAAGATGTAGTTTTCAATGAAGCTGAGATGGATTTCAAGAAAACTGACGATGTTGTCGAAGAGCTGGAACATGGAGAAATTCCTGTTGAGGTGAAACATAGTGATGCTGAATTGCATGACCCATATGAAGTCGAAGAAGAAGCAGAAACTGTTGTCGAAGATGAGGAGGCTGATAATGACTACCTGCTGGCAAGAGACAGGTCGAGAAGAGTCATCAAGCCACCTCAGAGACTTGGGTATACAGATCTTATAGATTATGCCTTAATCTCTGCAAGTGAGGTTTTAGACGAAGAACCTAGAGACTATAAGGAAGTTATGAGGAATCGAAATAAGACTGAATAGTTGAAGGCTATGGATGATGAGATGAAATCTCTTCATGATAACAATACTTGGGAACTGGTCAAGAAACCGATTGAAGCCAGGTTAGTCAGCTGTAAATGGATTTTCAAAGTTAAGGAAGGAATCAAAGGAGTGGTGTCGAAGAGATACAAGGCAAGGTTGGTTGCAAGGGGGTTCACTCAGAAAGAAGGTGTCGACTTCAATGATATGTTCTCTCCTGTTGTAAATCATAGGTCTATTCGAATGTTGTTTGCCATGGTGGCGCAGTTTAACCTTGAACTGGAACAAATGGATGTGAAGACTGCATTTTTGTATGGTGATCTTGATGAAACAATCCTGATGAGGTAACCTGAAGGGCATATCGAAGAAGGGAAAGAAGTGTATGTGTGAAAACTGAAGAGATCTTTATATGGGCTGAAACAATCTCCTCGACAGTGGAATAGGAGATTTGACAAGTTCATGGCACGCATAAGTTTCATCAGAAGTCAGTTTGATCACTATGTTTACTTAAAATTTCGACCTGGTAATTCATTTGTTATTTTATTGCTTTATGTAGATGATGTTCTAATAGCAAGAAACAATGTCGAAGATGTAATGAGGGTGAAGGCTGAACTCAATAAGGAGTTCGATATGAAGGATATGGGAGTTACGTCCAGGATTCTTGGGATTGACATCTGGAGAGATAGAAAACAATCGAGATTATGCTTATCTCAAGAGGCATACTTGAAGAAGATTCTTGATAAGTTTGGTATGTCGAATTCAAAGCCTATTGTGACTCCAACAAACTCTCAATTCAAGTTGTGTATAGATCAGTATCCCAATACTGATGTCGAAAGAGCTTATATGAATAACATTCCATATGCTAATACATTAGGTTCTTTGATGTATGATATGGTTTGTACTAGACCCGACATATCATATGCAGTAAGTCTTGTAAGTAGGTACATGTCGAATCCTAGAAAGGCTCACTGGCAAGCATTGAAGTGGATTTTAAGGTACATAAATGGGTTTCTGAATAGAGTCCTAATTTATGGTGGAGCCTTGGGTGAAGATAGTAAAGTAGCAATCGAAGGATATGTCGACTCTGATTATGCAGGTTGTATGGATTCTAGAAAATCTATTTATGGATATTTTTTCACTATGTTTGGCACAACAATTATTTGGAAAGCAACACTTCAGAAGGTTGTTGCCTTATCAACCACTGAAGCGGAATATATCGCCCTAATTGAAGCTGTAAAGGAAACATTGTAGCTTGAAGGTTTTGCAAAGGAGCTGAAACTTCAAGGTCGAAGTATCATTGTTAAAGTGATAGTCAAAGTGCAATATACCTGTCGAAGAACTCAGCCTGTCATGAGCAAACCAAGCATATAGATGTGAGGCTTCATTTTGTCAGATGGGTAATCGAGCGTGGAAAAGTCCAAGTGCTGAAGGTTTCGACAGATCATAATGCTACTGATATGATCACCAAGACGTTGCCTAGTTGCAAGTTTTTCCACTGTATGCAGTTGATAAAGCTGAATGAAGAAAACTAGTTTGTTTCTTGTTAGTATATGGTGTGTTTCAAGGTGGAGATTTGTGGGATATTGGAACAAACCCTAGTACGAATAGCATGCCGTCAAAGTCTTCTCTTGTGTTATTTTTTAATTGGGCCTTGTGTTATGGATCCAATTGTTTAAGTTAACTTGTACCCTAAGTTGGCTTGTAATGGGTAATTGTTAAAAATCCCATTAGGTTAGTATGTTAGTTTTATTATAAATAGCACACTAGTCTCTCATATTTTGCATAAGGGAAAATAGGAAGATAAAACCCTAATTCAAAAGTGAGAGAGGTTATTTGTTATTCTTGTATACTTGTAATCTTGTTTTAAGAGAAAGGAAAGAATAGCAATTTATAATCAATCCTTGTTGTTATCTTTGGTAACCCTAAACCCTAACCCTTGTGGGTTTCTTGAGAAACCTATTATATACTTTGTTTTCTAAGGTATCTTATTCACAACATTATTTGAACTTGGTTTCTTCTTTCAACTAACATTATGTTGTATCAATTGTAGAAAGTGAGTAAAATTAATAGTCAGAATCGTGCTAAATATGAAGATATTCATTGTATGGGTACAAAAAGTCTCCCAAAATTGATCAATGAAAATGTTTGTTAATATTTGAACTTTTAACTGAGTAAATTGTATTTATAAAACAAATTACTTATAAATTGTTTGTTTGGTATTAGAAAAAAAAAGGCCAAAGGAGTGTCGCCTACACGTAAAGAGATTTACATTGATACTCATACTCGTAAAGATAGTTTAGTTGTTAATGCAAAGGCTGCAAGATTGATTGTAAGATATTCTTTCATTCACGCCTTTTTGATTTTGTGACTAGTATTGAATTGTTGTGTAATATTACAAGAATTGAATTTAAATGTTTGCTTGTTTTCTTAGTTATTCATAAGAATCTTGTGTCAAAAAATAATAAGCTAAAATTTTAACGTGTAAGAGACATGTCATTCATAAGACTCTTATGTCACTTAATGCCATTCATGAATAACTGGAATTGAATTGATGTGTGATACTACTTAAATTTTAACTTTCATTCACGTCTTTAACAATTATTGTTTTATTGTTTTTGTGGTTAGCCATTTAGTTATTCATAAGAATATTGACAGCACTGTTGCATAACTAATAAGCTGAAATTTTAACGTGTAAGAGACATGCCATTCATAATACTCTTATGTATCTTAATGCCATTCATGAATAACTGGAGTTGAATTGATGTGTTATATTACCGAAATTTTAACTTTCATTCATGCCTTTAACAATTATTGTTTTATTATTTTTATGGTTAGTCCTTTAGTTATTCATAAGAATTTTAGCAACATTGTTGCATAGTTAATGTTAGTTTTCATTCATGCATTTAACAATTATTGTTTTATTGTTTTTATGGTTAGTCCTTTAGTTATTCATAAGAATTTTGGTAGCACTGTTGCATAATTAATTTTAGTTTGGTTTATGTTTCATTTTTCTTAAAGAATTTTGGCAGCACTATTGCATAATTAATTTTAGTTTGGTTTGTTTCATTTTTCTTAAAGAATTTTGGAAGCTATTGCATAATTAATTTTAGTTTGGTTTATATTTCATTTTTCTTAAAGAATTTTGGCAATTGCAGAATTAATTTTAGTTTGGTTTATGTTTCATTTTTCTTAAAGAATTTTGTACATGCTTAATTATTATTATTATTATTTTTATTATTATTATTATTATTATTATTATTATTATTATTATTATTATTATTATTATTATTATACATGCTTAAATAAATAAAATGACATAGTTGGTAGCAAGGGTATTAAAGGAATTACAAGAGTGGGAGGTCATGAGTTTAAATCTCACATTACCTACTTTTGTGTTTTTATTCTCTTTTATTTATTTCTAACTTTTTATTTTTTTAAATCATAAAAATTCTATTTTTATTATTTAAATATTAATTTTCATATTTTATTTAATTCAAATTTTAAAATATTGGTTTTTTCATTAAAATTATTATTTTATGAATAAAATCTCAAAAAAATATCAAAAAATAAAATACTTGAAAATATTTTATTCACAATTTATTTGAGGATAGAAATTTAATGTCATTTAACATTTCAATTAATTTGTTGATATACAAATATTTAAAAATTATTGTTCTCTTCTAGATCATTCTATTTTTAAGGATTATATTTCCCTTTATTGAAATAATTATTATGGGTAATGGAATAATTATTGGTTTCTAATTTTTTGGTTTTTTTCTTTGATTTATTTCAAACTCTTATATTTATGATCAAATCTTAAAAAATCACAAAAATGGTATTTTTTTTTTATATTTTATTATTAATTTTCGTATTAATTTATTAGGTATTTTTTAAAAATATCATTTTTCATTTAAATCATAATTTTATGTATAAAATTTCCAAAAATCATAAATATAATAAAAATATGAATAAGGAAACTTTTTTATTTGATTTTTCTATTTTTGCAAAGAAAAAATTAAAATCAATCAAGTTTGTTAATAGTCTTAATTATAATTGATGTTTTTCCTTTTTCAATAACCTAACTTTTTAGTATAAATATGTCTCATATTTTCACTTTTCATAGACCCACAATTCACACAAAAATCAGTATAAAAAGTTGTTGTTCTTCACATTGAAGAACAACAACAGAAGAAGGGTCAGGATCTTGCACTACAAGAAAAAAAGATTTTGCATCAAAGGAGAAGGAAGAAAAAGTACGAAAGAAAAAGAATCAAAGGAGAAGAACAAGGGAAAGGGAGAGGACGGGGCTCACAACGTGGATTTCTTCCCCTGATAACTTTCGGGCGTGTAAATTCTTATCTTATTATCCTTATTATTGTGTTATATATATTGTGGTGTGCTGTATAGTTTATTAAAAACAATTTTTTAAAGTTCTAATAAACTCATTTTTATGGATGGTCTTGATTTTTTAAATTGTGGTATACGAAACTCACTATTAACACTTGTGGGTTTGATATTGGAATTTTCATTTGCTTATTTTGTTAATGAATTGCTTGAATTATCATATATGTAAGAAACAACGATAAATATCAAAATAACTTTTTTTAAGCCAAAATCTCATACTAAACTAGAATCAAAAATCGTAATTTTTACAAATTATGAACTTTTATGATAATTAATTAATTAATTAGTTTACCTAATTAATTATTTTAAATTAGATTTTGTTATTTTAAGGGATTTAATTATTAGAATCTTGTGGATTGTGAAATATTATTATTTTGTTTAGGGATTAATTAATTAATTAATTGATTACTTGATTAATTAATTAATTAATTAGGATTTATAATAATAATTATAGATTTTTATGGGGAATTAGGAATAAACCATTATGACTTATTTTGGGGTTTATTTGGATTTTCATAATTATTAGATTTTATAATCACTATTTTATTAATAATTATATGTTAATATTTAATAGAAAAAAGATTTTATATTATCTTCTACAAAAAATATGTTGAGATATTTTATTTAGAAATTTGGAGATTAAACTATTTCGGGATTAAATTTTATTATGTTTTGGATTTCAAAATATGTGGGAATTAATGGCATTTTGGGGGTTTCAAATATATTTATTAAAGGTATTTAATATGGGGTTTCTTAATAGGGTTTTGGGGTTTCATAACTATTTTGGGGTCTAACAAATTATTTTGTTGATCCCTCTTTTGAGGGAGGGTACGTGGGCATAAGGTCTTTTTAAAAAGACCTTAGCAAGTACAATAAGGGATAAAATTAGAATTTTTGGATTTATTAAATCAGAATTTATTTGGAATTTATAATCATGAAATTTATATTAAAATATTAAAATAAACAAACAAGACATACCCTAGAACCTAAAAAGGATCCTATTGGATACAATAGAAGTGAGGGGTGCCTAACACCTTCCTCTCATTTAACCGACTTCCGAACTTAAGGTCTCTACCCTAGGGATTTAGGTTTATCATTATTTTTTTACCTAAAAATGTGATGGCGACTCTTAATTTTTAAGCCGGCCGCGACACTTGCCTTTAACAATTATTGTTTTATTATTTTTATGGTTAGTCCTTTATTTATTCATAAGAATTTTAGCAGCATTGTTGCATAGTTAATGTTAGTTTTCATTCATGCATTTAACAATTATTGTTTTATTGTTTTTATGGTTAGTCCTTTAGTTATTCATAAGAATTTTGGTAGCACTGTTGCATAATTAATTTTAGTTTGGTTTATGTTTCATTTTTCTTAAAGAATTTTGGTAGCACTGTTGCATAATTAATTTTAGTTTGGTTTATGTTTCATTTTTCTTAAAGAATTTTGGAAGCTATTGCATAATTAATTTTAGTTTGGTTTATGTTTCATTTTTCTTAAAGAATTTTGGCAATTGCATAATTAATTTTAGTTTGGTTTATGTTTCATTTTTCTTAAAGAATTTTGTATCTATTATAATATTTTAGGAAGAACTACGCAAATATAATAATGATGCGGAAACTTCTCAATCGGTCCAAAAGACACAAAGTCACATGCCTTGGAAGAATGACGTTTATTCACAAGTGAAAGAACCTGAAAAAAGGGATGTGTGTGTTGTATATGCAATAATCCCAAACCTAAGAAATCAAAAGCTTCTTTGTCTGAAAATCAAGAGTTGAGGGATGAAATTAAGAAAATGCGAGAAAGTCAAGAGAGGACAAATGTGTTTATGGAAAATATGATGTCAGTGATATAAAATTGATTATCTCCAGAAGATTTGAATGTTATTTTACTAGCTGCACGACAGATATATTATATTTTACTCATTGAGTTCATATTTCAAATATTATGAAAATGATAATTAAGTTGAGTTTGTAACTTATTTTATTTTATTTTCAATAGGCTACAGATGCTTTTAGTG
Source organism: Lathyrus aphaca (assembly GCA_963966055.1). Taxonomy (NCBI): domain Eukaryota; kingdom Viridiplantae; phylum Streptophyta; class Magnoliopsida; order Fabales; family Fabaceae; genus Lathyrus; species Lathyrus aphaca. Next base: position 56,369,570 of record OZ014521.1, on the reverse strand, counting down.
TCCCACACTAGACAAATTCTCGAAATCCATGCACTGGTGAAGATGGAAGAGAGAAAGATTAGAAATTGATTTTATCTTATATATGTTTTATGTTTTTTTTCGTTATAACATCTATTTTGAGGGTTGTTATTATATAATTCACGCTACATTATTATTTTGATATGTTTGTAATACTTGAGATTTTGGTAATATAATTGAAATTTGATTTGATGTTGATTTAATATTTGAATGGTGCATATAGAAAGTTTAGTCAAAATTTGATTATTAAAAGAAATTTAATTATTAAATAGAAATAATAATAAAAAAATAAAATTATTAATTATTGAAAAAATATTTGTAATAAAAAAAGACATATATCAACCGTTAATTCCATCCTATACCAACGGAAATGCATGGCTAAAAAAGTTATTAACTCGTTTAATTAGTCATTATTATAGCCCTTTGTGCAACGGTAAAAAATTGCCATTGGTATACAATATTGAGACGGAAAATTGCCGTTAGTATAGGAATTTCTACACAATTTCTGTTTGACAATAACATTCTTGTAATTAGCGGCAGCCACACTGATACCAAAGATATACTTTAACATCTAACTTGATAAAAAGACAAATTCTTTAAATATGAAGTATATTGGAGAAAATAAATCTCTTTGTTAATAGAACCATAATCACAAATATCTTTTGCAAATCTTATTGAAACACAAATATCAATTTCAACTAGATGTTTCTTTTAGCCTAATCACCATCACTACAAAGACGATAAACAGGAACAGCCATTAAATGATTGGCTCTTGGCATTGTAAGTCCAAACTCTTCTGTCATATCCAAATCACTTGATAACATATCATCACCCAATTTCCAATCAAAACAATGCACAAGTTGTGCCACCACCAAACGAATCACAGTTAAACCTAACTGCAATCCCGGACAACCTCTTCTACCAGAACCAAATGGTATGAGTTGAAACTCATGCCCTCGAAGATCTACATCGCTTCCTTCAAACCTCTCCGGCCAAAATTTCTCCGGATCTTTCCAAGCATTCGGGTCTCGCATAATTGACCATGCATTCACAATGATCCTGGACTTTTTAGGTATGAAATATTCATCAACCATGCAATCTTCTATAGACTGGTGTGGTATTAAAAGAGGTGCCACCGGATGAAATCTAAGGCTTTCTTTTATTACCATGTCTAAATACTCCAACTTGTTCAAATCTGATTCATTCACTTTTCTCTTCAAACCCACCACACTTTCCAACTCTTCTTGCAATTTTTTCATCACTATTGGATTCTTTAGTAGTTCGGAAATCGTCCACTCAATTGCGGTAGCTGAAGTATCCATCGAACCCGCTAACATATCCTACACAAACGAACTTGTATTATGTTAATTATAAGATAAATTCAAAGAAGTCCTAAGCTATATAAGCTTGGAAAAAAAATATTCATAACAACATTACCAGCATAATGGCTTTGATGTTGGGTCGTTCTATACGATATTCAGATTCTTGAGTGCCAAGAAAACTCAACATGACATCTACAAAATCCTTAGTCTTATCATCTTTATTGCCGAATTGGATATGTTGATCAATTATTTTCTCAAAAAAATCATCAAAGATTTTTCCGATGGCCTTCATACGTTTGGATAATCCTTGTACATCAAGTAATCCAGCATAAGGAATATAATCACCAATATAAGGAGTAGCTGCTAAATGCATTCCCTCTTGCATCACAGCCTTAAACCCTTTCTCATCCAAATCTTTATCTGCATACTTTTTCCCCAAGACCATTATACAACTCATATCAGCAGTGAGTGAAGAAATCTTAGCACTTAAATCAACTTTTGTTCCATCATTGGATTTTTCTCTTAGAAAGTTTATCAACAGGTCAAGCTCTTGTTCCCTCATGGGTCTAAAAGAGTTGATTTTTGTATGGCTCAGCAATTCTAAAGTGCACATTTTTCTCATGTTGCGCCAATAAGAACCATATTCACCAAAACTTAAGTTCCTTTGTTCCCAAGAAATGTGTTTTGATGCCTCGGTTGGTGGTCTACTAGCAAAAACAAGATCATGAGTTTTGAGGAAAAGCTCAGCTGCTTGAGGTGAAGAAACAACTATGGTTGGTACTAAACCTAACCTTAAGTGCATGATTGGTCCATATTTTTGAGATAATTGGTGAAGATCACGATGAGGGTGTGGTCCTAATTTGAGAAGGCTTCCCAAAATTGGTAACCCTTTTGGTCCTGGTGGTAGTTTGTTTGTATTTTTGTTGGTTCTCCATAGCCAAAGAAAAGCAAGAGAAAGTAGAAAAAGTGATAAATAGATGAAAGTCATGATAGCTAGGAGTTATTGTATCTGTGGTGCTAAGTGGCGAAAGATGGGTTTATATAATCAAAGTTATGAAAGCAACTTTTGTGTTTTGACAAAAAACTTGCTTAGTAGTATTTAAAATGGAAAAGAACATGATGAATGACAAGAGTTGTAGTGTTGTAGAGAATTATCTCCCCTCAATGTTTGCAGTAAAGTTAACTGCCTTGGCCTGCACACAACATTGGTCACTATCACCGAATCATTTTTGACAAAGTTTTAATTATGCTAGACGGCAATTCATAGATTTAACAAGTACTAGTTTTAATTATGGCACAAAGACTATTATAATATGGTATAAATACTAGTATATAATATAAAGATCAGTCGTAAATTTTTCAAACGAAAAGAAATTCAAATAATTCTTTAAGAAAAATTCAATAATTATCATTTGATCACTTATAATGATTTTTCAAACATACAGAAATTTCAATAATTATACAAAGAAAATAAAAAATAATACTTGATGATTTTCCAATTTGAACAATGAGAAATTAAAATAATTCTCTAACAAAAATTCAAGAAAATATTCAAAAAATTTAAAGAGTAGAAAGAAATTGGGAGAAATTAACGTTTCAATGATTCGAAAAACACAGAGTATAGTAAATGAAGAAAGTAAAACAAAAGAAATTTTATAATGAAATAAATTAATCAATGTATCTAATTTAAACAATATGCAATTAAGAGATTTTTTTCAACTAACACCACACAAACACACTTATGTTTTCTAAGAGTGTGTGACTTAATGAACTTTATTTCAAATTCATATTCATATATGTTCTAACAATCTTCCTCTTGAATTTAAAAATAGAGATGTTTAAGATTGTGTATAAACAGATGCAGACTCAGTCTTGTGCCTGTGCAAGTGTCACAGCACATGCCCTTAAAAATTTAAGGAGCCCCATATTAATTTTCTTAATATTATATGTAAATTGTTTGTTGAAGACAATGTAAAGTAAGGCAATTTAAACTGTTCAGATTTTCATAAGCGGTAAAGTGAAAACAATTTTTAGTTCCTTTTAATCCTATTTTATAAAGTTTTATGTTTTGTAATGAAAACAATTTTACATATGATTGATATATGTTTTTCTCAATATACTTGATTGATTTATTTACTTTTATCAATAGAGTTTATGACATAAATTTTATCTCTATCCACCATTCTACATCTTTGAGATCAAACATCTTTGTTATTTTTTCTGATTTTTTTAGTGACAAAACTTTATTAATAGATAAAATCTATAAGAAAAAAATATCATAATAATACTTATACATTTTAATTACAGTTAAAATATTTATTAATATTTTTTAGTTTTTAATGTTATTTATAATTTAAATAAAAAATTGATCTTTATAATTTTTAATATTTTATTTTTGGAGAACCTTTTTTAAGATTTGAATAGGGTCTCTAAATTGTTTGGATCGACTATGAACAAATGTGTCAACAATTTGAACCTTTGTGTAGCAAGTAGGATTTCCAATTTAAAAAGAGTGACACAATTGTCTTGAATTATTTCTGAGACATCAAATCCGCACACATTTTCTTAAGGTGTATTCTAAAAACATGCACATTAATGGCCTTACACTTGTATCCCAGTTTAGTGAAGGCCCTAGGAACTATGTCTTGAAATTCCATAGGAATCGACCTAAGTTCCACAATCACACATATGAGCATATCAAGAGTATTCATGTAGCTATGTATTCTTTCATACACTACAACAATTAACACTTTTTATGACGGAGTTTTCACCACAAACAATATAAAATCGAGGATGTATGTAACAGGAGCGTCTTGTTTTTTTTAATTCAATATGTTACCTCAGTTTTCAGAAAAATCGACATAAATATATGCTCAGATTTGAGATTCGATTCCCGACTCCTGCAGTTTTATGTTTTATATGGAACAAAAAAGACACCTTTAATTTTTATAGAATTTAAGTTAGATATGTTACACCGGTTTTTAAGAAAACCGAGATAAATACTCTTTATTTTTTTATTCCTTTTGAAACAAAAAAGGTATCTTTATTTATTTTTATTATAGATTTTACCTCATATATGTTACCTCCGTTTTCATTATAACCACAATAAATACTCTTTATATTTTGTATTCACTCAGTGTCTACCTCATTCACTTCTCGAGCCCTAGCAAAAGAACACTTCTTCTCCAGCCAACGAAAGAACATTTATTCTCAAGGAACCCTAGCGAACAAAAAAACTCTCTCACCACTATTCTCTTTGTATGTTATTACTATTATTGTTGTTGTTGTTATTGTTGTTGCTTTGATCCATTATTGTTCTTGTTATTCTCCATTAATGTTTTTCTTGTTATTCTCTTTATATTTTCAACACTCAATGTCTACCTAATTTACTTCTCAAACCCTAGCGAAAGAACATTTCTTCTCCAGTAAACGAAAGAACACCTATTCTCCAAGAAGTCATAGTGAACGAAAAACTATATCATCATTATTCTTCGGTGTTTTATTATTGTTGTTGTTCTTGTTGTTTCTTTGGTCCACTAATGTTGGACTTGTTATTCCCCATTACTATTGTTGTTGTTGTTGTTGTTTTTGAAAAGCTTTATTTTTGTTGGTTGTGTACTATATTAATTTTTTTTCCATTTTTTCATTGATTAGAAGGAAAGAGTACAAGATTCTTGGACTACATAATTTTTCCACATCAGAACAATATCCTCTAGCAATATAGGAATCTTCCCAATCTACGACTTGCTCTTCACTACCTTCATCTGAGTCATGGTAAACAATCTTCCTTGACACCTTTCTCTTACTTTTCATCACCTTTTTATTCTTATTGGCCTTACTCACCATTAGTGCATCCCTGACAGTAGTCGACCCAGATGGCTGGACCTCCTTAGTTAATTATTGATGGTGTTATACTGTGGTGATTGTTTTGTTCTCAACAATGACTTCTGTTGAGATGATACTTTTAGCCTTCTCAGATAGAGAACTCATGTTGCTATAGGAAGCTAAGGAGAATAGGTTGAAGATGAGACAATTTTAGATATGAAAATGTGCATTTATAGAAGTGGTTGAAGATGAAACATCTGGTGATTTAATGCTTACAATGATTACTTTTGATGGTTGATATTCTTGAATGACGTGTGATTGTCTTGAGAAATGAAGAAAAATTCTAATCATTATAGTCGTTTATCTCTATTGGCAAGAGTAAAGGTTGTTCTTATTTTTATATTAGAATTCAATTTCCCATATATTTTTCATTTGCAAAGAGAGTAGTGCATCAGATCTTAGCAAATGTTTGTCATGTATGCCTAAATTTTTTATGTCACTGATCCTTCTAACACTAGATGATCAATAGTTCTTCAAGGTAAACATCTTCCTGATAATACCGATCAAAATCAAGATTTTAACTATGAGACACCTTGTTTAGCAACACATGTATGTCAAGCATATGGAAAAAATGATTCAGATGATGTGCATGTTAGTCATCGTGATCATGACGAGGGGATGTGGGAAAACTAGTAAGTAAATGTTTTATATCCATTTGAAATTTATAATTAATCATTGTAATATTTATTTAAAGTTTTTATTGATTGACCTAATTAGTTTCAAATGTTGTTCAAACTATATGCACTTAAGGACCAATGACAAATCTTATTGGAGAACCTACAAAACTTTCCATTTTGGTTATTTTTTTATATAATCCTTTATTTTAGTTTTGAAAATGGTTCTATAATACATGTTTCAAAAAATATGGTTCTATAATCATATAATTGGTTCTAAAAATAAAGTTATATATTCAGGAATATACTTATGTAAATGGTTCTATAATACAGGTGCAAATGATAGTACAAAAAAATTATCCCCTCCGTGTTTACATAAAATCGAGGTAATTACATTGAGAAATTACCTCAGTTTTTACATAAAATCGAGGGAATAGCATTGGGTGCGCCATCCAGTTCTAAAAATAATAAAAATATTGATGTTAGGGATCGAATCCACGACCTTTTAATTTCTAACCTCGGTTTTAAAATCACTGAGGTCACAAGTGATTGCTTTTCATATCGCCCTTTGTTACCATGCATGTGTAATCGAGGTTAAATGTATTTTGCGCCGAAGTTAGATGTGATATTTGTAGTAGTGATACAAAGTATATATCTCATTGAGAGTTTCTATTATCTCATCCTTTTATCGCTTCAGGATTCATGTTTCTCCTTTTTATACTAGCATGATCATCTCATATTACTTACAACTTGTAATAACCCATTGAACATATTTCTTGGGACTCTAGTATATTAGGTTGGGTTACCATCATGAGCAAATCATTTCACTATAGGCATTAGTCTTGTCTTCTAGGATGTACTGTGTACTTTCTCTTTTGTTAATCCTTTTTTGAAAAGATCTGTTAAATTTTCATTTGTGCATAAAAATATGAAATGGAAAGATAAAAAACATTGAAGGATAAAAAATTATTACCACAAGTAGTGTTGTGCTTCCTGTCACTTGCTTCGTCGCCCACAAGCATCCCTCTCTCAACTTCGAATAAAGATATGCCAGACAATCCGCCCCCCAGTTGTACTCATGGATCCGTGTGAAATCCAAGAAGTAACGGATGTAAGCGACGTCAGTATAAGTGGCACTTGTGTCCATAAAAAACATAACTCCCTCTAAATATAGAAAATAAGCCATCAATACATGGCTCATGTGTATCTCCCCCTAGGCGTCATCACCCACATCCTGCTATGCAACAGCGAGTTCAATAGTAAATATCTCGTCCAAGAACAAGAACCTAATATGAGCACCCATCTGGTTCTATCAACCTCTTCAAGCACCTTCAGTTGATTAACCCTCACTTATTCCACTGGCATATCAGTCACCTCATCTTTTGCCATCCTACCATGACGGAGGAGGGCCCCCCTAGTCAGAAGATGCAATAAACACGAGACATTGTCAATTGTAATCGACATCTCGCCATATGGAAGATGAAAGGAAGAATCTATGAGTGTCATTGCTCCACGAATGCATTAAGCATTTTGTGGTTGACCAGACTGTAACGGGTCAAGCATAGATCACTCAAATTAGAATCTCTCAGTACATCCTGAAACCAAGCCTCAAGTGGCTGGTGCAATTTTAAAACCTTTTACGCATGGTTCAGAAACTTCTACGAATTGCGCATTTGTGAATAACCAGAAATTATCAATGTCAGTGGGAATCAAAGATAGAAATAATTAAAGTCAGAAATTTGAATTAGCATAAAAAAAATCAACAAAGTGAGTAATGTTACCTCTCCCTCCCATACATATCTGGCAGTTTGGTATGAGTACAATGGAAGTAGGGACAAATTTGAAGGAGCCCCTCTGAATCCATGTAGCTCAACGTCAACACACTCACCCTCCGGACGTGGGACATTTGTATCATGATCACCAGTAACATCTGAAATTACGCTATATCAACATACCAATTATTTCGTTATTTTGATGCTTTATTTTATGTTTATTGTTTATTTTGAGTTTCCTTGCCTAATACTCACCATTCACATGCTAAAGAAGCTTTTCCATGCATTTTAGTTGTTTGAATTGATTCAGTAGGTTTACTGACTTGTTTCAGAATTTTTCTTACTATGACTCGAATCAATAAAGAAATTCATGGAAGTGTCTCATAAGTAGATTTAATTCTGTTTGCTCGAATCGAGTCATGAATCGAGTTACAATCCAAAAAAATTCCAAATTGAATTAATTCATGAATTGATTCAGGATTCCAATTTGAATTGAGTCATGAAGTGATTCAGGATTCCAATTTGAACTGAGTCGTGAGTTGATATAGGATGCCCTAAATGAATCAAGTAATGTAAATAATGAATTGAGTTGTGTAGTTATTTTTTGGTCATTTATTGCACTTTATATCTTGTGCCTATAAATAGAGATTTCATTTTCCCCATTTGATAAGAGATCAAACTTTTCAGTTAGAAAAGGCTTTGCAAGCACAACTTCATTTTCTCTCTCAAATTTCCATCTTAACATTATCATGGAAAATATTTTCTCGTGTGTGTAATGATAAATTATAGGGAAACATTAGAGGTCTAATGGTTCATTGAAGTGTGCAGATTTTTGCAAAGAGGTATTTTGATCTTGGAAATTTATAGGGTTTGAAATTTCTTGAAGGAAATAGAAGTAAGAGCTTTTCTTCATTGTTGTGAAGTTTTTCTATGGATTTGTCAACTTATTGAAGAGAAGGATTCAAGGCTTGGAAATCCTAGATTGAGTGAAGATTGGGAAGTTCATCAAGATTGGAATTCATCAAAAGTTAAAAATCAAGATCTTGGGTTAAGATCAAAGTTTAGTGGTGGTAGCTAGTTGCAACAAGTTCTTTCAAGAAGGAAGAAGATAGATTGGATTGTTATGGTTTATCTTTTGCTTATCTGAATTATTGTAACACTGACCAAACTCAAAATCATTTTAATGGAAGAAATAACTCTTCGATGGTTCTCCATCGAAGACTAGATGTAGGTTCATGTGAGGACGATAGCACCAAACTAGTATATATCATGGTGCTCTCTCTCTCTCACTCTCTCTCTCTCTCGTTTGAATTGCATGCTTAGGTTAATTGTTTAGATTCATTGTGGTCATAGTCTTGTTTTGAAAAGGTTAGGTTTGATTAGAATTGTTCTTCTAAAGGATCTTGTAGATTACAGTTTGAGAATTAATTTTAGATTTTCCTTTCAATTGAAAAATAGTTAAAGTCTTGAAACATCTCGTTGAAACTTTAACAATTTGTCAATACATTGTATTTCACCTCATTACAAACCTTTGGTATATGTATACTATTAATTATCTTCCAAAATCATAAAACCTTTTCAAAAGAAGTATTCACCATATCCAGTTCCGCTAGCGTAATCTGATTTTTTAAATCGAAAAGAAGGGAATTTTTAATTGTCTATTCAACCCCCTTCTAGACAAATTACTTCATATTCAAACTAACAATTGGCATATGGAGAATCCTGATGACACATGCAGGAGGATGGGGGAAGTGAAGTGCCATTTGGAGAATCCTGACGTCTGCGACAAGAAGAAGTAGAATGAGTACTCTGAGGAGAAGGTCGAGTTGTAGGAGTGGGTTGAGATGTAGACGGTGTGGAATGAATATCATTAGTAGGATGTGCCTCAGTAGTCGGCGTCTCTCCCTGAACTAAAGTACCTCCTACCTCCGAAATCGGATGGCTCCACTCCTGTCGGACGGATGCGTGTTGTGCAACTCGTCCATGCCTCAAACGGCCGACTTTGTCAGCCATAATATATGCAAGATAACCAAGAAATAACTATTAAAAACAAAGAAGTTATAAAACAAAAAGAAAAAAAATAGACTGATAAAATTCTGGAGATATAACCACTGAACAATTCCGCAGATATATCTACAGAAGCACCTAGGATGCATGAATGTAATATTTTTCGAAGATGTATCTCAGAAAATTTCTGCAACTCAAAGATCGCAAAAATGGCGTCCTCTCACTATCAAATTCTGAATTTTGAAGGTTTGATCGTCTTTTTTACCTAACAAATGGTACATAAACTAACTCTAAAATATGTTTCAACTAATATCTACACATTTCTACCCCTAACAATGCATTCTAACTCGTTAATGAGAAATACTCGAATATTTATCAGAAACTCGAAAACTTACCCATATAAATCAAGTTTTGAAGAATTTGGAATGTGTTGATAGTTAAACTAAATGATGTTTGTTGAACTCGGACGAAAGAAATTAAATTTTGGGAAATTTATGAAATTTGGGTGAATAAGATAGATGAAGATGTTTTGAGATAGATGAAGAAGGGGGGGAGAAAAGAGTCTGACACAAATATATGTTTCAAATGGTTCCGGAGATATATCTCTGAAAAAATCTAAAGTTTACCGATTTTATGGTGCTTCAGGAGATGTATTTACGGAATTTTATGGTGCTTCCACAAATATATCTTCAAAATCTATGAATATTTAAGAAAACGCAAATGATAACTAATAAGATTATATTAAGGGGTGGCATAAGAATTTCACTTATCTTATTGCATGGTAATTGGCCCAACATAATTACAATGCAAGAGCCATGTTCTTTGAACCAAACAAACCTCTATTTTCGCATTAGCAAAAGAAACTTTATACGTGCCATTTTTTTTCAATAATAAAACAACAAATTTTGTTATCTTTCGACATTTCCCAGACCCAAAAAATCGTTAGACTTGTCTTTGAGCTTTGAAGATAAGATCAGTTTCAAAAAATCTGCCTGTCTGACGATAAGATTCTAGTAATTACTATGAGCCACACTGATGTCAAAGCTATACCTAAACATCTAACTTGATATATTACAAACATCTTGTCACCATAAACAAAAATTTCTCAACTAATCAAAAATAACAAACGAAAATAATATTAAAAAATAACAAATTATTTATAGGATCAATTAAATGTAAAGTATATTAGAGAAAAGAAATCTCTATTAAATATCTTTTGCAAATCTTATTGAAACACAAATATCAATTTCAACTAGATGTTTCTTTTAGCCTAATCACCATCACTACAAAGACGATAAACAGGAACAGCCATTAAATGATTGGCTCTTGGCATTGTAAACCCAAACTCTTCTGTCATGTCCCAATCACTTGATAACATATCATCACCCAATTTCCAATCAAAACAATGCACAATAGACCATGCATTCACAATGATTCTTGAGTTTTTAGATATGGAAAAGTCTTCAATAATTTGAATAAAGAGAATTCAATAAATACTAATATCGGATATAAAAGTTGGTCCTAATAATATTTCAAACAAAGAGAAATTTAAATATTTCTCTAAAAAGAATTCAATAATTGATATTCGATCATTCAAAATGATTTTTCAAACCTAGAAAAATTTCAATAATTTTTCAAAGAGAATAAAAAATAATACTTGATATTTTTTCAACTCAAACAATGAGAAAATAAAATAATACTCTAAAGAAAATTTAAGAAAATACTCGAAAAAATTTAATGAATAGAAATAAATGGGGAGAAGTTGGCGCTTCAACAATTCAAAAAACGCAAAGTATAAAAAGTGAGAAAAGAAAAACTAAAAGAAATTTTTGATATTTTTTGGGATGAAATGTGTGCATTCTTTTTTATCGTACCTGGAGATCAGGATCCGATACGGCTGGCCTCGAGCGTTGTTGAAGAACGGTTGATGAGGAGAGGAGGGGGTGTACCTGCAAGGCACTCCGATGCTGAACTAAGACACTGAGCAAATAGTGAGCAAGTACCAGAATTAAGGTCAGAGAATTGAATACCTGACCCTCCCAAATGAGAGGGTTTATATACTAGGCTAAGTAGAAGATTATTGGTCCACACCGTTGGGCGCGGATCGCGGAATCCGTAAAGATAGGTAATGGTCAAAACTAGCCGTTGGAGGACTTCGTCTTGGTCGGTATAACCTTGGTCGACATGGACCATTATTCTGCAGAGCCGGTTTGCCTGGCCCAATTCTGGGAATTGGACCTGCCCAGAACAGGAGCCCCCCAAGTCGTTGCTCGTGCAGAGGAGCGGCGACTTAGTAATGGTTTCGTGCTCAAGGGTATGCAGTGTGCGGGCCAGGAAGCTATCGTTGACGATCCTCGGTAGGCGAGCAGTCGTTACGTCGCTCGACAAGAGGATATGAAACGAAAAGTTGGCGTATTTGGGAATTCGCGCCTATTAATGCTCTGACGGCTAGCCTAGGGGGCTAGTGCGTAGGTAATAATTGGCTAGGGGTAGGGGTCACGCGCGTCTGCACGTGTTCTCTTCCCTATAAATAGGATCCCAAGGCTTTATTTTAAGCTTTTTCGTTTCATCTTCTTCTCCGCTGCATTGTTCGTTCATCAGCTGCTATTTTCAGCCGTCGACCACCGTTTCCAGAATCACTTTCTTCTAAAAATGGCTTCTCAAGCTCAAGGTACGTCTTTTTTTCGTGTTTATATTAGTCATAGGCTTGATATCTTAGAAATGCATGTGGTTTATGGTAGATTTTCCGGTAGTTTTAGGTTTAAACCAGTAGGTAGGAGATTTTCTGCCACCGTTGTTCGTCGGCTACGAACCCTAGTTCGTGGTCGACACAGGTCTTGGTCGACTTTGACTTGGGACTTGATAAGTGTCTAGGTTTAGATTTTCTTATCTCCGAAGTCGGGCATTAGCCATCGCCTTGAGCGGTGGTTAGCCGGGGGCTATGGCTCGGGACCTTGTTCATGGGTCGACGTGCGCCCTTTCACTTGTCGAGCGGTGGAAGGGTGGATTTGATATTCTTAATCGAATTCACTGACGCCTTTCCTCTGCTTTTCAGGTGAAAACTCGCTCATGGACCCGCTGGACATCTCCTCGGAAGAAACATCCTCGGAAGACTCTGGTTCTTCCGCATCGGTTCCCTCCGACTCCGGGAGTTCTTCAGGAGAATCAGATGCGAGCACAATGGAGGAAGGGGCTTCTGGAGAGACGACAGATTCACCTCGCTGCCCTGAAGAGATAAGGACCTCGCCTGAAGAATGGGTAGTGGAGGACCTGCTCGACAAAGTATCGTCATTTTCGAGGCCTCGCGCGGAGCCGCTGCCCACTGTTGGTGACCCTGCGGACTGGATTGTCACTTGCCCAGGAGATGACGACCGCATCTTCTCGGACTTTGGCGGTCGGAAATTTTCTATGTATGAGTACGCAACTTCGGTCTTGGGGTAACTTTGCCCTTCAGTAACCTGGTTTGCGATGTGCTCGGGCATTTGGGTGTTGCCCCGTCTCAGCTACACCCCAACTCCTACGCGTTTCTGAAGGCGTTTGAGGTAACGTGCGCCCATCTGGGTGTTGGAGCCACGCTTCCTCTGTTCTTTCGTTTATTTTCGCTATAGCATCAAGTCGGGCGAGGGACTGACCGGAAGGGATTTGTATCCTTTAAGCAGAGGACCAAGATCTTTAAGGCTCACTCAGAGTCCATCCGGGCTTTCAAGACGGATTACTTTTTGATAAATCCTGTGAGCGCGGAAGCTGTGAGGGCACTAAGTTTCGTGGGGATAGACACTGGCGAGAACGACGAGCCCAAGCTTGACGATCAAGGACAGGTGATTCTGAGGAGGCTTTGTCTATTTCCCTTCTCCTGGAGCTACACTCACTACGAGCGGCCGGTTAGCGAGTTTGTCCAGGTGGGGGACTCTCTGAACGAGGATGATGCGACCAGCTACGAGGCCTTTAGGAAATTAATAGCCTCGTTTACCCCGACTCCTTTGCTAGACGGAGAAGGGAAAATAATGCTGGATCAGGACGGGGGGAAGCTATGGAGCGTCCTCTGATTGACGTCACAGACTTGCTGGCGTGCAATACCGGGCAGGAAGTGTCCGAGTTTTTTGGTATCTATTTATTTCTGCTTGTTATTATGTCTTGATAATATTCTGCCGTCCGTGACTAATCTAACTCTTTTTTTTCTCTTTTTCAGGCTCCCTGTCGAACCCGCTCGACAAGATTCAAGAGCGTCTGCATCAACAGCAGAAGAAGAGGTCACGGGTCGTTCAAACCAAGTTGACTGAGACAAGCGGCTCTGGGTCGGGTCCTCTGGTCCAGGGTTCTCCGAGCGCTTCTACTGGTTCCCTAATGAAAAAGCACAAGTCTGCAACGACCGTAGACTTGACGGCCAACGCTCCCCAAACCGAAGCATGTGTTGCCTCCTTGCTTCGTGAAGCGGAACTTCTTTGAAGGGACGAGCATGGAGGTTGACCGTGCAGACTCCCTGTTTCTCGAGGCGATGGATCGTCCTGCCCGGCGACTGTCTTTGGCCCAGGACGCGAGTGCTGTCATGCGGGTCTTTTCCATGGCCTGGCAGACGGCTGAAGGAAACCCCGAGCAAGAGAGGGAGGTAGCGAAGCTGAAGGAGTTATTGGCTGCGGCCGAGAAGAAGCTGACGACGACCACTGAAGAAGCCATTGCCACTGCCAAAAAGCTGACCGAGCGGGGGGAACATTATTGCCAAGCTGGAGGTTGACAAGAGGAGGGCTCTGGAGCAGAGTAAAAAGTTGAAGGATGCCTTCTGCCTGAAGGAGGATGAAGATGCTGAAACTAAGAGTATGGTGACTAGGGCACAGTTCCTTGCTCGGATCGACCAAGATATGGAAGATCTGAACTCGTCGACTGAGCTCAGTTTCCAAAATGTTGTGGATCAAATAAGAGCTCTTCATCCTGAACTGGCCTTGGACACCATCCGGATCAGCTACCTCTACAAAGTCGAGGATGGCCAAATAGTGGTTCCCTCGGACTTGGTCGAGGAGGATTCTCAGCCCGGGGCGACTGTTCAGCCCGGTCAGTCAGAGGTACAGCCGGACCAAGGTGATGGTCAACCTGGTGCTTTGGACAACGGGGGTAATTAGTTTTGGCCTGCGTGCCGTTATCTTATAATTTAATGTGTTTCTTTTGGGGGCGTGGTCGCCTTTGTATGTAACCACGAACAAGTCGGCCCTTCGAGGTCGCATTTTTGCAGTAAAAGTTAATGTTCTTAATGGTCGTTTATTTTACAATGTTTCCTGTTTAATTGTGCGTCCGTCGGAGGACTGTTTTCTTTGTGTTTTAAATGCTAAGTGTTTGACGCTCTTGTACTGATTGGATGTGATCGAATAAATACGGGGTGTGTTTGTGATCTGTTGGTTTGGGGGACCAATCAGATTTCGGAGTCTTGCTCCTGGTCGGTGCCCGGGCCAAGGTAATGGCCCGGGATCCGAGGCTTGAACGTCCCATCGCGAGTTGGGGTTCTGCCTGGTCGTGGTACTTAGGGGACGTCGGACTCGTTTGAGTATCCGCCCGTGCAACAGTTTTCTCCTTCTCTTGGAAGGAGACCCTGACAATCATGTTATTTTGGGCTGCCGTGCTTGTACCTGGGTACGCAGTTCTTAGTCAGACCTATCGCTCCTCGCTTGAGAGTTGAGCAAGGTGACTTTGTAAGTTAGCTGTAATATTGCTTGAGCTTCTCAGCGTTCCACGACCGAGCAAGTTCTTCCCCGTGTAGATTTTCTAAATAATAGGCTCCGTTTTTCGGTTTTGGCTCGGACGCGATATGGGCCCTCCCAATTAGGTGTAAGTTTCCCCTCGCGGGGGTCCCTGTGATTTCTCCTTAGAACGAGACAACCCACCTCGAACGTTCGTCTTATGACTTTAAAATCGTATCGAGCGACTATTTTCTGTTTGAGAGTGGCCTCCCGGAGAGCAGCTTCTGATCGGATTTCTTCGACCAGGTCAAGCTCGTCTCTCAAAGCTTCGGAGTTGGTATCCTGGTCCATTGGGGACTCTGTTCGTCTGGATCGGACGTGCATTTCCACAGGGATTACTGCTTCGGTCCCATATGCCAACCGGAACGGGGACTCACCGGTCGTTGAGTGGGGGTGGTTCTATACGCCCACAGCACGCTGTGTAACTCCTCGACCCAATGCTTCTTGTGTTCGTCCAGTCTTCGTTTCAGGCCTCTTAGGATTACCCTATTTGCGTCCTCTGCTTGCCCGTTAGTTTGGGGGTTCTCTACTGAAGCGAAGTGTTGTTGTGTTCCTACTGATGCAACAAATTCTTTGAAGTGTTTATCTGTAAACTGGGTACCGTTATCGGTCACAATGGCGAGTGGTACTCTGAACCGGGTGAGGATGTTCCTCTTGAAGAAGTGTAGTATATTGAGCGCAGTGATTTTGGCTAAGGCCTTAGCTTCTATCCATTTGGTGAAATAATCGACGCCTATAATTAGGTATTTATTTTGGCCGGATCCGACGACGAATGACCCTAAGATATCCATCCCCCACCATGCGAACGGCCAAGGGGAAGATAGTGATTTTAGTTCGGTAGGGGGTGCTACGTGTACGTCTTCGTGTCGTTGGCATTTGTCACACCTTTTTACGTGTTCCTTTGCGTCGTGCTGGAGCGTAGGCCAATAATATCCTGCTCGGAGAATCTTTCGGGCCAACGACCGTCCGCCCGGATGTTGTGCATTAATTCCTTCATGGACCTCTCTTAGTACGTGTGGGATGTTCTCTTCTTCTACGCACCTGAGGAGAGGTGTAGAGAATCCTCGACGATACATACGTCCACCCACTAGAGAGTATGAGCATGACCTTCGTCGCACGATGCTGGCCGTTTTCGGGTCTGCCGGTAACTCCCATTTGGTCAGGTAGTTAAACACTAGGGTAATCCAACAGTTCGTGTCGCCTACGAGACTAACGTCTAGGTGGATTGATGACTGTCCAATGCTTGGTCGGGGGAGCACTTTTTGTATGACGGATTTATTGTTTGACCTCCACGCTTCTGAATCGTTTTAGTTCGACTTTTACAAGGGCTAGGTATCCGGCCATGTTATCGTTTTTAGCCTGGAAATCTACTCGGACTTGGCTACCGACCAGCTGGGAATCCGTGCAAATTGTGATCTCTTCCGCTTCCAGTTCGGTCGCGAGCCGTATGCCTGCTAGGAAGGCTTCGTATTCCGCCTGGTTGTTGGAAGTGGGGAAGGATAAAGTTAAGGATACTTCGATGATGTTTCCTTCTTCATTTTCTAAGATAACCCCAGCTCCGCTACCCGTCGGGCCAGACGCTCCGTCCATGAAGATAGTCCATTTGGATGGGGATTTCGGCTCCTGCTCGGTGAAAGTGAGTTCTGCCACAAAGTCGGCCAGCGCTTGAGCTTTGAGAGCTTGTCTCCCCTCGAATTTGATGTCGAATTCGGATAGTTCTAACGACCATTTTAGCATTCGCCCGGCCATTTCTGGTCGACCGAGCAATTGTCTTATGGGTTGGTTTGTTCTTATGATGATGGTGTGGGCCAAGAAATAATGTCGTAGCCTTCTGGCTGCAAAAAGGAGGGCCATGGCCACTTTTTCTACCTGGAGGTATCGAATTTCAGGGCCATGGAGTGCCTTGCTCGTAAAATAGACAGTTTTCTGTCCCTCGGGTAGGTCGCGTATGAGGGACGCGCTTACAACTTCGTTTGCTACGGCGAGATAGAGGTAAAGTGTTTCCCCTTCTTCAGGCCTGGACAAAATTGGGGGCTCAGATAGTGCCTTCTTCAGGTGGGACAAGGCTAGCTCGCACTCCTCCGTCCATTCAAAAGTAGCCTCTTTGCGGAGGAGCTTGTAAAAGGGGAGGGCGTGTTGAGCGGATTTTGCCACAAATCGAGCGAGGGAAGTGAGGAACCCGTTTAGTGATTGCATGGATTTTTTAGAATTAGGGGTTGGAAGTTCTGGGAACGCCCGACATTTGTCAGGATTGGCTTCGATGCCTCGCTCGGTTAGATAGAATCCGAGGAACTTCCCTGCTCGGACTCCAAATGTGCACTTCTCGGGATTGAAACGCATTTTGCACTTCCGTGCCTGATCGAACACTTTTCGTAAGTGGGACGCGTGGTCTGTCTCTTGTTAAGATTTGACGATCATGTTGTCCATATACACTTCGAGCATGTCTCCGATTTCTGCCCGGAATACTCTATTCATCATGCGCTGATATGTCGCGCCTGCATTTTTTAGACCGAAGGGCATAACGTTATAATATTAATTACCCGATTCGGTCATGAAGGCCGTGTATATTTTGTCAGACACGGTCATGTGTATTTGATTATACCCTGAGTAGGCGTCAATGAAGGACAATAGTTTGAAGCCGGACGAATTGTCGACCAATTTATCGATGTTAGGCAAAGGGTATGTGTCTTTCGGGCATGCCCGGTTAAGATCAGTATAATCAACACACATTCTCCACTTTCCATTAGATTTCTTGACAAGTACAACATTTGAGAGCCAGGTTGTGTACCTGGCCTCGGTTACAAATTTTGCCTCTAGGAGGTCTTTAACAGCAGATTCAGTCGCTTCAGTTTTTTCGGTCGACTGCTTCCTCCTACGTTGGGCGACCGCTTTGTGTGTTGGGTCGATGGAGAGGTGATGGCATGTTGTCTCGGGATCGAGTCCTGGCATCTCTGCGGTGCTCCAGGCGAACAAATCCGCATTTCCTTTGAGGCAAGCTTCTAACTGTCGTTTTGCCAAGTCGGGCATATGTGCTCCGATCTTAACGCACCGGGTCGGGTCTGTTGCACCCCAAAATTTGCCCTCCACAAGACAAGACATTGAGTACTAAGAGGTTCACAAGGTTCACAAGGTTCATAAGACATCTCATGAGGTTCACAAGGTTCACAAGGTTCACAATTAGTCAGAAAGTTTGACAATTCCCTCAGACAATGCATCCTCCTAAGCAATGCATCTTAAACTAGGGTTTTGACTTTTATCAGGCTAAATGGACTTCCAAGACTTCAAGTTAACTTCATAGCATCATATATGTGTTCAAGAATCCCCATGTCAAGTTTCAAGACTTTCCCAAAAGATTTGCACAGTCAGATGATCAGATAGGTTAAAATCAGTCAAAGCAGTTAAAAAGTCAAACTGAGGTCAACTGTGGTCAAACCAAAGTCAAACTTCATGATTTTTTGCCAACATCAAGTATATGAGGTAAAATTCATCATTTTATCAAGATTTGATCATGATTCATCAAGGAGATTTCAGATCATCAAAAATCAGGAGTTTCTAAATTAGGGTTTTCATAGGAAAAGTCAACTGAACTTTGACCAGCCATAACTTTCACATGCTTCATCAAACATTTTCCATCCAAAGCTAATTTTGAAGGAAATTGAATTCTCTACAACTTTGTGTCTAACAAGCCAAGCCCAAAAATGCTTCATTTGGAAGGTATGAGCTAAGACATTATAGGTCCTTTTAAAAGTCAACAAAAAGTCAACATTTTCCAAAGAGCATAACTTAAGAATGGTAAAAGATATGGACATGAGACCAAATAGGTTGGTTAGAGGACTCTTTAAGCTTTCCAAAATGTCCAAGAACACCTTCATAGCATTAAAATTGAAGGATTTGTGCCCTTGCAAAGTTGGGAAATTTTTTAGAGGTTTATGAAGCAAATGGGGTCTTAAAACCAAAATTCACCAAATGGGCTTGCTTTTTTGTGATCCAAATGCTTCCATGACATCATGCACGAAATTAAATTTATTTATTCATAATTTTATTCATTTTATTTTTATTTATTATGATTTTTTATGTTAAAAATCATTTTAAATTAAAATAAAATATAAAATAATGGATATTTGATTTGATTTGGTTTCTAGAAAGTCTTAAAACATATTTAGACTTGATTGATACAAAAATAATGAGGATTGTACCAAAATAGCAAGGCTAGATCAAGATATTTCAAGTTTTAAGAACAAATATTTTTCAATCTCCCAAAGATCAAATATCCACAAATTTGTTGAACTCTTGACCTAGTTTCATTCCCTCATATATAAACAACATGAAGACAAGTACTATTCACGAATTCACAGCCTCCCACACCTTGTTCAAACTTCACAAAATCATCCAAAAAATCAAATTCGGTTTTACCATTACAAGGCATTTAAAGGTATTTTAAGAACATAGGAAGGATCCTTGGACATCACTGAATCGATCCCAATCCTTAAAAGCATCATAATCATGCTCATAACCAAAAACCGAATCACTTTTGTTCATGCTTTTACATTTTTTCGATTTCATACTTTCATGTGTTAATAGTTGATTTTGCTTACTGATTTGTGTTTGTTTTGATGTATAGAAGCTTTCTGGACAAATTAATTGGATTTTCATGGCTTAAATTGTTAGATGCCATTGTTAGGGTTTGAGATTCAAATTCGGGATCTTGGTGTTTAGGGTGTTTAAATGGATTCTAAGAACATGGCCATAACCTATAAGCTTCATATGATTGATCTGGGCTATTAATTTCCATTAATGTTGTGGTTTGCTTGATGATTAAAAAACATAGGTTTTTCTGGTTCAAGAACATGCAGGAAAATTCGCAGGAAGTTTTGAAGAAGAATTCGCAGGAAATTCAAACAGGGAAGATGAAGTTTGGCGCGCAGGAAATATTTGAAATTTCAAGAAGTCTTAAAACGAATGCGTTTCATGTATATGACAACTAGCGCGTTTGGCTCCGTTGGTTTGTGTGTCTGGCTGATGAATGAATGGTCCTGGGATCAAAACCTCCCCAGGCCATTTTGGTTTTGTTTTATTTTCAATATTTTTCGAAGGATAAGCAACAAAAGGATTGCTGCCTGGTTCATATTCACCAATGCGTACGCAACCTGGTGGAGATGTTGCTGGTCCAAGGGTTGTGATGCCTAGGGCGCGGGTTCAATCCCTGCCCCAGGTGAGTTTTTAATTTTTATTTTCTTTAACTATTTTGTTTTGGTTATTATTATTATTTAATTAATTTTAATATATTCAAATAATAATATATAAATATAAATATATATATATATATATATATATATATATATATATATATATATATATATATATATGACTTCATATTTTCTATAAAAAAACCTCTAAATTATTTTCTAAATTCTAAACCTAGTTTTTTTTATTATGTATTTGAATTAAAGTATGTACATATTTATTTAATAACCAAATTAATAATGTAAATTAAGTTATAAACCCTAATTTATTTTCTAAAAAAATTTCTAACCCTAATATTTTTTATATATAATTAAAACCCTAATTTTCTCTAACCCTAATCCTAACCCTAATTCTTATTTTATTTAGATCTTAAAATTAATTAAATTTTCTAATGTATATTAAATCATGCTTTATTTTGTAAATAAATTAGTATATCTTTATTATCTTATTTTCATCTCAAAATTCTTTAAAATTGTTTATTTAAATCTAAAAATACTTAATTGATTTATATATATATATATATATATATATATATATATATATATATATATATTGTATATTATTACTAACCTTTCTTCTTATAATTATTTTATCACGAACCATTTATTTAATTGCTTATTTTATTATATAATTATTATTTAATTTGTTTTTATTATTATGTAACTGTAAAAGCGTTGTAATAGTCGTAGCTCTTATCGTTTATTTATAAATATTATTGCTTTGGTTAGTAAAATAAGGAGTGATAACATGTTTGCTTTAAAATTAATTTAGATCACTAATCATAAGATAAATATTTGAATTTATACACGCACACACGTAAGTCGATCTTGGATCGCCATCTCACTTCCTAAGGGTTATCCCTCATGTTGCCTAAACCAAAAGGTCAAGTAAGGTGTCTAAAAAGCAAAGTCCCTTCTTCTAAAATATCATCAAGTCCCTTTACGATTATAAGATCAAGTCCCTTCGATGTTGCCTTCGTAAATGATCTTGTCCCTTTCGAATAAAAGATGATAAGTCCCTTCGTATTGCTAAGACACCTTACGGTTGCCTAAACACAGATGTCCCTTTACATGTCCCTTACAATATCCAAGGTAATGACTACCTATTCCTTAATAATAGGGATAGTCTTACCATTGAAAGAACATTTAAGAACAGTAAAGATTCAAATTAGGGTAGGTTCCTCTTAAGTACTTGCTCACTTCTTTAAAAACATTTCATAACACTTCACATTTTCAAACAATTTTCAAAACAAAGTCTTTATATATATCCGTACAAGGATCATTATAAAGTACTTAAGAAAATTTTCAATCACACACTACACTTCTCAAAACAGTTTAAAGTGAGCTAAGTAACTAAGAGCCCATGGATAACCATGGATGTAAAGGGTGCTAACACCTTCCCTTTACATAACCTACCCCCCGAACCCAAAAATATTTTAAGGTCTTTCCTTTTCTTTTATGCCCCTTCCTTTGGATAAAATAAAAGTCGGTGGCGACTCTTGCTATCCGCAATATAACTAAAGTCAGTTCTCCCACCGTGTTACAGAACTGGCAACTCTGCTGGGGACAATATTAAAGAGGGGTACCCTTAGGAATTAGATCACTTTAAACTTGTTTGCTTTGTTTGCTTTATACTTATCTTGTTGGGTGCTCTTATGTGTGAAAGATCCTAACCCGGATCTAGTGTACCTTAGGTAAATGGCAATAGACCAAGGAAACTGTACGGCGTATACCGATATGGTTGATCTGGTGGCCATAGTTAGTGTGACTTCTTGGTTGGTGCTTATGTTCCTTAAGTCAAGTTGAGGATAATATGAGGCTGCCATATGTTGTCAATACACTAACAAACTTTTAGAACCCTAGTTATCCCATCTTGGCCTTTAGAAAAGTAGTGATATAACCGGCTTTGGTGAAGACTGAAGTTGGTTGATACTCGATGCTACACTTATTGAGATTCTAAACTTGGAGGGTTTTGGTTGGCAAGTAAGTTGCCTACTGAACAACCACCCTTGTGAAGGATCAATGATATTGAGATCCCTTAGAACTTGGTTACTTTATAGGACAGGATGAACCATCTAAACTTCAGGGGAGGGTACTTACCTTTAAACCTCATGCAAGCCTCTAAACCTAGGGCTATTGTGTGACTTGTTTGTGTGTGCCACATGTTTGTGATTGAGCATAACATCATAACATCATCATGCATCATAAGCATAGCATTTTCACTAACCATTTCAAGGACCAAAGGATTTATCTTTGTTCTTTGTTGCAGGTCATGGCTTCTGCTCGTAGGAATACTATCCGGATCAACTTTGTAGGAATATCTTCTAAGCTTAAAGAATTGGTCTCTCAAGTTTCTGAAAACTCCCAGTTCATCAAGAGGCATGGTCATCTACTGGACTTAGTCACTTCAGGGTTCAATGAAGACATGATGAGTGTTCTGTTTCAGTTCTTTGATCCTAAACATCATTGCTTCACATTCCCCGATTACCATTTGGTTCCTACAATGGAAGAGTTCTCCAAGCTTCTAGGTATACCTATTCTTGATCAGAAACCCTTCACAGGCTTAGAGAAAGAGCCTAAACCTGAAGTCATTGTTGCAGCCCTACATCTGAAGAAATCAGACATTGTCTTAGAAACAAGGAGTGGAGTTAAGGGTATTCTTGCTAAGGTGTTGATAGAGAAGGCTCAAGTGTTCTTGAAGGCTATGAGATATGATGCTTTTGAGGAGATCTTAGCCTTGTTGATTTATGGCTTAGTGTTGTTCCCCAATCCAGATCAGTTCATAGACGTACACACCATCAACATATTTCTGACTCATAACCCAGTGCCTACATTGCTTAGAGACATCCTACATTCTCTTCATACTCGTACTATGAAGGCACGAGGAACTCTGATGTGCTGCATACCTTTATTGTCTAGGTGGTTTATTTCTCACCTTCCTCGATCAGTGATGAAGAATGAACAAGGGTTCAGATGGTCCAAAAGAATCATGTCACTTTCTCATTCAGATATTCATTGGTGCTCTAGATCTATGGAGAATGTTACTATCATTGACCGTTGTGGGGAGTTTCCTAATGTGCCACTCCTTGGCATAAGAGGGGGCATTACCTACAATCCTTCCTTAGCTTTACTTCAGTTTGGTTACGCTCGGAGTGATGGTCCTCATGACATGTTGATTCAGGGTATTGTGTTCGACTACGACAATGATCTTCAAGGTTACCGTCAAAGGTTTATACGAGCATGGGGGAAAGTGAACAAGGTTGACAGCAAGACTCTGGAGCCCAAGTATACTATTCCTATGGAAGCTTATCTCAGATGGGTGCGATCTCGTGCTCAGACTCTTATGATGTCATATCCTGCCATCCTTCCAGTTACTATGGAGCCTGTTGCTGAAGGAGATACCTCTTATACCATCCTTCACCCAGACATGCCCACTGACATGGAAGACTTACAGAGGTCCTGGATCCAGTTGAAGGAGCAAAGGAATACTTTCGAGACTCATTACAAAGCAAGTCAAGAAAGAATCCTGGAGCTAACAAAACAACTTCACGAGGAGCGGAATCTCAACTCATACCTCAACACAAAGAGGAAATGTCCATGGGAGACTTAAAACCCCGTCTTTTGTATTTATTTCATTTTTTATTGTAAGCCCAAGGGGCAAACAAATTTATTACTAATAAAAGTTTACTTTTTGGTTGTTTAAACAAATTTAAATCCCGCGGTCCTTGAAAACATTGCATATGCATTTATACACCATACCATTGCATCACAGGTTTCTTATGTACAGGTTTCTCATCTTCTCGCTGTTTATTTCAGCAGAAATGGCTCTTGAACAAACAGTCAAAGATCTCCAGGAACAGAATGCGCAATTCCAAGAGCTGATCCTGAACTTGTCCAAGGAACAGGATGAATTGAAGACACTGCTGGCTAAAAAGACTAAGAAGACTAGAAGATCAGGAGGTCTTATTAATTTGGGAAGAAGGTTCAAAGGTCCTGTCAAGACCAAGGAACAGGTTGAAGATTATGAGTCTGAAGAGTCTGAGAAAGAAGGAGGCAGTCTCCATAATACTATGGGGGATTCTGATTCTGAAGCAAATTACTATCATGATCCTAATGAAGATAAGTTCAAGATGCTGGTGGATAGAATGAATGCTATGGAGTTGCAAAAGTCTTCTGGGTTGGATTTTGAAGATCTGAGTTTGATATCTGGAGTAGTTATACCCATTGGTTTCAAGGTCCTTGCTTTTGTAGTGTATGATGGTGTCTCGTGTCCCAAATTACATTTAAGGTCCTATGTCCGGAGGATTCAACCTCATACTGCTGATAAGAAGTTGTGGATTCATTTCTTCCAAGAAAGCTTGTCTGGAGCTCAATTGGAATGGTACTATCAATTGGAGAGTGTCAACATTCGTGATTGGAATGATCTTGTTGAGGCCTTCTACAGGCAATACCAATACAACGCTGATCTAGCACCAACTCGCATGCAACTCCAAATCATGTCTATGGGTGCTAAGGAGAATTTCAAAGAGTATGCCCAGAAGTGGAGAGACTTGTCTGGTAGAGTTCAACCTCCTCTAACTGACAGGGAGTTAGTGGATATGTTTATGAGTACGCTGAATGGTCCCTTTTATAGTCATCTCATTGGAAGCTCATCATATGGCTTCACTGAGCTGATAATGACTGGAGAGCGTGTATAAAGTGGCATAAGAAGTGGCAAAATACAGGTAGGTGCCTCTTCATCAAGTACTGCAAAGAAGCCCCCTAGTGGGAAGAAGGAGTCAAATGTTGTTTATGGTCAACTTGGTCGTAATAGGAGGCAGCAATCTGTGAGTGCAGTTCATATCTCCAATCCTACTCCTGCAACACCAGAACCACCACAGGGCAATCAGCAGAAGCCTAGAAGACAGTTCACCAAGATCAACATGTCACTGGCCCAAGCCTTGCAACACTTGTTGAAAGGGGAGCTCATTACTTTGAAGGACCCTCCTCAGAATCTTAATGTTACCTCTCCTAGGTGCAATCCTAATGCACGATGTGCATATCCTTCTAATTGTCAGGGACTTGATACCAACAACTGCTAGATATTGAAGAACAAGATTCAGGCTATGATTGATGCTGGAGAGATTGAATTTGACCCTCCTGGGACTCCAAATATGATCACTGCTCCCATGCCAAATCATGAGAAGACTGTCAATGCTATTGATGAAGTTTCACATATTTCTTCAGTCGCAGATGTGACTACACCATTATCTATTATCAATAAGAAGTTGGTACAAGCTGGGTTCTTTCCAGGTTGTAATGAAGATTGCTTTTATTGTGCTTATAAACCTGATAGTTGCTGGAAGTTGAAGGATGGTATTCAACGCCTCATGGACAATTACACCATATTGTTTGAGAGGACACCTTCTGTGGAGAGTATGGTTGAACATATTACTCAAGGTGCGAAGGTTGAAGAGGTGGATATGGTTGATAAAGTGCCAGTGAGGATTACTTCCAAGGGCCCTGTCAAGATCACTCATAAGGGTCCAATCAAGATTACTGCTGAAGGCCCTGTGAAGACTGTTGCTGAAGCTAGAGTTGCTCCTATGATTATTACCACTCCTGGTCCTATTCCGTATACTTCTGATAAAGCTATACCTTGGCATTACGGTTCCGATGTTTATATCCATGGTGTTAAACAGGAACCCTTAGCTGATACACCTGTTGCTGATGAAAACCTTGATGTTGATAATATTGCTGAATCTAGTAAGATCACAAGAAGTGGAAAATTTTCTCTCATCCGGCTACCTTCAAGAATACAGTTACTCTAACTACTACCTCTACTACTGAGACAAATACTGATGCCCGGGGCAAAGGTCCTGTTGTTGAACCTGTACAAACTGATGCACCAACTGCTGAGAATCTTTCTAAGCAGATGGAAGAAGTGCTGAAAATCATCCGCAAGAGTGATTATGATATTGTTGACCAATTGGGGCATACTCCCTCCAAGATTTCCATGTTATCTTTATTGATGTGTTCTGAGGCTCATGCTAAAGACTTGATTAATTTCTTGAAGACTGCTCACGTACCAAATGAAATTTCTGTAGATCAATTTGAGAATTGTGTTGCACACCTGACCTATGATAAGGGGTTAGGCTTTTCTAATGCTGATTTGACTCCTGCCAAGAGGAATCATAACAGGGCTTTACATATCTCTATTGAATGTAGGGGCACTACCCTGTCACATGTGTTGATAGACAATGGTTCTTCACTGAATGTACTTCCAAAGAGGTTTTGAACAAGCTTAGTCCTGAAGATGCTGTGTTGAGACCAAGTAATATAGTAGTGAGGGCTTTTGATGGTTCAAGAAGGGTGGTGCATGGAGAAATAGATCTCCCAATCAAAGTAGGTTCTCAAGTCTTCAATTCTACATTCTATGTAATGGATATTCGTCCTTCGTACTCTTGATTTCTTGGGCGCCCCTGGATCCACGGGGCAGGTGCTGTGACCTCCACCTTACATCAGAAGTTGAGATATCCAGTAAAGGGAAAGGTTGTCACTGTTTACGGAGAAGAAGAATATATGATCAGTCATGTGAATACATTTAAGTATCTTGAAGTGGAAGGTGAATATGTTGAGACTCCTTGCCAAACATTTGAAGAAGTTCCTTGGGTGGTTCCTGCTGCTGAAGCTCCTCCTGTTGTCAAAAGAGTTCCTGTGGTTACCAGAGTACCTCCTACAATGGCCTCTCTCAAAGATGCCAGAGCTGTGTTTGAATAAGGTGGTTGTACTATTTGGGGTCAGCTTCCTGACATTCCTTACAAGTCTGACAAGTTTGGTTTGGGTTTCACTGCAGAGTCCCAGAAGGTTGTTCGTCGTGCTCGTGTTGTTCGTATAACCAATCAAGGGATCATGAAAGATCAAATCAATGTTGTGGGTGACTATAATGAAGACTACAACCTGGATGATTGGATATTTCCTACTGTGGGTAATGGGCTCAATAACTAGAAGGCTGAAGACGTTATTCCTATCTCCTTTAGTCAGGAGTAAATACTATTACTGTGTTGTTATTTTTAAGTTTGTAATTTTTGAACAATTAAACTCTTAAGCCTTGTGCCTTACCCGGGGCACAATGGTATGCTTGTTTCGGGATGTCATTTCATTTGCATACTTCATTCAATAAAAATCAGTGGACGTTTCGTTTTCGTAAATATTGTGTTCATTGTCTTTCTTTTCTTTTATTCTTCTTTTATCAGCTATGCGTTCTTACACACACCCACATCACTAAAATGCAGATCCTCATCCACTCTGGATCCTGTTGATAACAGTTCTACTATTGCCAATTATAATTTCGAGAATCCGATCTATCAAGCTGAAGATGGAAAGGAGGACGATTGTGAAGTACTTGTAGAGCTTGCTAGGTTGTTATAAAAAGAAGGAAAAGCTATACAACCACATGAAGAGCCAGTCGAAGTTGTGAATCTGGGAACTGAAGAGAACAGGAAAGAAGTCAAGATAGGGGCTGAATTAGAGGATGGTGTTAAGAGCAGATTGATTCAGATGTTACATGATTATGTGGAGATCTTTGCTTGGTCTTATGAAGATATGTCAGGGTTGGATACAGACATTGTGGTTCACCGTTTACCGGTAAAAGAAGATTGTCGTCCAAAGAAGCAGAAGGTTCATCGCATGTATCCTGAAATGTCAGAAAAGATTAAAGCAGAAGTGATGAAACAGTTTGATGCAGGGTTCTTAGCTGTGACTTCTTATCCTCAATGGGTTGCAAATGTGGTACCGGTACCTAAGAAAGATGGTAAAGTACGTATGTGTGTAGATTACAGGGATTTTAACAAGGCCAACCCCAAAGATGACTTTCCACTTCCTCACATTGATGTTCTGGTAGACAACACTGCTCAGCATAAGGTATTCTCTTTCATGGATGGTTTCTCTGGTTACAATCAAATCAAGATGGCACCTGAAGATATGGATAAGACTACATTTGTTACATAGTGGGGCAATTTTTGTTATAAAGTGATGCCATTTGGTTTGAAGAATGCCGGGGCAACATATCAGCGTGCTATGGTGGCTTTGTTTCACGATATGATTCATCATGAAATAGAGGTATATGTGGATGATATGATAGACAGGTCCCAGAATGAAGAGCAA
The DNA here is from genome assembly GCA_963966055.1 of Lathyrus aphaca. Taxonomy (NCBI): domain Eukaryota; kingdom Viridiplantae; phylum Streptophyta; class Magnoliopsida; order Fabales; family Fabaceae; genus Lathyrus; species Lathyrus aphaca. The sequence continues at coordinate 56,340,838 of OZ014521.1, read as the reverse complement.
CATCTTGATCATCTGCATAAGTTGTTTGAAAGGTTGAAGAAATACAAGTTGAGATTGAACCCAAACAAGTGTACTTTTGGAGTTAGATCTGGTAAACTCCTGGGTTTCATTATCAGTGGAAAAGGTATTGAAGTAGATCCCGCAAAAGTGAAAGCTATACAAGAGATGCCAGCTCCCCGTACTGAGAAGGAAGTTAGAGGTTTCTTGGGCCGACTGAAATACATTGCAAGATTTATTTCCCAGTTAACTGCTATCTGTGAGCCAATCTTCAAGTTATTGAAGAAAGATTAGGTGATGGAATGGAATGATGAATGCCAGACAACCTTTGATGAAATCAAGAGATATCTTCTAGAACCTCCAATTTTGATGCCACCAGTTGGTGGAAGACCCTTGATCATGTACTTAACAGTGTTAGACAATTCAATGGGGTGTGTGTTGGGGCAACATGACGAGTCTGGTCGAAAAGAGCAGGCAATATACTACCTTAGCAAAAAGTTTACCGACTGTGAAACAAGATACTCACTGCTCGAGAAAACTTGCTGCGCTTTGGCATGGGCTGCTCGCCGACTAAGACAATATATGTTAACTCATACTACCTTATTGATTTCGAAGATGGATCCAATCAAGTACATATTCGAGAAACCTGCTCTCTCCGGACGAATAGCAAGATGGCAAATGATCTTAACAGAATATGATATACAGTACACTACTCAGAAGGCCATTAAGGGTAGTGTTGTAGCTGATCATTTGGCTCATCAAGCAGTGGATGATTATCAGTCAATGAGTTTTGAGTTCCCTGATGAAGACATTATGATTATTACCAAAGAACCTTGACAATATGACGGACCTGAACAAGGATCCCGATGGACTATGGTTTTTGATGGAGCTTCTAATGCACTTGGCAATGGTGTTGGTGTTGTGATCAGTTCCCCTGAAGGTTGTCATACCCCGATTACTGCCAGACTTTGTTTCTATTGTACCAATAACATGGCTGAGTATGAGGCATGTATCTTGGGTATCAAAGCTGCCATTGATATGAAGATTCAGTTCCTAGATGTATATGGAGATTCAGCCTTGGTAGTAAGTCAGATCAAAGGAGATTGGGATACCAAGCATGATAATCTCATTCCTTATAGAGAGTATGTTTTGTCTTTGATCCCATATTTTGAAGAGATTACCTTTGGACATATTCCACGAAGAGAAAATTAGTTGGCAGATGCATTAGCTACCATGGCATCTATGTTTGAGATCAGCTGGGATGATGAAGCTCCCAAGATTACTATTGACAGATTTGAGAAGCCTGCATACTGCAATGAGATTGACACTGAATAAGCAGAGGAGAAGCCTTGGTTCTATGAAGTGAAAAGATATCTTGAAGCCCAGGAGTTCCCTGAAGGGGCATCTGTCAAAGATAAGAAGTTTCTGAGGAGGTTTTCTTCTAAGTTCTTCTTGAGTAATGGAATTTTGTACAAACGCAATCATGATTCAACCTTGCTTCGTTGTGTGGATAAGAAGGAAGCAACGGAGATTATGGAAGACATGCATGATGGGATCTTTGGCACTCATTCTAGTGGTCATACCATGGCAAAGAAGATATTGAGAGCAGGTTACTATTGGTCTACCATGGAAGCTGACTGCTATCAACATTCCAAAACATGTCACAAGTGTCAAATTTATGCTGATAAAGTACATATACCTCCATCACCATTGAATGTGTTGACTGCTCCTTGGCCTTTTGCCATGTGGGGCATTGATATGATTGGTGAGATCAAACCTACTGCTTCTAATGAGCATTGTTTCATTCTGGTTGCTATTGATTACTTCACAAAGTGGGTGGAGGCAACTTCATTTGCATATGTTACTAAGAATGTGGTGGCTCGATTCATTAAGAATAATCTCATATGCAAGTATGGCATCCCTGAAAGGATTATTACTGACTATGGTTCTAATCTGAACAACACTATGATTACTGATCTCTGCACGCAGTTCAAGATTAAACATCACAATTCTTCTTCGTATCGTCCGAAGATGAATGGGGCAGTAGAAGCTGCTAATAAGAACATCAAGAAGATTTTACAGAAGATGAATGTTACTTATAAGGATTGGCATGAGATGTTACCATTTGCTCTTCATGGTTATCGTACTACAATACGTACTTCAATAGGGGAAACCCCATTCTCCTTAGTATATGGTATGGAAGCAGTTCTGCCCATTGCAGTTCAGATACCCTCCCTAAGAATCATGAAGGATGCAGGCTTGGATGAAGATGAGTGGATTCAGACTCGACTTGACCAGATCAATTTGATTGATGAGAAGAGGTTGGCAGCTGTTTGTCATGGTCAGATGTACCAGAAACGGATGATCAAGGCTTTTAATAAGAAGGTTAAGCCAAAGGTATATCAGGCTGGTGACTTGGTAATCAAGCGTATCATATTACCACAGGGTGATCCTAGGGGCAAGTGGACTCCTACATATGAAAGACCATTTGTAGTCAAAACAATATTCTCAGGAGGTGCCATGATGCTTACTACCTGTAAACACCCCAAATTTGCCCTCACCCATTCACACCATGGCTTGTGATCCCTTCATATGCATAAACTCAATCATAGCATCTCATACCACATTTTTGATTCACTGCATTGGTTCAAAGTCATCTGCATCTAGGGTTTGTGATTTGAACAATCCAAGAGCTTCTTGAGCCACTCCAAAGGTCATCAATCACTTCAAAGGGGTCCATGTATGTTCAAGCATCATATTATATCCCCTCAAAGTCAAGAATATCAAAGAATCACAAGAACTGAGAATGGCATGGAAGCAGAGCCAGGTTTAACTGCACAGATGACCTAGAATTAGGGTTTTGGTTTCAGAGGCCATAACTCCAAATTTTTTGGTCATTCTTGTTTCTATTGGTCTCTATATGGTATAGGGATCATGCATATCAATTTTCATGAAGAAATTCAATGGGGAAGTCATCTGATCAAGAGTTGACTTTTTGAGCAAGTCAGTGCAAAATCAGGGCATCTGAGGCCCCCAATGACCCAACCAAAGGGTGTTCTTCATCATTTTGATTGGGTATGATCTTTATTTGATCATAGGAGATGTTAGAAGTTCACAAAATTGAAGGATTTCAAGCCATTTGCAAAATTGACTTTTTGGGAAAGTTAACTTGTATTGAAAATTGCCATTTTGGGAAACTTTTTCAACCCTTGCTTTTTGATTCAAAAATGTTTCAAATGGAAAAACTTTGGTCATGAAAGTTGTATATTGGATCATTCCCTTTTCAAAAAGTACAAGAAATTGACCTAATTCATTTTGGATCAAAAGTTATGGCTTGTCAAAGTTGGGAAAAATCACATAATTTCAAGTTTTCTACCAAAGAGGCAAAGTTGCAAAATCACTTGCCAAGGCAAATTGTGCTATCAAATGGACTTCTAATCTTCATACAAACATGAATCAATGTCTAAAGATCAGAATTCACCAAGAGTTTGCTCATTTTTGTGACTTGTGGAACAAGAAATTTCAAAAGGGCCAAGGATGAAGCAAGTTGCAAAACCTCACTCAAAGATGAATCCACTTGCTTGCTGACTTCATAATTGATCCTAGGGCTCTCCACACTTCTTGCTGCGCAGGACACCCCATTTATCCTTGGCTAGCTATGAGCCCATGCTTCTCTTACACAAAGTTTGACATTTTGGCCAAAGACCCATACCAATCACAATAGGGCACACCAACTCCACAGGCCTATCCATGAGTGATAAGTGGACCAAAGGCAAGCCATAACACATAACCATTCCTGCTGAAACACACCCCAAGCCATAGCTATCATTTTTGCTCCAACTTGCAAAACCATTCGAAACACTCAGCACAGCCTTCAAACACATAAACAAACTTCACCATTGATCTTAAGAAGTTCCACTGATCACAAACCAACCTTTGAAACAACCTGAAAGTCACTGAAACCAAAACACGATCACCCCCCCCCCCCCTTGAACAGAACTTCTGCCATCTCCCAAATCACCCATCAGCAAGAGTTGTGAAGCATTCCATTGAGCTCAGGGGGACCAGAGGAGTCAGTTTGCATAGGAGAAAGGCTCAGAAAGCTCCTGTTCGAAGGACTTCAGTTCAGGTATCCATCAAGAACAAATTTTCCAGAACTTCATTTACTTGTTATAAATTGATTCTACATGATTCCCTGATCATCGTGATGTGTTTAAAAATGAAAATGGTGGAGTATTGAGTGTGTATGAGCTGTCTGAAACTTTCTGCCCTAAATATGTTTTGCTTCGATTTGCATGATTTATGAATGAAAAATGATTTTTGTTTGGGGGTTTTGATTCAGTGTTGAATGGGGTTTGATTCTGGGCAATTAGATTTCATTTTCATGGAGTTTAGAGAGAGTTAGAGATTTGGCTCGTCGGAGAAGACGACCGGAACCACTGTTCCGGTCGTCTGAAAGTCATTAGCCCTAATTTTGTCATTAAATGAACTTTGAATGTGGACCCTTGATTCTGTGGACTTTGGTTGACTGGCGCGCAAACGTGTGGACCAGATTTCTCACTTAACCCTAATCCTGTTTTATTAATTTAATTAATCAGGTTTAATTAAAATCCATCCAGTTTGAATTACAGCCCTTGGATCTGGCGCCAGTCAATGTGCGCGCAATCCATTCAAACCTCAGCCCTTGATTCTGATTACTTCTCATTAAATTCATTTTTATTTTCATTTTATTTCATTTGTTTTGTCCATTTATTTAAAAATAGTAAAAATCATCAAAAAATTCTGAAATTTTTTATTAAACCTTGTATTAATTTTCAGAAACAAAAAACATTTTTATTTTTATTTTTTGCATTAAAAATTATTTTTAAATCATTTAAAAGTTTATTTTTAATTAATTAATGAGAATTAATTAATTAAAAATGCTTTTAGGTATTTAAAAATCACAAAAAAATTCATGAAGCATTTAAAATCATTTAGAAACATTGTCCAACTCTCAAACCAAATTTCTTTTTTTGATCTTGATGCCTCTTGACAATTTTCAATGGAATTAACTTCATTTCAAGGCATTATTTTGATTCAATCTTCAAAAATTCATTTCTGCCTAGCCTTTAAGAGTTGGACAATGATTCTTTTTGCATTGCATTTTGTATAGCATGTAGTTTATAGGATTAAATTGGCATGAATTGATCTTGCATTTCCTATTTGTTTTGCATTTTACTTGACAAGGTACCTTAAAACCCTAGCAATCTTAAAGAATTTCATAACCCTCATTAGGTTAAGAGTTGGATCCCCTCCTTTGGGCAGTGAGTTTGTATAGGTTTAGGGTTCCTTTGAATGCATTTTCAAATTTTTATCATGATGATTGCTTCTGGTTTTGAATTTTGTTTTGTGTATTGATCATAAACCCTAATTCATGCTTTCTTTTGCATCCATTTCTCATTTGCTTGCATACCATGATCTGCCATGACATTTTGTGCATTCATTTGATTCATAACACATCTTAGGACATATTAGAATCATGTTTGATCATTGCATCATTCATTTGCCATGTTGTATGTCATTTGCATTTCATAACTTTTCATGAACATTCATGGTTCTAAGCATGCCTCATTTGCATCCATATGTCTGAATGATCATCCCCATGCCTTGCTTCATATGTGCATCATCTCATAGCATCATTAGCACCATACTCATGCTTCTGGTTTTAGTTTGCATCATCCCATTTCATCTCATTTTGCATTGCATTTCATTTCTTTCTACTAACTTTTCAGGTGGTAAGTTGTTTTGAGAAGTGGATTTGCCTTCACTTCTCACAATCTCTTTTCATCTGTCTTATGCATCATTGCTGCATTTTGTCTTGTGTTTGAGATTGAGCTTGCTCATTCTTCTTCATCCTACTTTCTCTCTTCAAGTGACTTGTCTTCTTAAATGAAGCAAGTTACTTTGCTTCTCTTAGCTCCTTTCATCTGCTTCCTGGTGGTTTCTCTGAAGATCTTTCTTGTAAACCTCACAAACCTTAGGAACAACCAAGCATGACAATAATTAGGGTTTTGATTAGTCCCCCATTTAGATTTTACCTTTGTGTCTCATTGAGTCCTCTCTTCTCATCTCATAATCAAGGACTAAACCCTAAAGGCTTTAAGGCTTTGTGATTAGGCTTATGCCTGCGTCCTTCTATTAGGATGGAGTGTATAACTTTAATCCTAAGTGTCAAACCCTTAATGTGTTTAAATCCTTTAATCAATCCACTTAATAATCATTAAAACATCAAGCTTGTAACTTGGGCCTTGCATTAGGGTTCTAATTCTTCCTTAATTGGTTAAGAAGGACTAACCCTAGTGTTAATGGACAAGTCCCCCTCAAGTTGTCTTACAAACCCTAAAACTCACTTCATCATCTTATCATTAATTAAAATCCATTTAATAAAGGCTTTGTTTTGTCATGAAGTTAATCCCTAATCATGGATTAAGTTGAGGAGCTTTCCTCAGCTTAAACATTCTCATCTATCATCCTTCTATTAGGATGGTGTAATGAGTCTGTTTAATCCTTGATTATGGTTTAATCTCATTACTTAGCACTAAAAAAAACACCAAAAACATCTAAATAATCACAAGTAGGTTAATGATCTTAATCCTACATCATGGTGATTAAGTGTGAGAAGCTGACTTCACACTTAAAGTATTCTCATTACCCCTAATCAGAGGGAAGATGTGATGAGTTTACTAAATCCATTGGTATAGGCTTAAACTCATTAACTTATGACAAACTTTCAAAAGCAATAAAAGACTAAAAATACAAAAACAAACAATAATCGTCTCCTCCGGGATTCTTTTCTCATCTCATCCACTCATAAACGGGAACTCGCTTCTTCCGTCTAATGCAAGACAGTTTGCACCTGAGCCAGACAGGTCATACACTTGAGCATAGACAAGCAAGCAGTTCACAAGTCAATTCATCCTTTCAGTCTCTTCGGGTCGAACTACGGTGTTCTGACTTCCTCATTGCACGAGAGGATACGTAGGCATAGCTTAACTGTTATCGAACAAAAGTTTCTGTATATTCCCCCTCTTTCAGCATTATTCGTTTAACCTCATGATCTTGAGCATCTTATACCTGTTCTTACACTGACACTGCACATTTGCACACTTCACTTCTTTTACACTGACACTTACATTCTTTCCAGCTTTGATTCACAAAAATGCACTGACACTACCCCTTTAAAACACAAATCTTTTAAGCGTGGATCCCGTCGAGTACGACGGACAATCTGGGTGCTAATACCTTCCCAGGTTGTAACCAACCCCCTTTCTCAGTCTCTCTGGTTCGCAACCGTCTTATCCATATCTTTTCCTAGGTTTATGCAGCATTACCTTTCCTTCGGGATGAAAATGCCTAGCTGGCGACTCTTTTCTTTTCTTTCTTTCGCCGACCGTTCGCGTCTGTACCCCATTTGACTTAGCCTCATTTGGTGGGAGCGACAGCTTGGCGACTCTGCTGGGGATACTTATACTGTAACCAGGGCTTCTGGTTCTTTTTGTGGGTTCCTCCTAGCGCTTGTTTGATCTGTGATTACTGGGGTGTTATGTGCTATTTGTGTTTGTACATTTGCTTTATTTACTGCTTTATGTACAGTTATTTATTGCTTTCTTTTACAGCTTTATATACATCATACTGTCATACTGTTATCTGGCTGGATCTGGTTTTGTTGCTTTGGTGGGTGGGTGTTCTATTGAGAGTTTAAGGTCCTATACCTGGGACCTGAGTGACACCTAGGCTAGAGTGGTTCATGTTCTTTCCCATTCCATTTCGGTCTGGTGCGGGAATATGAAACACGGTTCAGATATGGGTTTCTTCTTGAGAACTCTGTGCTACAGATCTCCTGTAGTGCTAGGGCTATCTGGGAAGCCTGCTAAGTCTGGATGACCTTTACTATGACCTTCAGAAACTGAGGTGAATTAAGGGAGGATCTTTTATGGTTATTGTAAACACTGTACCTCCGGGTTAGAAGTGTTTACACTTCTCATAACTGATCCAAGTCTGAGGATCCTTGTTCTAGAACACCGCCTGTGAGGGGGTTGGGCTATTTACAGGTTTGCAGGTACCCTTGGCCACAACATACCCTGATACTTGTTTGATTAAGAGTACTCCACTTTGGACAGTTCTTGTGATTTTAACCCTGGACATGTGACTCTTTATTTGAGTCCCCCACCTTGGTTACTGGACTTTTGAACCTCCATCTGGACTTCTTAGACATACATGGACTTATATCAAGGCAGTAATCAGATCCAGCTCGATCACAAAACCCTTGCATATCATTTGCATACATCATCATTGCATCATTTAACATTTGCTTATTTGTTTTTCAGGGTATCCATATCATATTTGGCTTGGTTTTGACCCCTTCATCTGCATAGACCCTTGTTCACCAGCTATCTGCTTCAGCTACCTTCATCAGCTACCTGCTTCAGTCACCTGCATCACCAGTATCAGCCTGTCAGTGGTTCATCTCCAGTGATAGCCTCCATCAGCAGTATTTGTTTCAGCTCTTCATCAGCAGACATGGCACCCAAGAAGAGCAACATCTCATATCATTTCTTTGAGCCTGAGCTGACTGGCATCAGGAAGGTCCAGACCCTTATCACTCCAGACCATATCCCACTATTCAGAGAACATTATGGAAGCATCCTTGATATGGTTATGGACTTGGACCCTTCTCAGAGGAGCTTGATTCACATTTGCCTACAGTTCTATGATCCTCCTTTGAGATGCTTCACTTTTCAGAATTTTCAGTTGGGACCTCTGTTGGAGGAGTTTTCATCACTGATTGGAGTGCCTATCAGAGGTGGTGTCCCCTTCAACCCTGAGATGGCTTTTCCCAGTAGTGAAGAAGTGGCAAAAGCACTGTATCTGGAACCTATTCTGATTGAGCAGAACATGACAACAAAGGCTGGAATCTCCGGTCTACACTTGGATTTCTTGACTTCTCAGGCTATCCTGAAGGCCTCCTTGGGAGAATGGAAGGCAGTCTGTGCATTGTTAGCCCTCAGCATATATGGGGTTATACTTTTTGCAGATGAGCCCAAGATTATCAGCGGGAATGCCATTCATCTTTTCATTCTAAGGAACCCAGTGCCCACCTTACTGGGAGATTTCTACTACTCTGTTCACCAAAGGAATGAGAAGCAAAGAGGAAGGTTGGTGAGATGCTGTGCTCCCCTGTTCCATACCTGGCTACTCAAACACTTGCCCAAGACTGATGCATTCCTGAATCCTCACCAACAGAAGAATTGGGCTAGGAGACTTATTGCTTTGACCTCGGATGACATCAGATGGTGCACCCAGAGCACCAAGGGCAGGGATATCATTACTAGTTGTCGGCAGTTCCACAATGTACCTCTGATAGGAGTGAAGGGTTGCATCAACTACAACCCTCTGCTATTCAAAAGACAATTGGGCTATGCATTGGTCCACCCTCCTAGAGTACAAGACTTGGCTGAAACCCTTTATTGTGAGATAAAGCCTAATCTGGCTGTTGTCAGGCAAGCATCCTGGGCTTGGGACAATATCCAGACCAGAGGGATGGCCATTCTTGGGAGATGCAACAATGTGGCTTCAGCTCAGTATTGTGAGTGGTCTCATGCCAGGGCCCAAATTTCTGGGATGCCTTTCGCCATTGAGGATGCACCTGGACCATCCACAGCACCACCTCCAGCCACTGTCAGCCTAGAAGAGTTTGAGAAACTGAAAGAGAGGAATGAGAATCTGTCTCAAGCCCTGAAGAGAACCCTCTGGGAGAGGAGTGATGGTCGTCTGGACATTGAAAGGTTAGAAAAGCTTAAGGTGGAGCATCTAGCCAAAATTGAAAAAACAGAGGACTACATCAAGAAGTCAAGAGCTAGGGAGCAGATTTTGAAGAATGCCTGTAAAGAGGCCCAGTTTCAGAAGGCTAGAACTGATCTCTATCTGAAAGAAAGTCAAGCTAGGTGGGTCAAGATCACTAAAGCTCGCACTCAGGAAGATAAGAGAACCCAGGACAAGATTGAGCAGTTAGAGGCTAATGAAAAGAAGCAACAGGAGGCTCTGCTAGCAGCCCAGAAGGAGATCTCAGAATTGAAGCTTATGGCTGGTGTAAAGAGGTCAAAGGACCAAGACAGGCACAAGAGGTTGACCACTGCTATCTCCACCAGAAATCTTCTTATCAGGAACCTCATAGAGCATCCAGCTGACCCTGTAACTGAAGCACTTCTGAAGGAAGTTAAGGAGGATGAGTTTGGTCTTGGTGTCTGACTTTTGCTTGTTGTTGCTTTCATTTCATGTACTTTGCTTTTATGTTGTGTTTTGACCCCTCAGGGGCATGTATTGTAAAAAAACAAACTATGTATTGATTCACCTTTTGTAATATATTCATTAGTTTGTTTCATCTGAGTCTCTTTCTTCCAAGCAATATCAAAGCATCTTCCTCAGGGGTCTGGAAAGGTCAAAACCAAATGCCAAGCCGGATACCTTGGAAACAAATAAGCATACTGCATTGCATACTGACCTTTGTTTTGTTTTGTAGGTTTTGTTTTGTCTGTAACTAACTCTGTTGTGATTTAGGAACTATTGCTCGTCGTCGGGTGTTCCCATTCAACCGTCCGCACAGATATCCCACTCGCAACAACCTTCCGGGTATACAAATGGACCAAGTACAACAGGATCTTACAGAGGTCAGGACTCAAATGGCCAATGAGAGGCTGGAAATGAGGAACCAGATGACCCAGTTTATGGAAGTGATGAATGGCTTGGCTCAAAGCCAAGAAAGATTAAGGGCACTGGTAGAAAGGCAGACCCAGGAAGAACCCCATCTAGGGACTGGAGGAACGAGCAACAATGAGAGGGTTCAACCTCATGTTAATCCACCAGTTTATGGGCCTCATCTTCATCCAGAGTTCAACATCCCTGCTAATGTACAAGGGAATGCTACTACGGGCAGAGTATTACAAGAAGACCCCCAAGAGGATCAATTCACTGTGATGGGAGCTGGGGATGAAGCCTATGACATAAGGCTAGATGAAATTGCTGAGAAATTGAGATCTCTGGAGTCTCAAAATTCCCTGGGCTTTGATGTCATGGACATGGGTTTAGTGGACGGGGTAAGGATTCCCCACAAGTTCAAACCCCCGTGCTTCGAGAAGTACAACGGAACTTCCTGTCCACGAACCCACTTGCAATCCTTTCTGGGGAGGCTGAAGGCATACACCATGGATGAAAAACTGTGGATGTTTTACTTTGAAGACAGTTTGACAGGGGCTTCAAGGGAATGGTACTCTCATTTGACTAGAGCAACCATCAGATGCTAGAAGGACCTAGCTGAGGCCTTCATCAGACAGTACCAGTACAACTTGGACATGGCTCCTAACAGGACCCTCCTGATGGGAATGTCTCAATCATCCATAGAAAGCTTCCGGGAATACGCCCAGAGGTGGAGACAGCTTGCTGCTGCTGTCCAGCCACCCATGTCGGAAAGGGAAATGGCCGACATGTTTATGAACACCCTTTAAGGGACATACATTGACAGGCTGGCTGCCTTTTCTTTCACCAGCTTCGTTGACGTAGTCATAGCTGGAGAAAGGATTGAAAGCCTATTAAAGATGGGCAAGATTTCTGACAATGGTGCAAGCTCATCCAGCAACCCCAGAAAACCTTTTGTGGGGCCTAGAAGAACCGGTGAGACTAATGTTATTCATGCCAACAGGGGCAGACCTCAATATGTTCATAGGTCAGTGGCAGCTGTCACTATTCCTGCTCCAATTCCTCAGCAACCAGCATATCAACAACAACAACAATCCCACTACCAGCAACAAGTTCAGTACCCGCCGCAGAGAAACAACAACAACAACAGCAACAACAATCAACAAAGACCTTTTCAGCAGAGACCATCTCAGGCCAATATGGTGATTGATCCAATCCCTATGCCTTATGCCACTCTATTACCACAACTCCTGAAGCTCAACTTGGTTGAGTTAAGGACATTGGCACCACCAGATTCTTCCAGTCTGCCAAGAAATTATGACGCCAACGCCAGATGTGTTTTTCACTCCAATGCACCTGTCCACAGTACAGAGAAGTGCAGAGCTTTACAAATGAAGGTACAGGACTTGGTAGATTCTAAAGCTCTAAACTTTGCACCCCCGCCAAATGTCAACAAGAACCCCATGCCCAACCATGGAGGACCAAGAATTAATGCTATTGAGGAAGATAAGCCGTCTTTCTTAATAACCAATGTTGGGCAAATTCGGACACCTCTGGTAGAGATTAAAGCTCAACTCCTAGAATGCCAGATGTTCCCCGGGTGTGAGCTCGGGTGCGGTTATTGCAACATTTCAGTAAACGGGTGTGATGACTTGAGAAGTGGCATAGATGGTCTTATCCAGAGTGGAAAACTTTAAATCACAACATCAACACCTTCAAATCCAGCAATCTCTCCGACAACAATTCCTGAGTCTCCTACAACTGCAACAACAATCATTCCAAATAATTCTTCAATTTCATCAACAAATGCTTCATCTATCACTTCAACAAACCAGATATCAACAAACACTCCTTCTACAACATCAGCACCCCTACATTCCGAATCTTCTACAACGCCAACAAATATTTCAGCAGTCACCATCTATTATGATCCGTCCTATGTTCCTCCTAACAACAATTTTCAACAACAAACAGTGGCATCTCCTGCCAGGTCACCAGTTACCATCTACTACGATCCACACACTATTTCAACACCCTCCTCTGCTGCAGTTAGTCCGGTTACCATCACGGTGCCTGGACCAGTTCCATATGAAAGCAATAATGCCATCCCTTGGCATTATGGCTCTGACCTTTACTGCAATGGGGAGAAAATCACTTTTGACTCTTCAACCTCTTCTCCACAGATTGATAATGTCGGGGGAGGCGGAGGCTTCACCAGAAGCGGACGCCTTTTTGCCTCGCAAGTACAAAGACCTAATGCTGAAGCAGAAGCCACTGCCAAAGCAAAGGGAAAGAGTGCAATATCTGAAGAGCCCATTCTCAAGGAAACTCAGAAGACATCTTTTGAGAAAGATGTAGATGAATTCATGAGGATTATAAAAAGAAGTGATTACAAAGTGGTGGATCAGCTTCACCAAACTCCCTCAAAAATCTCCATACTATCCCTGCTGATGTGTTCCGAAGCCCACCGGAATGCATTACTAAAAGTCTTGCACGCAGCATATGTGCCAGAGGAGATCACCGTTAATCAGCTGGAGACCGTGGTAGCAAATGTCAATACCAGCCATGGATTGGGTTTTACCAATGCTGATTTAACAACCGAGGGATGTAACCACAACAAGGCTTTACACATCACTCTAGAATGCAAGGGTGCTGTTCTATCACATGTACTGGTAGACACTGGGTCTTCACTCAATGTTTTACCAAAGAAAGCCTTGGTGAAGCTGGAGTATGATGGCTTGGCATTACGTCCAAGTAATTTGGTGGTGAGAGCATTTGATGGCTCTAAGAGATCAGTGCTAGGAGAGATTGATCTGCCTGTGATGATTGGCCCACAGACTTTTAAAATCACCTTCTATGTGATGGACATTCAGCCGGCCTACAGCTGTTTGTTGGGTAGACCTTGGATCCATGCCGCTGGCGCAGTTACGTCTACCCTTCACCAGAAGCTGAAATTCGAGTGGGAGGGCCAGATCATCACCATCTGTGGTGAAGAAGATATGTTTGTTAGCCATCTGGCTACGTACAAATACATTGAGATGGATGGAGAGATCCATGAAACCATGAGCCAGGGATTTGAGGCCCTGAACATCAATGAAGCATCTGCGATACTTGGAACTTCCATGACATCTTATCAACAAGCCAGGAAGGTTGTTGAAGAGGGGACTGCCCAAGGCCGGGGCAAGTTGCTGCCCGTGGAGAAGAAAGAGGACAGATTTGGGTTGGGTTACAAACCAACTCAACAAGATCAATCAGAGGCTGCTAAGAAGCCCAATTTTGTTAGTAGGGGGATGCTCACCCCTGATACAGTAAATAACTTGGAAGATGAGTCGGAAGATGAGCGCAACCTGGAGAGCTGGATACGTCCAAGGATCCCGGGGAGCCGTATCTCAAACTGGTCTTCCCAGGAAATTATAAGGGTTACTCCTGCAGAGTAATTATTATTTCCTGTGTTTTAAGCATGCGTCAAGTCTTGCATCTTGCCCAAGATGACAAGACTCATTTTGTAATCGGGCCATCTTGTAATTTTGTGCAAACAGATCAATCAATGAATATCGGGCGTCTTTTGCAAATGAGTCTTTTTCTTTTCCGCTCACTGTTTTTCATTTTTCTTTTTGTACAAAAAATAAAATGGCAATGTTTTCCAAAATGGCAAAACTTCATTTCACTTTTTCTAAACAAGATTAAAATCAATCACTAAAATGAACAATCTAAACCCTTGCAGAGAGTGCCTTTTAGACTGCACCGACAACAACACAGCTATGACTTCGTATGACTTTGACAATCCAATCAATCAAGCTGATGAAGGGGTTGAAGAAGATTATGAGCTTCCCGAAGAACTAGCCAGGTTGTTAAGGCAAGAGGAGAAGGTTATCACTCCTCACCAAGAGGAGATTGAAACGATTAATCTTGGTACGGAAGAAGATGTGAAAGAAGTTAAGATCGGGGCCTGCCTACAAGACTCAGTGAAAGAACAATTGATTGATATGCTTCGGGAGTTTGTGGATGTTTTTGCTTGGTCTTATCAGGACATGCCAGGGTTGGACACCGATATTGTCATGCACAAGCTGCCCTTGAAAGAAGACTGCCCGCCAGTTAAGCAGAAGCTGCGCCGTACTCGCCCAAATATGGCAATGAAGATAAAAGAGGAGGTACAAAAGTAGTGGGACGCCGGGTTCCTTGCTGTGACTAGCTATCCGCCGTGGGTTGCTAATATAGTACCTGTGCCTAAGAAAGACGGCAAAGTGAGGATGTGTGTGGACTACCGGGATCTGAACAAAGCCAGCCCAAAGGATGATTTCCCATTACCTCACATTGATGTATTGGTTGATAATACGACTCAGTTCTCGGTGTTCTCCTTCATGGACGGATTTTCAGGATACAATCAGATCAAGATGTCACCTGAAGACATGGAGAAGACAACTTTCATCACACCCTGGGGCACGTTCTGTTATAAGGTGATGCCATTCGGACTGAAGAATGCTGGTGCAACCTATCAACGGGCTATGGTAACACTATTCCACGATATGATCCATAAAGAAATCGAATGTTATGTGGATGACATGATTGCCAAGTCCCTCACAGAAGAAGATCACCTGGTAAATCTGTTGAAGTTATTCAAGCGTCTGAGGAAGTACCAACTGAAATTAAACCCCAACAAGTGCACATTCGGGGTGCGATCTGGTAAGCTGCTGGGCTTTATTGTAAGCGATAAAGGGATTGAAGTTGACCCTGATAAAGTCAAAGCCATTCAAGAAATGCCTGCACCGAAGACTAAGAAAAAAGTTCGAGGGTTTCTAGGTAGATTGAACTATATTTCAAGGTTCATATCTCACCTTACAGCAACTTGTGAACCTTTGTTCAATCTGTTAAGAAAAGAACAGACGGTCAGGTGGAACGAAGACTGCCAGAGAGCTTTTGACAAGATCAAGGAGTACTTGCAAGAACCTCCAATCCTTATGCCACCAGTTGAAGGAAGACCTCTGATAATGTACTTAACAGTATTAGAAGAGTCAATGGGGTGTGTGCTGGGCCAGCATGACGAGTCTGGTCGAAAAGAGTATGCAATTTACTACCTGAGCAAAAAGTTTACCGACTGTGAACAACGTTATTCACTGCTTGAGAAAACTTGTTGTGCTTTAGCGTGGGCTGCTCGCCGACTGAGACAGTATATGTTGACCCACACTACTTTATTGATATCAAAGATGGACCCAGTTAAGTACATTTTTGAGAAGCCAGCTCTTACCGGACGGGTTGCAAGATGGCAAATGATCCTCACAGAATATGACATTCAGTACACATCTCAGAAAGCCATCAAGGGCAGTGTATTGTCTAATTATCTTGCTGAGCAACCCATTGATGATTACCAGCCTATGAGATTTGACTTCCCTGATGAAGACATCATGTTCATAAAAGCAAAATATCATGAAGAGCCTATTCACACTGAAGGGCCTGACCCAGAAGAAGAATGGACTATGATGTTTGATGGGGCTGTTAATATGAATGGTCGTGGTGTTGGTGCAGTACTCATTACACCTAAGGGAGTTCACATGCCTTTCTCGGCAAAACTCACCTTTAACTGCACTAACAACGAAGCTGAATACGAAGCTTGCATTATGGGTCTCGAGGAAGCCATTGACCTCAGGATCAAGACATTGACTGTATTCGGAGACTCAGCTCTGGTAATCAATCAAACCAACGGCAAATGGTACACCCACCAGGATCATCTGATACCTTATAGGGATTATACAAGGAGGTTATTGACTTTCTTTACAACGGTCAAGCTTGAGTATATCCCCCGGGACGAGAATCAGTTTGCAGATGCTCTGGCTACCATTTCATCCATGATCAAAGTTCAAGCTGCCAACTTTGTGCCTCGGATTTCAGTGTCCAGACTTGACAGACCAGCATATGTGTTTGCAGCAGACATTGTCAAAGATGATAAGCCTTGGTTCCATGACATTAAGTGCTTCTTGGAGGATCAAACATACCCACCTGGGGCATCTTCCAATGATAAGAAGACTTTGAGAAGGCTTGCTGGTAGTTTCTTTCTGAACACTGATGGTTCCCTGTACAAGAGAAACTTTAATATGGTACTCCTCAGATGCGTTGATAGAACGGAAGCAGACTTGTTGATGCACGAGGTGCACGAAGGATCCTTTGGTACCCATGCAGGAGGGCATGCTATGGCTAAAAAGTTGCTAAGATCAGGATATTACTGGATCACAATGGACACCGACTGTTGTGCCTACGCCAGAAAATGCCATAAATGCCAGATTTATGCGGATAAGGTGCATGTGCCTCCCAATCCTTTGAATGTGATGTCTTCACCCTGGCCCTTTGCCATGTGGGGCATCGATATGATCGGCAAGATTGAGCCAACTGCTTCAAATGGCCACAGATTCATCCTGGTAGCCATTGACTATTTCACCAAGTGGGTTGAAGCAGCTTCCTATGCAAATGTTACAAGGCAAGTGGTAGCCCGATTTCTGAAGAGAGATATCATCTGTCGATACGGAGTTCCCGAGCGAATCATTACTGATAATGGTTCCAACTTAAACAACAAAATGATGGCAGAGCTATGCCGGGACTTCAAGATCCAACATCACAATTCTTCTCCTTACAGGCCAAAGATGAATGACGCTGTTGAGGCAGCTAATAAGAATATCAAGAAGATTGTGCAGAAGATGGTAGTCACCTACAAAGACTGGCATGAAATGCTACCGTTTGCCTTGCATGGGTACCGTACGTCAATCAGAACATCCACCGGGGCAACACCATATCAGCTTGTTTATGGTATGGAAGCATTCCTACCTGTTGAAGTTGAATTACCCTCCTTACGGGTACTGATGGATGTTAAGCTGAACGAATCGGAGTGGGTCCGATCCCGATACGAACAACTGAGCCTGATTGAAGAGAAAAGATTGGCTGCAATCTGTCATGGGCAGTTGTATCAGAAAAGAATGAAGAAAGCCTTCGATCAGAAAGTCAGGCTCCGGGAGTACCAAGTAGGAGATCTTGTGCTGAAAAGACTCCTCCCTCCTCATACAGACCACAGGGGCAAGTGGACTCCGAACTATGAAGGACCATTCATAGTAAAGAAAGTTTTTTCCGGTGGAGCACTCATGCTCAGCACTATGGATGGTGAAGACTTCCCGTCCCCTGTGAATTCAGATGCAGTTAAAAAATACTTCGCATAAAAATGACCCGCTGGACATAAAAACAGAATGTAAGTCCAGGCAAAAATAGGGCATCCCGGCGAGTCAAAAACAGAATAAAAGACTCGGGCAAAAATAAGGGAGAATAAACAAAAAGATGTACACCCGCTGAGTTGAAAAACCGCATTGGACAACTCAGGCAAAAATGGGTATCCCGATGGATTGAAAACCCGAAAGGGCGATCCATGCAAAATAAGGGAATAAACGAACAACTGCATTCTGAATTCGTCTGTATCACTTACAACTTGGTAAGCTTCGAAAGGGTCAAGCTTCTTTCAGAATCAGCCTTCTTCAGAAAGCAAGACGAGAAGAATGTCAAAAGTCATACGAGTCATAGCGAAGGGAAGCTCCTTGAAGCGTCGTCAACATTGCCAACCTTTTGTTTCTCAATTTGTAACAATCTCCTCATCTTAGGGGATCTATTTCTTTGATTGTATCTTGCCAATTCAGGGCATACGAATTAATAAAATCAGATTTTCAGTCATGTCTCGTCTCGTACATTTTATTTTCATTTGCAAAACGTCTGATGTCTTTAAGATACTGTTTGCATAAATACAGAGGCTTCTCTTCTAAAAATACGTGCTTGCAGGAAATATATTCATTCCCAGGAGTGTCCAAACTCCTACGACGGAATCCGGTAAGGGATACCTCGGGACTACTTGTGCGTTTCTATCTTTGCAGGATTGCAGGTATCCAAATCGCGACATGGGGCATGTAAGCTTCACCACAGCCAGCTGGCAAGTCAATATCTGCTCAGCCTACCTCCCAATTAGCACTGGAGATGTTTTCTCCCCAGCTGAGTTGTCAAGTATCATCCTCAACAAAACCCTTACAGAAATTTCCAGGAAGACCTTCCCCAGCCGAGTTACCATTTACTATTCCTCCACAGTCAGGTGCAAAAGCCAGGGAACCATCTCCCCACAAAGCTTCAGCCTCTATCCAGAAGAGCAACACATGGAGGAATCACAACAGAGTAATGGAAGTTTCTACAAACCCCAGCTGGGCCCCTCATTACCAAGGATGGGTCTATCAGTGACCTATTCCCCCAAGCAGATACATCACATCAGATCTACCAATGATCTCATCCCCAGCTGGGATGTCCACTTCAAGCAGATCAACCGGAGATCTTCACAGCATCGGGATCCGAATCCCGGATCATTATCTTTTGCATAAACATAGCATTCGCATCATATTCACCCCACAAAGCGTAGCATTCCGTCTAATACGGAGCATTACAGAAAAAAATCAAACATATTGCATAATCATAAGCCATGTTCTGAATCAAACACTTGTGAATAATGGCAATCCATCAAAGATATACAGAAAACTCCCCAGATTCCCAGACAGAGAGCCCAGACATTTCTCTCACAAATACAAATATTTATTGGCACCCGTCCGTGTCATATCCCCACCAAAGAGCCAAAAGCATTTGCATTACACTCATAAATGCAAACACCCACTCCTTTTTGACACCCGTCCGTGTCATCATTCCCCAGTAAAAGTCGCCCGAGTACTCTTTACAAACAGACCACTTATATATATACGAATACTTCTTGACACCCGTCCGTGTCATACCCCCAGCAGAAAGCCAAAGCGTCCTCTTTGCACTCACAGATACCTCTTTATACAAATTCCCCGACACCCGTCCGTGTCGCGTTCCCAGCACAGTAACCTAAACACTTTGTATATCATATACTTGTTTATACTATACCTTTCTCCTTTTGACACTCGTCCGTGTCACCCTCCCCAGCAAGTTAAACACTCATCTATACACCACTCACGCTTATTACTCCTGCAGATACTCGTTTGTATCTTGTACATATCACTCAAAACCCCTCAGATTCGACACTCGTCCGTGTTCTTTGTTAACTCGTTGGTACTCGTCCGTATCATCATCTCAGAACATGCGTCAAGTTTTTGTTTCTACCTGATACTCGTCTGTATCATAGCCTTAAGGATGCTCGTCCGCATCTTTAATCCATACAATGTGTCAAACACTCTTGTCTTCTTGAATTTAGACACTCGTCTGTGTCTACTATTCCCCAGAAGAGTCCCCACAGATTCAACACTCGTTCGTGTTCTTTGTTAACCAGTTGATACTCGTCCGTATCATTATCTCTGAACATGTGTCAGTATTTGTTTCTACCCGATACTCGTCCGTATCGTAGTCTTAGGGATGCTCGTCTGCATCTTTAATCTATACACAACACCAAAACACTTATATCTTTTATTTCTTGGATGTAAACACTCGTACGTGTTTACTATTCCCCAGTAGGCCGCCAGCAAAGCAAAATTTCTTTTTATCTGACATTCGTCCTATGTCATGATAAACCATGAGAGCAGCCGTACCCTGCTAGGTGATCGTCCTTCACCTCTTGATGATCGTCCTTCATCATGCTCATCCGATGGCCGTCCCCATCGTTGATCCTTTTTATCCGGCATTCATCCTATGTCGTGATATTTGGCAGCCGTCCCCTGCTAGGTGATCGTCCTTCACCTCTTGATGATCGTCCTTCATCATTGTATCCGATGGTCGTCCCCATCGTTGATTTTGTTATCTGACATTCGTCCTATGTCATGATAAACCTTGAGAGCAGCCGTCCCCTGCTAGGTGATCGTGCTTCACCTCTTGATGATCGTCCTTCATCATGCTCGTCCGATGGACGTCCCCATCGTCGACCTTTTATTCGGCATTCGTCCTGTGTCGCGATACTTTCGGCAGCCGTACCCTGCCAGGTGATCGTCCTTCACCTTAGATGACCGTCCCTCATCTTATCCCCAACAGAGCAGCCGTCCCCTGCTAGGTGATCGTCCTTCACCTTTTGATGACTGTCCCTCATCATTATTTCATTTATTCTTTAACCCGATGGCCATCCCCTTCGTGGTCCCTTTTCCTTTTCCTGATGATCGTCCTTCATCAGTTTAGCCCGATGGCCGTCCCCATCGTTGTTTGTATTGCTTTATGAACCTGATGACCGTACCTCATCATTTATTTTTTACCTTTAATCCCCAGGGAATCTTATAGCTTTATTTTGATGGCCGTCCCCATCATGATCTCTCATTATCCCCAGCATGTCGGCCGTCCCCGTCACTGCTTTATTTCCCGCATTTCCCCCCAGCATGTCGGCCGTCCCCGTCATTGCCCGTTCCCCAGCAGTCGTCCTCTGCTCGACGGTCGTCCTCCATCGCCCGCACTTTATATATACTTTATTTTCTTTTACAATCTATATCCCTTTTCTTCGTCATTCTGTGAGTGCAAATTTTGGACTGTCTTTGGTATTCAACCACAAGTTATCCTGCTTGCTTGATAAGCCGTTGCTTACATCCTGCACAGCTAACTCATGTTTGAATAGGGGCAGCTGTAAACACCCCAAATTTGCCCTCACCCATTCACACCATGGCTTGTGATCCCTTCATATGCATAAACTCAATCATAGCATCTCATACCACATTTTTGATTCACTGCATTGGTTCAAAGTCATCTGCATCTAGGGTTTGTGATTTGAACAATCCAAGAGCTTCTTGAGCCACTCCAAAGGTCATCAATCACTTCAAAGGGGTCCATGTATGTTCAAGCATCATATTATATCCCCTAAAAGTCAAGAATATCAAAGAATCACAAGAACTGAGAATGGCATGGAAGCAGAGCCAGGTTTAACTGCACAGATGACCTAGAATTAGGGTTTTGGTTTCAGAGGCCATAACTCCAAATTTTTTGTTCATTCTTGTTTCTATTGGTCTCTATATGGTATAGGGATCACGCATATCAATTTTCATGAAGAAATTCAATGGGGAAGTCATCTGATCAAGAGTTGACTTTTTGAGCAAGTCAGTGCAAAATCAGGGCATCTGAGGCCCCCAATGACCCAACCAAAGGGTGTTATTCATCATTTTGATTGTGTATGATCTTTATTTGATCATATAAGATGTTATAAGTTCACAAAATTGAAGGATTACAAGCCATTTGCAAAATTGACTTTTTGGGAAAGTTGACTTGTATTGAAAATTGCCATTTTGGGAAACTTTTTCAACCCTTGCTTTTTGATTCAAAAATGTTTCAAATGGAAAAACTTTGGTCATGAAAGTTGTAGATTGGATCATTCCCTTTTCAAAAAGTACAATAACTTGACCTAATTCATTTTGGATCAAAAGTTATGGCTTGTCAAAGTTGGGAAAAATCACATAATTTCAAGTTTTCTACCAAAGAGGCAAAGTTGCAAAATCACTTGCCAAGGCAAATTGTGCTATCAAATGGACTTCTAATCTTCATACAAACATGAATCAATGCCTAAAGATCAGAATTCACCAAGAGTTTGCTCATTTTTGTGACTTGTGGAACAAGAAATTTCAAAAGGGCCAAGGATGAAGCAAGTTGCAAAACCTCACTCAAAGATGAATCCACTTGCTTGCTGACTTCATAATTGATCCTAGGGCTCTCCACACTTCTTGCTGCGCAGGACACCCCATTTGTCCTTGGCTAGCTATGAGCCCATGCTTCTCTTACACAAAGTTTGACATTTTGGCCAAAGACCCATACCAATCACAATAGGGCACACCAACTCCACAGGCCTATCCATGAGTGATAAGTGGACCAAAGGCAAGCCATAACACATAACCATTCCTGCTGAAACACACCCCAAGCCATAGCTATCATTTTTTCTCCAACTTGCAAAACCATTCGAAACACTCAGCACAGCCTTCAAACACATAAACAAACTTCACCATTGATCTTAAGAAGTTCCACTGATCACAAACCAACCTTTGAAATAGCCTGAAAGTCACTGAAACCAAAACACGATCACCCCCCCCCCCTTGAATAGAACTTCTACCATCTCCCAAATCAGCCATCAGCAAGAGTTGTGAAGCATTCCATTGAGCTCAGGGGGACCAGAGGAGTCAGTTTGCATAGGAGAAAGGCTCAGAAAGCTCCTGTTCGAAGGACTTCAGTTCAAGTATCCATCAAGAACAAATTTTCCAGAACTTCATTTACTTGTTATAAATTGATTCTACATGATTCCCTGATCATCGTGATGTGTTTAAAAATGAAAATGGTGGAGTATTGAGTGTGTATGAGCTGTCTGAAACTTTCTGCCCTAAATATGTTTTGCTTCGATTTGCATGATTTATGAATGAAAAATGATTTTTGTTTGGGGGTTTTGATTCAGTGTTGAATGGGGTTTGATTCTAGGCAATTAGATTTCATTTTCATGGAGTTTAGAGAGAGTTAGAGATTTGGCTCGTCGGAGAAGACGACCGGAACCACTGTTCCGGTCGTCTGAAAGTCATTAGCCCTAATTTTGTCATTAAATGAACTTTGAATGTGGACCCTTGATTCTGTGGACTTTGGTTGACTGGCGCGCAAACGTGTGGACCATATTTCTCACTTAACCCTAATCTTGTTTTATTAATTTAATTAATCAGGTTTAATTAAAATCCATCCAGTTTGAATTACAGCCCTTGGATCTGGTGTCAGTCAATGCGCGCGCAATCCATTCAAACCTCAGCCCTTGATTCTGATTACTTCTCATTAAATTCATTTTTATTTTCATTTTATTTCATTTGTTTTGTCCATTTATTTAAAAATAGTAAAAATCATCAAAAAATTCTGAAAATTTTTATTAAACCTTGTATTAATTTTCAGAAACCAAAAACATTTTTATTTTTATTTTTTGCATTAAAAATTATTTTTAAATCATTTAAAAGTTTATTTTTAATTAATTAATGAGAATTAATTAATTAAAAATGCTTTTAGGTATTTAAAAATCACAAAAAATTTCATGAAGCATTTAAAATAATTTAGAAACATTGTCCAACTCTCAAACCAAATTTCTTTTTTGATCTTGATGCCTCTTGACAATTTTCAATGGAATTAACTTCATTTCAAGGCATTATTTTGATTCAATCTTCAAAAATTCATTTCTGCCTAGCCTTTAAGAGTTGGACAATGATTCTTTTTGCATTGCATTTTGTATAGCATGTAGTTTATAGGATTAAATTGGCATGAATTGATCTTGCATTTCCTATTTGTTTTGCATTTTTCTTGACAAGGTACCTTAAAACCCTAGCAATCTTAAAGAATTTCATAACCCTCATTAGGTTAAGAGTTGGATCCCCTCCTTTGGGCAGTGAGTTTGTATAGGTTTAGGGTTCCTTTGAATGCATTTTCAAATTTTTATCATGATGATTGCTTCTGGTTTTGAATTTTGTTTTGTGTATTGATCATAAACCCTAATTCATGCTTTCTTTTGCATCCATTTCTCATTTGCTTGCATACCATGATCTGCCATGACATTTTGTGCATTCATTTGATTCATAACACATCTTAGGACATATTAGAATCATGTTTGATCATTGCATCATTCATTTGCCATGTTGTATGTCATTTGCATTTCATAACTTTTCATGAACATTCATGGTTCTAAGCATGCCACATTTGCATCCATATGTCTGAATGATCATCCCCATGCCTTGCTTCATATGTGCATCATCTCATAGCATCATTAGCACCATACTCATGCTTCTGGTTTTGGTTTGCATCATCCCATTTCATCTCATTTTGCATTGCATTTCATTTCTTTCTACTAACTTTTCAGGTGGTAAGTTGTTTTGAGAAGTGGATTTGCCTTCACTTCTCACAATCTCTTTTCATCTGTCTTATGCATCATTGCTGCATTTTGTCTTGTGTTTGAGATTGAGCTTGCTCATTCTTCTTCATCCTACTTTCTCTCTTCAAGTGACTTGTCTTCTTAAATGAAGCAAGTTACTTTGCTTCTCTTAGCTCCTTTCATCTGCTTCCTGGTGGTTTCTCTGAAGATCTTTCTTGTAAACCTCACAAACCTTAGGAACAACCAAGCATGAAAATAATTAGGGTTTTGATTAGTCCCCCATTTAGATTTTACCTTTGTGTCTCATTGAGTCCTCTCTTCTCATCTCATAATCAAGGACTAAACCCTAAAGGCTTTAAGGCTTTGTGATTAGGCTTATGCATGCGTCCTTCTATTAGGATGGAGTGTATAACTTTAATCCTAAGTGTCAAACCCTTAATGTGTTTAAATCCTTTAATCAATCCACTTAATAATCATTAAAACATCAAGCTTGTAACTTGGGCCTTGCATTAGGGTTCTAATTCTTCCTTAATTGGTTAAGAAGGACTAACCCTAGTGTTAATGGACAAGTCCCCCTCAAGTTGTCTTACAAACCCTAAAACTCACTTCATCATCTTATCATTAATTAAAATCCATTTAATAAAGGCTTTGTTTTGTCATGAAGTTAATCCCTAATCATGGATTAAGTTGAGGAGCTTTCCTCAGCTTAAACATTCTCATCTATCATCCTTCTATTAGGATGGTGTAATGAGTCTGTTTAATCCTTGATTATGGTTTAATCTCATTACTTAGCACTAAACAAAAACACCAAAAACATCTAAATAATCACAAGTAGGTTAATGATCTTAATCCTACATCATGGTGATTAAGTGTGAGAAGCTGACTTCACACTTAAAGTATTCTCATTACCCCTAATCAGAGGGAAGATGTGATGAGTTTACTAAATCCATTGGTATAGGCTTAAACTCATTAACTTATGACAAACTTTTAAAAGCAATAAAAGACTAAAAATACAAAAACAAACAATAATCGTCTCCTCCGGGATTCTTTTCTCATCTCATCCACTCATAAACGGGAACTCGCTTCTTCCGTCTAATGCAAGACAGTTTGCACCTGAGCCAGACAGGTCATACACTTGAGCATAGACAAGCAAGCAGTTCACAAGTCAATTCATCCTTTCAGTCTCTTCGGGTCTAACTACGGTGTTCTGACTTCCTCATTGCACGAGAGGATACGTGGGCATAACTTAACTGTTATCGAACAAAAGTTTCTGTATATTCCCCCTCTTTCAGCATTATTCTTTTAACCTCATGATCTTGAGCATCTTATACATGTTCTTACACTGACACTGCACATTTGCACACTTCACTTCTTTTACACTGACACTTACATTCTTTCCAGCTTTGATACACAAAAATGCACTGACACTACCCCTTTAAAACACAAATCTTTTAAGCGTGGATCCCGTCGAGTACGACGGACAATCTGGGTGCTAATACCTTCCCAGGTTGTAACCAACCCCCTTTCTCAGTCTCTCTGGTTCGCAACCGTCTTATCCATATCTTTTCCTAGGTTTATGCAGCATTACCTTTCCTTCGGGATGAAAATGCCTAGCTGGCGACTCTTTTCTTTTCTTTCTTTCGCCGACCGTTCGCGTCTGTACCCCATTTGACTTAGCCTCATTTGGTGGGAGCGACACTACCATGGATGGTGAAGACTTCCCACAGCCTGTAAACGCAGACATAGTTAAAAAATACTACGCATAAAGAAAGACCCGCTAGGTTGACTGGCCTAGGCAAAAATAAGGGCATCCCGGCGAACCAAAAGGGTTCGGGAAAAAAGTAGGGATATATATATATATAAAATGTACACCCGACAAGTCGAAAACCTGAAAGGGCGGCTTGGGCAAAAAAGGGTATCCCGGTGGATTGAAAACCTGAAAGGGCAATCCAGGCAAAAGTTAGGGATTAAAGCGTATGACTATGTCTCGTTTGGATCACCCATGTAAAATCCAACCAGTTGTGCTACTTAATTCAAGCTCGAACAGATAAAGCTCAATCCAATCGTTTCCATCTCAACAACAGAAGATGAGATACTTGAAGATAATGGCAATAGTAGAATTGAAACTCAATAGGATTATTTCCCCCATAGCTGATTTTCTTTGTTTTGTAAAAATTTTACGACGAATTCCTCTTACTAGGATTTATGTCTCCTTGTACAAACTTGCCTATGTATAGGTCACTTTGTGATATAAATAAAATTTCATCTTTGAATCCAGATTTACTTTTACCCTATTTACATAAGCGAAACGTCCATTGGTTGTGTTTGAATGTATGTATGCTTTTGAATATGATTGATGTTTACCAGAAATGCATAAAATGCTTAAATATGATTGATGTTTACCAGAAATGCATAAAAATGCAGTAATAGTATTTACTAAGGATGAACGAGGGAAGGAATTCAACGAAGCTTCGCCGGTTCATCCCCACAAGACAACTATAAATCTCCAATAGAGCAAATCTATCTTTATAGATACTTCGAGTTACATCTCCCCTTGAATTTATGTCCATCTCTTTTATCCTCAGTCGGGATACTCAGGAACTTATTCCTTCAATAGAAGTACGACGAACGAAGACGGGAGGTTATAAATACTATACTATCAAGACGGGAACAAGTTCCTCATATTCTTCAGCAACGAATCGGGATTTATTTTCCCTAAGCCAGCAGTTGTTATACGAAGATATCCAGATGTTTCAGGCTGCATGACTCATACATACATCATTTACATCATACCATAGCATATTCATAAATGCATAATACATTTACTTAGGTGCACCATACTATGCATGCATACATATTGCATAAACTAACATTCTCCTTGCAAGAAAGTTATATGCAGATAAAACAGTATCAACAATTCACAACAGATCAGAAATGATCCACACATTACTCAAGATGTCCTCGGAGAGTAGGCAAACGGTCTGTAAGAAGATCCATTCCCTAATCCAGGATATTTCCAGAAGATTTCATCTATCTGGTCTTGAATAGCAGGCAACCGGTCTGTACAAAGATCCATTCCCTGGTTCAAGATATCTTCAGAAGATTTAATCTATTTCCTCGGAGAATAGGCAAACGGTCTGTACAAAGATCCATTCCCTAATCCAGGATACTTCCAGAAGATTTCATCTATCTGGTCTTGAATAGCAGGCAAACGATCTGTACAAAGATCCATTCCCTGGTTCAAGATATTTTCAGAAGATTTAATCTATTTGCTTGAATAGTAGGCAAACAGTCTGTACAAAGATCCATTCCCTAGTTCAAGATATTTTTCAGAAAAACTAATCCTGACGTTCTTTTGACCTTGGAGAGTAGGCAAACGGTCTATACAAAGATCCATTCCCTAATCCAGGATACCTCCAGAAGATTTCATCTATCTGGTCTTGAATAGCAGGCAAACGATCTGTAAGAAGATCCATTCCCTGGTTCAATATATTTTCAGAAGATTTAATCTATTGGCCCTTGAATAGCAGGCAAACGGTATGTACAATGATCCATTCCCTGGTTCAAGATATTCTTCAGAAGAACTAATCCTGACGTTCTTTTGACCTTGGAGAGTAGGCAAACGGTCTATACAAAGATCCATTCCCTAATCCAAGATACTTCCAGAAGAGATAATCGTCACGAAGGTTTATTTCTACTGGTCTATTCAACAATTCAAACTATGTTGCATAAACGATTCAGAAACGGCCTATACGAAGACCTAGTACTGATATCCAGTATCAACATCAAAACATCATCACATCCTGATATTTTAGATGGCATCTCTAAGCCCATCTCCAGTTCTTCCAAGTGGCATATTTAAGCCCACTCAAGCATATACAACTAATCATCAGTGTTACTTTACGCACCGGAGATTGCAAATTTTTGGGCTTTTGTGTTCAATCCCCTTCAACCTTCCAGGTCATGACTGGCACATATACCAATCTAACCCCTCGGGTTTCAGAAAATTGAAAAGGGGCAGCTGTTGCACCCCAAAATTTGCCCTCCACAAGACAAGACATTGCATACTAAGAGGTGCACAAGGTTCACAAGGTTCACAAGACATCTCATGAGGTTCACAAGGTTCACAAGGTTCACAATTAGTCAGAAAGTTTGACAATTCCCTCAGACAATGCATCCTCCTAAGCAATGCATCTTAAACTAGGGTTTTGACTTTTATCAGGCTAAATGGACTTCCAAGACTTCAAGTGAACTTCATAGCATCCTATATGTGTTCAAGAATCCCCATGTCAAGTTTCAAGACTTTCCCAAAAGATTTGCTCAATCAGATGATCAGATAGGTTAAAATCAGTCAAAGCAGTTAAAAAGTCAAACTGAGGTCAACTGTGGTCAAACCAAAGTCAAACTTCATGATTTTTTTGCCAACATCAAGTATATGAGATAAAATTCATCATTTGATCAAGAGTTGATCATGATTCATCAAGGAGATTTCAGATCATCAAAAATCAGGAGTTTCTAATTAGGGTTTTCATAGGAAAAGTCAACTGAACTTTGACCAGCCATAAATTTCACATGCTTCATCAAAAATTTTCCATCCAAAGCTCATTTTTAAGGAAATTAAATTCTCTACAACTTTGTGTCTCACAAGCCAAGCCCAAAAATGCTTCATTTGGAAGGTATGAGCTAAGACATTATAGGTCCTTTTAAAAGTCAACAAAAAGTCAACAACTTCCAAAGAGCATAACTTAAGAATGGTAAAAGATATGGACATGAGACAAAAGAGGTTGGTTAGAAGACTCTTTAAGCTTTCCAAAATGTCCAAGAATCCCTTCATAGCATTAAAATTGAAGGATTTGTGCCCTTGCAAAGTTGGGAAATTTTTTAGAGGTTTATGAAGCAAATGGGGTCTTAAAACCAAAATTCACCAAATGGGCTTGCTTTTTTGTGATCCAAATGCTTCCATGACATCATGCACGAAATTAAATTTATTTATTCATAATTTTATTCATTTTATTTTTATTTATTATGATTTTTTATGTTAAAAATCATTTTTAATTAAAATAAAATATAAAATAATGGATATTTGATTTGATTTGGTTTCTAGAAAGTCTTAAAACATATTTAGACTTGATTGATACAAAAATAATAAGGATTGTACCAAAATAGCAAGGCTAGATCAAGATATTTCAAGTTTTAAGAACAAATCTTTTTCAATCTCCCAAAGATCAAATATCCACAAATTTGTTGAACTCTTGACCTAGTTTCATTCCCTCATATATAAACAACATGAAGACAAGTACTATTCACGAATTCACAGCCTCCCACACCTTGTTCAAACTTCACAAAATCATCCAAAAACTCAAATTCGGTTTTACCATTACAAGGCATTTAAAGGTATTTTAAGAACATAGGAAGGATCCTTGGACATCACTGAATCGATCTCAATCCTTAAAAGCATCATAATCATGCTCATAACCAAAAACCGAATCACTTTTGTTCATGCTTTTACATTTTTTCGATTTCATACTTTCATGTGTTAATAGTTGATTTTGCTTACTGATTTGTGTTTGTTTTGATGTATAGAAGCTTTCTGGACAAATTAATTGGATTTTCATGGCTTAAATTGTTAGATGCCATTGTTAGGGTTTGAGATTCAAATTCGGGATCTTGGTGTTTAGGGTGTTTAAATGGATTCTAAGAACATGGCCATAACCTATAAGCTTCATATGATTGATCTGGGCTATTAATTTCCATTAATGTTGTGGTTTGCTTGATGATTAAAAAACATAGGTTTTTCTGGTTCAAGAACATGCAGGAAAATTCGCAGGAAGTTTTGAAGAAGAATTCGCAGGAAATTCAAACAGGGAAGATGAAGTTTGGCGCGCAGGAAATATTTGAAATTTCAAGAAGTCTTAAAACGAATGTGTTTCATGTATATGACAACTAGCACGTTTGGCTCCGTTGGTTTGTGTGTCTGGCTGATGAATGAATGGTCCTGGGATCAAAACCTCCCCAGGCCATTTTGGTTTTGTTTTATTTTCAATATTTTTCGCAGGATAAGCAACAAAAGGATTGCTGCCTGGTTCATATTCACCAATGCGTACGCAGCCTGGTGGAGATGCTGCTGGTCCAAGGGTTGTGATGCCTAGGGCGTGGGTTCAATCCCTGCCCCAGGTAAGTTTTTAATTTTTATTTTCTTTAACTATTTTGTTTTGGTTATTATTATTATTTAATTAATTTTAATATATTCAAATAATAATATATAAATATATATATATATATATATATATAACTTCATATTTTCTATAAAAAAAACCTCTAAATTATTTTCTAAATTCTAAATCTAGTTTTTTTTATTATGTATTTGAATTAAAGTATGTACATATTTATTTAATAACCAAATTAAAAATGTAAATTAAGTTATAAACCCTAATTTATTTTCTAAAAAAATTTCTAACCCTAATATTTTTTATATATAATTAAAACCCTAATTTTCTCTAACCCTAATCCTAACCCTAATTCTTATTTTATTTAGATCTTAAAATTAATTAAATTTTCTAATGTATATTAAATCATGCTTTATTTTGTAAATAAATTAGTATATCTTTATTATCTTATTTTCATCTCAAAATTCTTTAAAATTGTTTATTTAAATCTAAAAATACTTAATTGATTTATATATATATATATATATATATATATATATATATATATTGTATATTATTACTAACCTTTCTTCTTATAATTATTTTATCACTAACCATTTATTTAATTGCTTATTTTATTATATAATTATTATTTAATTTGTTTTTATTATTATGTAACTGTAAAAGCGTTGTAATAGTCGTAGCTCTTATCGTTTATTTATAAATATTATTGCTTTGGTTAGTAAAATAAGGAGTGATAACATGTTTGCTTTAAAATTAATTTAGATCACTAATCATAAGATAAATATTTGAATTTATACACGCACACACGTAAGTCGATCTTGGATCGCCATCTCACTTCCTAAGGGTTATCCCTCATGTTGCCTAAACCAAAAGGTCAAGTAAGGTGTCTAAAAAGCAAAGTCCCTTCTTCTAAAATATCATCAAGTCCCTTTACGATTATAAGATCAAGTCCCTTCGATGTTGCCTTCGTAAATGATCTTGTCCCTTTCGAATAAAAGATGATAAGTCCCTTCGTATTGCTAAGACACCTTACAGTTGCCTAAACACAGATGTCCCTTTACATGTCCCTTACAATATCCAAGGTAATGACTACCTATTCCTTAATAATAGGGATAGTCTTACCATTGAAAGAACATTTAAGAACAGTAAAGATTCAAATTAGGGTAGGTTCCTCTTAAGTACTTGCTCACTTCTTTAAAAACATTTCATAACACTTCACATTTTCAAACAATTTTCAAAACAAAGTCTTTATATATATCCGTACAAGGATCATTATAAAGTACTTAAGAAAATTTTCAATCACACACTACACTTCTCAAAACATTTTAAAGTGAGCTAAGTAACTAAGAGCCCATGGATAACCATGGATGTAAAGGGTGCTAACACCTTCCCTTTACATAACCTACCCCTGAACCCAAAAATCTTTTAAGGTCTTTCTTGTTCTTTTATGCCCTTTCCTTTGGATAAAATAAAAGTCGGTGGCGACTCTTGCTATCCGCAACATTTTACTAAAGTCAGTTCTCCCACCGTGTTACAGGGTCATCTCCCAAAGGAATCAGCTCGAACTCTTCGTCTGGAGTTGGCCGGGATAGTGAATCAGTTGGCTTTTGAATGCCCTTGTTGTCGTCTGAGAACCTGCAGTCCAGATCGATCGAGTCTACCTGAGGAAAGGCCCTGGATGTTTGTGGAGCATCTGGTGAAGTAAATGCTGAAGGACTTGGTTGGTAAGATATTAAGCTAAGACCTTTAGATGTCGCTTCGAAACATCGGTGAGCAGCATCGACGTCCCCGTGCAGTGTAGCAACCTTGCCCGAAGTAGTATAATACTTCATCTTTAGGTGGACGGTGGATGGAACAGCGATCAGCTCGGCTAGTGTCGGTCGTCCCAGAATGCACTGGTATAGCGACGGGCAATCCACGACTAGGAACTGGACTCGGACCGTTCTGGTTGTCTCGGCTGCTCCGAAGGTGACAAACAGATCGACGTAGCCCCATGGTCGGGAGACCGCTCCGTTGAAACCTTGAAAGTCTGACCCGACGTACGGAGTCAGGTGTGTTTCGTTTAACTGGAGTGTTGAAAACAAATGGGAGTACATAATGTCGCAGGAGCTTCCTTGATCCACCAAGATTCTTCTCACATCAAAATTCGCCATTCGCGCCCGGATAAGTAGCGGGATGCTGGCGTTTGGCGCCCCTCCTAAGAGTTCCTCCCGGTAAAAGGCAAGGGGTACCGAGCCTTCTCTTGGTGGGTCTAGAGTTGTGTTCTATGCGGGGCCCTTCGCAATCAGCTGGTCGAATTTTCTCTTTACGGATCCGACCGTGATTTTGTTGAAACCTCCCCCTGAGATGACCATTGCGGATGGAAAGGTTTCCCATGTGCTATGGGAGGAAAAGTACCCCGGACTCCCTGTGTGATTGGGCAGGAAGAAATCCTTCGGGCGATAGATGCTCAGGGAAACCTGCATGTTTGCATCCGCAGGAACGGGTACAGCCTCCTCGATCTTTTGAGTCTCCTGTGCTTCTTGTCGAGGAGTGTCCCTGGATTTGGTGAATTGTTTAAGGTTCCCGTCTTTAATAAGTATTTCGATTTCATCCTTGAGATGGATGCAACCTTTGGTATTGTGGCCATGACTTTTGTGGAATCTGCAATTTTTTTTTTGTCTGTGCCCGGTTTGCTAGGTTGCTGCTTCGGAAAGCGTACCCTTGCTTGCCTGAATTCTGAGTTGGCACATTCGGACAAGATTTTCTCCCTGGAGGCCAGGAGTGGAGTATATTCGTGAAATCGGCTGACGGGTCCTCTATGCTCCCGCGGTTCACGGGAGCGGTCATCCTTTCTTTTGTCTCCTCCCTGACGAGATGTCGAGGGTTCATCGACTAGGTGGGGCTTCGCAACGTCGAGCGTCTCGTACGGAGCTGGCTTCCTACTTTTCCTCATACTGGATATAATCTTGGGCTTTCAGCAAGAATGCGTCAAGGGTGGCAGGGGTCTCGATGCCGACTGCCCGGTGAAAATCCGTTGACGGGCGTAGTCCCCGTTCCAACAAATACTTCTTCATGGCATCGGTAGTGGACACCTGGACTGCTTCTTTGTTGAAACTTTCGATATAAGTTCGTAAAGGTTCGCCCTTCCCTTGGATGATTGCTTCGAGCGAAGCTTCCGTCTTCGGGTGTCGCCTTGAGGCGGTGAAGTGCCTGGAAAACGTGCGTCCGAGCTGTTTCCAGAAAGTGATGGACTCTGCTTCTAGGCTTTTATACCACGTCATCGCCCCTTTCCTCAGTGTTGTAGGAAAGAGGCGACATTTGATCGCTTCTCGTACTCCTCAGTAGTCGAGCAATGCATTAATATTCTCAATATGCTCATCCGGATCTGTGGTCCCATCATATGAGCCTAGTGGTGGTAGTTTTTCTAGACCTCTTGGAAGTTTAGCTGCCATGATTTCTGACGAGAGGGGGCCCCGGGTGTCCTCGTCGTCGCTGGAGTTGAACGAAGGGGACCTGGGTGCGCGCTTCTTAATCGCCGAGGCGATGCAGATATTGATTTGCTCCTTCTTGATTTTCTTGGAGGGGAAGACTGCGAAGGAGACTGGCAAGGTCGTTTGTCCCCAGTAGATTTGTTGATGCGTCCCTTCCTTTTTCTCTTGGGAGGAGAGGGACTACGCCTTCTCTGGTGTCTCACAGGAGACCGGGGTCGACAATTATTTTCTTCGAGACGGGAAATTTTCTCTCCATGGGCGAGGAGCAGCAAATTTGTCTGATTCAATATTTCGGCCAGTGCGGCGAAGTCAGATCCTGAAGGAGTCGGGGGAAAGAGGACTTCCGGGCGACTCTCCAGAGGTTGGTCGCGATCGGGAGAAGGCGAGGCCGTCTTCCCGTCTGGGTGATCTTGCACGGTTTCTTCGTGCAGAGGATGATGAATGTTGCTCTCACGTTGCGTGAGGATCATGTCGGCGTTCGATCGGTTGTCCGGATTGTCTCGAGCAGCCATGGATCTTGGTAAAAACTTTGGTTCTTTGAAGATTTTGAGAGAGAAAAACAGGGAAATCAGTTTCCCACAGACGGCGCCACCTGATCGTACCTGGAGATCAGGATCCGATACGGCTAGCCTCGAGCGTTGTTGAAGGACGGTTGATGAGGAGAGGAGGGGGTGTACCTGCAAGGCACTCCGATGCTGAAGTAAGACAATGAGCAAAGAGTGAGCAAGTACCAGAATTAAGGTAAGAGAATTGAATACCTGACCCTCCCAAATGAGAGGGTTTATATACTGGGCTAAGTAGAAGATTATTGGTCCACACCGTTGGGCGCGGATCGCGGAATCCGTAAAGATAGGTAACGATCAAAACTAGTCGTTGGAGGACTTTGTCTTGGTCGGTATAACCTTGGTCGACAGGGACCATTATTCTGCAGAGCCAGTTTGCCTGGCCCAATTCTGGGAATTGGGCCTGCCCAGAACACTTTTTATAATGAAATAAGTTAGTCAATGTATCTAATTTAAAATAATGAGAAATTAAGAGATTTTTTTCAAGTCAATGTAGGATTAAGAGATTTTTTCAAGTCAAACAATGAGAAATTAAAATAATTTTAAAAAAAATTCAAAAATTTTAACTAATAGAAAGAAATTGGAAATAGTTGACGCTTCAAGCAGAGTATAAAGAGTGGGAAAAAGATTAAAAAGAAGTTTTTGATGTTTTTTTGGAATGGAACATGTGGATTCCTTTTATATAATTGAATAAGTTAACAGATATTTAATCAAGCAATGTGAGAATATGAGATTTTTTCAACTAACAAACAAATACACTTATTTTTCTAACAATGAGGACTTAATGATTTTTTTTCCAAATTCATCTGCATATTAGAATATTGACATGTTCCAACAATCTCCAACTTGAATTTAAAAACAGAGGTGTCTAAGATTGTGCATAAACAGATGTGTCTACGACTTGAACTTTTGTGTGGTAAGTAGAATTCTGATTCAAAAGAAGTGATATATTGTCTTGAACTCTATCTCAAGCATCAAACCCACATACAACATTTTCTTAAGGCATGTTAGCATGTGCTTTAATGGCCCTGCACGTTGTTAGCCTTGAATTTCTACTTTGAAAAAGTTCAATTGAATGTTGCATTGGAAAAATGCTAAGTGTTAGCATTTATTGACTTAAGTCAACAGGAATGTGTATGTTGATTGGAGTGTTCAGACTGGCATCTTGAACCATTGGTTTGAAAGAGCCTCAAGAAAATATTTGATGTCGAAGTCGAAGTGTTCACTATTACAAAAAGTAGATACAATGACGTCACCTTTACCACAATCCTTCGAAGGACCGTGGTGATATCTATAAATTCATGCGTGTATATAATTTTTTATTTTTTTTATTGTAAACGTTTTTAATTTATTACTACGATTTTCTAAAAGAATTGTGGTGATATATTTTGACGTTTCATGAGTTCGACTCTCAGCGCATGCTATTTCGTAATTTCTCCGGAATTTACCATTGTCTTTCACTTTATATCACTATGATTATTATAACTAACCGTTGTGAAAGATTTTTTTTTTAATTTTAAATATTTTATAACAGACACTCTTTTTAAAATATTTGTAATGTCAATATTATATCACAACGATTTTCTAAAACATATTGTGATATATATATATATATATATATATATATATATATATATATATATATATATATATATATATATATATATATATATATATATATATATATATATATATATATATATATATATATATATATTTATTTTAAATACTTTAAACCTATCGCTTTTTTCTTAATATCAGTAATGTTATATTATATCAGCATGGTTTTCTAAAAAAACTATTTTAATATAATTTTTTATTAGCTTTTAAAATATTTATTTACTTAAGACATGGTGCTTTTTTAAAATTTCCATCATATATCATAACGGTTTTTAGAAATAATTGTGATGATATCTTTTAAACACTTTACACAAATTTAGCTAACTTATCTCTTCAGTTGCATATTTTCATTTCCATCAAGAAACAATCCATGACGAAACAACACGATTTTCAACCCTAACGAAACGTGCAACGCCATTTCAACCCCAACGATACAAACCAGTTTCAACCCTAAAGAAATTTTCAACATCATCTTCTAACATGAAGAAACAACAACATTTCCATATGCTTTTGTACTGTCGAGTAGGGAACCGACACCTTTTTTAACGTTCTTCGTTCTTGACTAGCCATCAGTTTAGTTGTCGTGGAGAAACTTTAAGATTCTGACAACATTTTTTTACTTATTCATCATGTTTCTGGTACGTAAACTTTTTCGTCCCATGCATCTACAGTTCCTAAATTTTCCATATTCCTATTTATTTGTTGTTAATTTTTATTGTTGTTGTTGATGCTTGTTGTAGATGATGTTTATTGTTGTTGTTGATTCTTATTGTCATTGATGCTTATGTATTTATTGTTGTTGATGCTTAATGTTATTGATGATGCTTAATGTTGTTGTCGATGATTGTTGTTGTTGTTGATGCCCTTTGTTGTTATTGTTGCTTGTTGTTGAAGATTACGATTGTTGTAGTTGTTGATGCTTACTTGTTGTTGTTGTTGATGCTTATTTATTTGTTGTTGATGATGCTTATTTGTTATTATTGATGCTTAATGTTGTTGTTGTTGTTGATTCTTATTGTTGTTGATGCTTATTTGTTGTTGTTGATACTTAATGTTGAAGATAATACTTGTTATTGTTGTTGATGCTTAATGTTGTGGTAAATGCTTGATTATTGTTATTGGTTCTTATTTCTTGATAAATGGACTCTTTTTCATCAAGTAGCGATGAAGTTACGCATACAAATGAAACCATGACAAATGATTCGCAATCTGTAGTAGGAGAACACAAAAAAAAGTAAGTAAGTGCCACAATGATAGCTACGTTAAGAAAAATCCATAATTCGGGTATTAAACTTCGGGTCAAGTTTAGCGTTGTTCATATTGTTCTGGATGGTTCTAATTTGTTGTTATTTAAGAGTTATGGTGCGTTCGTTGGACCTAGCAATGTCAACATTTTGTTAGATGATTGGAAGGATGTATCAGATGAGGATAAAAAAAGCATATGGACATACGTTCATGTAGTAATTTCTTATTGTTGTTGATAATTATTTATTTGTTGTTGTTGATGCTTATTATTGTTTAAAATGTGTAGTTGAAGTTTGAATTTAGTGATGATTCAAAGTTGGAAAAAAAGTGGATAACTTATGCTTGTATGGCTTCGAGGAGGTTTAAGTCACGGCTCACGAGTGACTACATTATGAATTCAAATCCTAATATTGAGCACTCGTGGGTGAAATATATGTATCTTAGCAAGAAGGTTTGGAAAATGTTTATGAAGTCTCGTAGTGATGAGGAGTTCATGGTTAGTACCAATGGTCTTTTTTTAAAATAATTTTATGGATAAACCATGGAGGTTAATATTTATCCTATGTTTATAACATGTTAAAAGTCAAGCGGGAAAGATGAATAAGTCCAAAAACAACTTCATCAATCCAAAATACACTTTTTAGTCTAGAAATCCGCGCTAAGCGAGCCTTTACCCTCGCTAAGTGAGCTCTGTGAATTCTGCAGAAAATTCTTGATATTACATGGGGACACATCCAAAAGTCATACACCTCAGATAAATCATTAACCATTACATTTCCTTATGCCCTCAAAAGAACTCACGTCGTAAACACTTTTGCACCATCTTTCATAAGCTCGTCCACTTGCTTAACGGAATAAACAACTCTTCACCTTCAAATATAATAATCTGCATCGACTTATCAAAACCATATGTAAGCACTCGAGTTAGATCCAATCAATTCCACTACACACGCTATCTAAGCTGGCAATACATGTATATTCCATCCAACACAATTTTGTCTACTATCAACAAGAGATTAAGGGTGCTCAGTTGCTCAATTTGTCAATAGATAGAAACAATTACGATGGGGATAAAACATGCCTACCAACTCCAATGTCATTCTTTTCATCTTGTGCTCTCAGTTACCTCATGCATAATTCCATAGTTGACTGAAGTTTTATCTCCGCATTCCCTCTGGAATCGGGAACAACATTGTCTAAACAACATTTGAAATCTTGCAATCCAATACGCGTTGAGTCAACCTTCAACAACCAAAGCATCTTAGAGAAGTGATAGCTTCTCCTCAACTTGTTTCGAACCAAAACTTGCAGACCAACGGTTAGAAACAAGCAAGTATCGACAATGTTGCACACACATGTCGCATACTAAAGGAACAAATATCATTAGACAACTTGGTTGGACGTACCAACCTACTTTAATACCACTAATGTAATGTCCTTCTAACCCCACAAAATAAAGCACAATAATACTTAAATAATTCAGATTACATCTCGAAAAGGTGTCACACTTCCTTCATAAAACATCAATTAAACCACCTGCTCTGTAACACTGGTTTTCAAAACATTTAAAATATTCACTTCTTTAATAAATTAATAATCAAATTAAACTTTACAGTGGAAAACATACTTCAAAATTTCTTCATTAATTTCATCAAAATATCAAGACCTTTGGTCATTGTCAACAAATCATCATCAACTAAAAATTCAGCATCCATTAACTCATAAAATCATTCTAACAAACACATATTATTCACATAATCGTTCCCCCACCGATGTTACATCTACCAGAGCAAGACACCATATAACTCGATAGAAATAAGCCAAACAGCTCGAAGCTAAACTTCACACACCGAGAAGCTTCTCCTGAATATCTACAGGATAGCATAATAGACCATCTCCAAAGGCAGACAGGGTGAGTGATCACAATTCAATATAAACAATATAGATAAAGATATTACGAGGAACATTCATCATATAGCAACACATCCTAAGTTCTCACCCAAAACATCACATAACTCATCAAATCATCTAATCCACAAAAATGTAATTATACTATGCCACCAAGAATGAGATGCAAAATCATAAGAATGCATGTGGTACTAAAACATACACATGGATGGACACTAGATCATCAACCCTCCACAAGGGAGCACATTATAACATCATATCACTTCAATCCACACAATGGCATTGAAGCTACCAATGAACCTAAGTCCCCTCATAAATCATGACATGAATGCAAGATGAAATATACACATATCATCATTAAAACATCATAAGCATTGCATCCGAATTCATCATCAATCATCACATTACTCACTCATTCAACATCTTCCTCTACATCATGTACTCATACTTCACAAACTCATATGACAATTCAAATCATCATACACCATTTCATCATCAAATCCTACTCATATAGCCTCTAAACACATCATACATCATCACTAAAGCATCATAACATCCCACGACACAACCCACGTCGATTAAAATATTTTTCAGAATTAAAATTATATTTTGAAACGTGTCAGGTCTCGCTAAGCGAGCTACCACCCTCGCTAAGAGACCAACTCTCTGTATTCAGAGGTTCAAAAGTTTCATTTGCTCGCTAAGCGAGCTTCGCAATTTCTCAAATTTTTCTACGATTTCAGAATCTCTCTCCTGCAATAGAACCCACTCAAAAACCAGATTTTAACAGCAGCAATCCAAAAAATCATCATCACAATCAACTTACCTCACATCATCATAATCATCATATTCTCGAAAAATACACATAATTCATCATATAGGCATCAATACACCATCGTCATCATATAAATATCAATACATCATTATCATCACATAACAATCATAAACATCGTATTATAGCATCACAACTTCATTCCAATACCAAATCATCGTGTTTGTCACATAGCACGTATAAACATTAAAACATACACCTCATCTATTTATTTCATCATAACATTGTTTAGTAACATCATTCACATGGTCTTCATCACATAGGGAATCAACACATAATCATCATATAAGTTCCATCATGTAATTAACATCATAATACAATGAAACACTATCATTATACTCTAGATCAACATAAGCATCATATAATCTTCAACACACAATCAACATCACAAAGGCATTAACACATAACTATCATCCAATCAACAACATGAATTCATCATTGCCTATTCATCGGACACCACTACAGACAATCTTATCACCTCACCTACACCCCTCTGTCACTCTAACTAACTCCTAAATATCACTTTTTACCATCACTAGTCATATGACATCACCATTCTTCCATTTAGAACAAGATTCATCATTTATAACAACACGTATTTAGTTCGGTATACAATTAATCACCTTACAACATCAATTCATATCATTTAAATTATTTCTAGCAACACGGGACTATTTTTAAATGAGAGTACATTGTCTTAGATTCACACAACTTCGAATGGCACACAAATCGGACACCTGAAGCTCAAGATATGAATTTTCGAAGTTTTCGAAATAATGCTGCCCGAGGGGTGCTCACTAAGCGAGCTCTGCGATTTTGGCCAAAAACCATGCGCTAACAACACTTCTCCCATGGAGATTTTACACACTTAAACTACATTTTTAACCTCAATAACCCCATTTTGAGTCCTTACAACCCCTATCTAACACATATACGTCAATCACATCAAACATCACAAAACAAATCATCAAAATTCATCATTCTACATCCTTTATCCTAGGTTTTCCCTTAAAAACCCCAAAATCCATAATAACATCTAACTCTATATCATACACATTGAAATTCAATACTACCCATACCTTTGAATGAAGCTTTCTACAATCTTCTCTCAAATTCTCTGGAGATTCGTCAAGCCCTAGCCTCTTTTCCTTCTTTCTTCAGAGCTTCTCTTCATTTCTCTCCAAAAGTGCGATCGTTCCAAATGATCGTACAAAACTCAAATTTTCTCTTTTGTCACTCTTGTCCCTAGGACCTCATTAGTCTTTTCCCATCTTACCCTCCTTAATCCTCTACCAAAAGACCTCAATACCCTTGTCCTCTAATTCTTCTTGTTTAATTTATTTAATCTCCAATAATTAAATAAACCCACTATACTTAATATCTTAATATTAATAAAATATTA
>OZ014521.1:55964075-56294075 GCA_963966055.1 Lathyrus aphaca | reverse complement strand
GTCTCGCTAAGCGACCCCTTTGTTCGCTAAGCGAGCAAGCCACTGCCTCGAAGAAGCGAAATTTTCCAACAGCTCGCTAAGCGAGCAACACGAAATTGGTAGAAAAAACCTGCGATTTTTGCACTCCTCCTATGCGATTCTCACCCTAAATTAGTGTAAAATACCAGTCCTAATCTCTGTCCTTCACCAGAATTTCACAATTATCAACACAAACACAAACATACCGATCAAACTTCATAAACTTCTCAATTTCATATCATATTCATCGATTTATTAATCATCAAATCTCACTACATACCTAAGGACATCTACCCTAGCATTCATATCATAATACTCTTAAAAGATGAAAGAAATCTCACCCTTACCTTAATTTGACAAAGAATTTCTCTCTTGATGGGATTCTCTTCCTCTTCTCCGGCCTTAGCTTCCTTCTTCCTTTCTTTTGTTCACGTTCCTCTCCATTCCATGATCAGTTTCTACAAACTGAATTCTCTTTTCTCCAAATTCCCAACATAATCCTTGGACCCCTAATATTAGAATCCCCGTCATGCCCTCACTAACTTCTCATCTAATTACCATAATGCCCTTTTCACTTAATATTCCACTAATTAAATTATTTCAGTATATATTAATAAATTAGTAAACTTATATTAATTCCAATAATATAATTCTTCTTACTCGACACATTTTCCTTCATCTTAACACCTTCACCTTTCACTAAGGATATGCAACCCCCAATAAAGCACAACCACGCATGACAATTTCTATTAATCAAATAAATAATTAAACGATTAAATTGGGGCGTTACACTTCGTACCGGAAATAAGTTTTCCACATTTCTCGAACATCCTCTTGTTTCTTGAGCTCAACCATGTTGTAAGCGAAATTCCCTTTGTTGTCAACCGAAGGTGAACGATACAGAAGTTTCGCAACCTTATGTTTGTCTCGGTAAGGTAGGAGATGTTCGATCTCTTCAATGATCTCGCCCATGGATTGGTGTGTCATTAGCTTAGATGTGCGACCGAGTATTTTTTTCTTCGGTGTAGGAGACATTTGCGACACACCAATGGATTTTGATTTCATAAAACTGAGACATTTTGTGTATGTCTGAAATATATCAAATAAAACCCCTAATTTATATAAAACCTAGGGTGAAGGAAATTCTTCCTAACTTCTAATCGGATTTACATATCCGGAAATACCCTATAATTAAATGTTATGGATGTACATATCTGGTACTTTCTCAGATCTGCAAATTCGAATATTTTACTGATGCAGAATTTAAAACAGAATTGGATGTCTATGTTACTATGTTATGCAATGCATTTGAATAAAAGGCATTAGTGATATCAAAAGAGCACATGAATAGAAATCAATATATTTCACTTCAAAAAAATTACATTTTTTCGTTCGATTATACAAAAGAGTTAAAATAAAAGTCTTTGTCTAAATCTATTGGAGTTTGACCTTTGGAATTTTCCGCAGTTTATAAACAATATATAATAATAAATATATATAACTAGATCCAAATAATAAATTCTGAAAATTAAAATTAATTACTGTCAAACATTCTTCTAGATGTGCACATCTGGATATGTTCATCAAAATAGCTACCGGATGTGCACATCTGGAAATCGTATAACCTCATTTTCAGCTAGTAGATTCATAACGTGAGCAATGTAGCAGATGAAGTTTAATATTTATCTGAAATTCAATGATCTCTTGCTCCCTTTGATTTGTTTCACCAAAAAATTGGAGTTTTTGAGTGAGAAATGGTATTGATGAAGTAGGGTTATTTTAGATTGGTGAAGGTGGGTGTGGAAGAAGAAAGGTTAAGAACGGGGGAAGTGATCATACAATTTCAAATATATCAGTTTTTCTTCCGGATCTGCATATCCGGAAACCTTCCGCGTATTCACATCCGGAAAAAGAAATTTAAAACACAATAGTGCATCTTGATTTTCACATCCGAAATCAAAAGACATAAATGGGATTTCACGTGTGATGCATAAGTAACTCATGAGTGTATTAAGAAATCCACCTCCCTAAACTAAGGACACACAATAAAACAAATTGTAACAAGAATAAATTAAAGGGATAAAATATTTTAAAAATATAATGATTAAAAAACTATATAGCAGATAAAC
Organism: Lathyrus aphaca; assembly: GCA_963966055.1. Taxonomy (NCBI): domain Eukaryota; kingdom Viridiplantae; phylum Streptophyta; class Magnoliopsida; order Fabales; family Fabaceae; genus Lathyrus; species Lathyrus aphaca. The sequence continues at coordinate 56,291,928 of OZ014521.1, read as the reverse complement.
ATGGAAATTTTTTATGTGAGAATACAAATCCATATAAAACATAAATTATAAAATCTACAACTTGTTTAAAAATATTCATATCCATTTCCACAGGTTAAAGTTAACATTATCATAAAAATAAAATATATCATATTTTATATAAATTCAAAGGAAGTTTTATTTTTTATCTATGCAAAAGTTGCTTTCATTACTTAGATTATATAACTCTTTTGTACTCCGCACCAGAGAAATATAACTCTTACCAAAGCAATTTTCCACTTGCCCAAAATAGCTATCATGATTTTCATTTATTTAGCTATTTTTCTACTTTCTCTTTCTTTTCTATGGCTATGGGGAACACTGTTAGAGATATGATTAGTATTATAATTAATAGTTTAGCTAAGTGAGTTAATAATCACTTTGGTGTATTAGTTTGTGTACAACTCACCTTAGTTTATCGTTTCCTTTGTTTTTTATTGTTGTATATATAAAGGCATTATCTGTACATATTTTGATATGATTGAATACACACTCACTTTGTTTCCTTTTTCTATTGAAAGCTTCTTTTCTATTATTCAAAACTTCACAGAGTGAAGTTTAGCTTTCACCATTTCTGTTATCTTCACAAAGTGAAGAATGATGAATCTGAGATTCCAACATGGTATCATTCGTTGATCGATCATCCACGCTTCCCTGATCGCTCTACTGTGTGTTCATTCTCAATCGTCTTCTTGGAGTCCTTCGATTTCTGTGAACAACATCAATGGTGTCTAAAGAAAATCAAGAATTGTTCGTGCGTAATCCAGGTTTCTCTCAAGATGCTTCGTAAGGTTTTGCCATGTCCAAGTCCGCAAATTCGTTCGGTCCAAAACTCTCTATCAAACTTCAAGAAAAAAATTATCTGCTCTGGAATCAACAAGTGGAGGGTGTGATTTTGTCTCAGAAATTGCACATGCTTGTGGTGAATCCGAAAATCCCGATGAATTTCAAGACTGGTCGAGATCGAATTGCAAGTAATGTTTCTAAAGAGTATGAAACTTAGATTACTCAAGACCAAGCTCTATTCATCTAGTTATTGTCAACGATTTCTGAATCGGTTCTACCTAGGGTTCATGCGTGTAACAATCGTTTGAAATTTGGAATACGATTCATCAGTTTTTTAATGCTCAGATGAAAGCGCGTGTTCGGCAACTGCGTGTAGAGCTCAAATCTACCAAGAAAGGTACCAATTCTGTTACAAAATATGTGTTGAGAATCAAGGCTATTGTAAATTCTCTTTTGGCCGTTGGAGACTCCATCAATAAACAAGATCAAGTCGACTTAATATTACAAGGGCTTCTTAAGGAATATAATCCCTTTGTGATGCAGATGTATGGCTACCCCTCACCTCCATCGTTATGTGATGTGGAAGCTCTATTTTATGTGTAAGAAGTACAACTTGACAAATTTCATGAAGAATTAGCTGCAACTACCATTATAGCAGCAAATGTTGCTCATTCAAATCAAGAAGGAACCAATTCCAGAGGAACGTATCCTAATCATAGAGCAAGAGGCCGGTTTACGCATGGTCGAAGTCATGAGAGAGGCCGATATACAACTAGAAATCACCCGACCTATCAACTTTGTGGAAAATACAGTCATGAAGTAGCTAACTGTTGGCATAAATTTGATGAGAATTTCTTGCCATCCAACACAAAGAATACTACTGAAGATTCATCCAATCAAGATCCTGCATCTGAGTCCTCCAAGAATTCACAGACAGTTGCTATGATGGCTACCACTGGGAAGGGTTCAACTTACACTCAAGAATACAACCTTCCATCAAAACTTGAATCTCAGGCTTGGTTTGCTGACTCAGGTGCCTCTCATCATTTAACACCTCATGTTTTTCTCTTACAAGATAGGAATCCTTATGTAGGAAATAACAAAGTGTTTGTAGGTAATGGTCACACTCTCACCGTAGAGTCAATAGGTACCACACACTTTCGTTCCAAAATTGATCCCACACATACATTGACTTTAGCTAATATACTTCATGTGGCTTCTATAACTAGAAATTTATTATTCATTTCAAAGCTTTCATGTGATAATCATGTTATGTTTGAATTTATACCTAACAAGTGTTACATCAAATCACAGTATTCTAAGAAAGTCATTGTTGAAGGTGTCTTAGATGATTGTGGATTATAATGCTTTTCTCAGCTGTCCCTAGAGCTCAAAAGGTCTTCTAGTCACAATAACAGCTTGAACACTCAAACTGGTATTCAAAGCTTTATTGCTTCTCATTTTAGTTCCTATTCTCATTCTTTAGAAAATTGTAATGTGACCAAGTTATGGCATCATCGACTAGGCCATGCAAACTTGCAATCAGTTTTTGCTATTCTAAAATTGTGTAATGTTCAATCTGTCAATAAAGCTAGGGATTCATTCTTTTGTTCTTCTTGTAGTATTGGTAAAGCTCATAGATTGTGTGACGCCCCGTTTTCCTTTTAATTATTATTTGTGAATAATTGGGAATTGTTATGATCGTTGGTGTGTTTGTTGTGCGTTGGTTATGTTGGTGTGCTCGTGTTGAAGGGTAGATACCTTAAAAAGTTAATCTTGGGGGGTAGTAGGGGTGTGTGACCAGGTAGAAATCAGTGGTGAAAGGAGTAAAAATTAATTCTACTATTTTAATTTAATATTTGTTGACCATGGTGTAGAATAAGTATTTAAATTAAATTATGGAGGGAGTTGTTATTTATTTATTTCATTAGTTGGGTGATAATGAGAATATAATGGAATAAATAAAATAATAAAAGGTGTAGTGAGTGGAAGGGCACAATGGTAATTGAGTGAGGAGTTAGTGAGGGAATATTGGGAATTCCAATATTAGGGGTCCAAGGGTTATGTTGGGGATTTGAGGAAAAGAGGAAAGGGATCCATAGAAACAGATCGTGAAAAGTTGTGAAGAACGTGAAGAGGAGAGAAGAGGAAGAGTTAGGGCAAGAGGAAGGAAGAAGGAGAACACGTTGAAGATAAGGAAAACTCATCACTATAAGGTAAGGGTGGGATTTCTTTAATCACTCAAGGGCTAGATGATGCATATATGTGGGTAGAAATCATTAGGTTGATGCCATGAAATTGTTGTTTATGGGTGATTGGGGATTTGGGTTTTTAAAGAGAAAACCTAGGATTAAAGATGTAGAATTGATGAATATGATGATTTGTTTGGTGATGTTTGATGGGATTGATGTATATGTGTTAGATATGGTTTTAAGGACTCAAACGGGGGTTATTGGGGTTAATAAGACAATTTAAAGGTGTGAAATTGCAGTGGGAGAAGTTTTGTCATCGCAAAAATTCGTCGGGACAGCGAATAGCTCGCTGGCCCTTCGGGCAGCAATTTTTGAAAACTTCGAGTGAAATAGCTCGCTGGCCCTTGGAGGGAAATAACTTAGAGTGCCAAAGAGAGTTTAGAATGAAAAACAAAATACTGAGGGTTACTCCTATTTATGTAAGAATTAGGGTGAAGGAGAATAATTGACAGTAAAGGCTTGATGAATTTGAATAGAAAAAGTTCATTGTTTTCAAGATTATCTTTTTCAAGAATGATTTGAATGCTTTTGAAATTTGTCTAATCATAATTGCATAGTTAAGGGGTGCATTAGAATATTAATCTATCTTCAATATACCTCACGAAATTCTAAACATCAGTCCATGATTAAGCATGATAAATAATTATGATAAGAGTTATAGATTAACTCAATGTAATCTCACATGAAAGAGAAAACATAAATGTTGTGACTAATCATTTTTCAGAAATTAATCCAAGATATTTTTCTTAAAAAAATGTTTTTACCTATGATACTTTTATGGGATTGAAAGTTCACTTTACAGAGTCACACAAGTATCTTATCAGAGAAAAAAATAGATAAAAGAAATCATACCTTTGAGATTTCAAGATCTTCATGTTGATTCATCATCTAGGTGTTCTTCATTCTGACTTCGACTTTTCTTGATAGAACTTTTGGTCAACTTTTCTTCATTTTTATTCTGACAGATGTTAGCTCATACTGACTATTGTCTCTAGCATGTATGTTAGAGAAAGATTCTCAAGGAAAGAGACTTGTTTTTCAGAAGGTCAATAATTCCTTAGCTTAAATATAAACTTCTGAGAAGTTATATGCTTGAGAGAATTGATTGATATCTCACGATATCTTCTGAATTTGAATAAATGCAGAGCCTTTTTCAGACACAAGTGTTATCATTCTTGGAATAATACAAGATGCAGTTTGAGCAACAATCTTGCCATTGCAATGCTGGGATAACTTGTCCAGAGTCAGTTCATCAAGAATTTCTATCATACCTACTTCTAAAAAGTATATCAATTGATTTCATCATTTTGAACATTATCAGTGACTTAAACCCTTTTTGACTCAGAGTTGATGATATTTGTCTCTGCATCTTCTGATTTTAGAATTCATAAATTTCTGGGAGAAGAACATCAGCTAACATTCTAACAGATCACATTTTGTTCAACTTAGATAGAATCTAAAGTTTAACACAACTTAATCATCTTTTGAATACATTCTTGATCAGATAAATAAGCTTTATTTCCTAAATATTCTTCAGTTTTCTGCGAACCTTAAAGAATACATCATTCAGATTTTTCAGAGAATCTTCTAATTGTTTGATCAATAAGACTTCAGATGTTTTGTCTTGGAAGAATCATATGAGATTTGAATTTCTCTATTTCTGACTTCTTCTGCCAGCTTCATCAATAAGTACTTATGAATCAAAATCATAAGTTAACAATCATCCTTTTTAATTTGAGGTCATTTCTAATGAGTTTCAATTGATAAAGTCAAGGTTGGACTAATTTATTTCTTGAAAACATCTCATACTCACAAGAAATTAATCCTCATCAAACAAGATTTCTTGTTCTTATGATGATTTGATCTTTAAACAGATAAGTTTTTCTTCTAATAAGCATTCAACAGACATTACTCCTTGTCTGATGAGTCTTTCTTGTTCGCTGATTTTTGAATCTTTTTCCGTTGTTTCAACAAAGGAGATTTTGGTTGATGACAACTTCAATCTTCATAGAATCAGTGATTCACTCAGATTAATTTGTTCGATTACAATTTAGTACTCAATCATCTTCTAATATGAAACTGAATTGTAAGTGGATTGAAAAATCACTCAGAGTATTTCATCGCACACCACATGGATATTTATCTGACACCGTTAGGTGTTATATATCCATCAATAACAGAGCGAGGCTATGATACCTATTGAAGGTGTAAGAAATGCAAGAAATAGGGTTTGAATTGAATTTTTCCTTTTTAATTGGTTCGCTTCTTCTTCTTTTTTGCGCTTGCGATATCATCAGAATCTACAAGGTAGGTTCTGATTAGTTGTGTGGAAGCATGCCATATTAGAGTCTGTAATACAAAAGCATAAATGCAGAGCAGAAGTAAAGGACATACAATATATCCTGGTTCACTTGAGCAACTCTCAAGATAATCTAGTCCATCCTTCTGAGGTGATTTCTCCTTGACCTCAAGGACTTAATCCACTAATTAAATTTATTATTACAGATGCACGGAAAACTGCTGGTGACTAACCTTCTGATGAAACATTCAGGGATCTGACCCAAATATGGTGTTCATCAACCTAACAGAATCTGATCAATGTGATCTTTTGTAGAATTTCTCACAATGATATCCATCAGGGATCTCATCAGAGTCTGACCTTCACTTGGTCCTCTATGAGATATGACTATCATTGTCTTCTCAAGTATACAGATCTTCACTCGATCATTTGAGGAACACTTATTCTAAATAGAATTAAAGTTATGGAGATTACAATCTTTGCTTCTAATTAAGCAGATTAAACTCCTAAGTTTAAGTAAAAATAAACACAACTATGTTTGTGCATGTTGTGAGCAAAAGCCCCATGCCTTCTTTAGATTCTACAAGGATGCATGTGGTTTACGTTGAATGACATCCTATAGATCTTCTTCTTCATATTCTTTGTTGAGCAAGTTTCAAGCAGCAACTCCTTGCTTCAGATCTTCAATAAGCTCAGATGAAGTGGTTGATGATTTGAATGTTCTTCAATAATATCTTCATTCATCAACTCTTATGATTGATGATTGTTGTTGTGTTTAATAATAAACTTTGAGTTTCAACAACAATGGTTGTGTTTCCATTGCAATTGCAATATTGATTTTTCTATTAATTTTCGATGACACTAGTAACACTGAATCCTTTCTTTTTTATAGCCATGTAAATGTAGTCATTTAAGAGTCGTAGGCTATTTGAAAAGATTCGTTACACAATAATGAGGGTACAACTACTTTTCTTTTCTTCATGCTTTCTGGCTGATTGAGAAGATGTTTGATGTGTTGTAGTGTAGTGTACGGTCATTGCTAACGGTAATATTTATCTTCAAAACTTCATAGGATTCTGATGATAAATAAATGAAGCATGCGTTGAGACACTATGGTTGGATCTTCAGAAACTTAAGTCTTCAGTCTTCAATGTTTGTGCATTCAAAGTCTTGTTTTTTAGACTTCAGCGTTTTGTTCTTAAAATCCTTTGTCTTCAGAATCTTCAAGCCTTCAGAGTCTTCAGCACTTTGTTCACTAAGATCGTTGTCTTCAGAGTCTTCAGCACTTGATCTTCAAAGTCTTAATCTTCAGAATCTTTGAGTCTTCAGAGTCTTCTGCACTTGGTATTCATAGCTTTTAGCCTTTCGATCTTCAAGTCATTAAAATCTTTGGCACTTGGTTCTTTTAGAAGATTAACCCTTCAAAAGCTTCGCTAGCTTCAGGGTCTGAACCACTTCTCAGAACAGAGTCCACATGAACATTGCAACCGCAATATACAACATCATTGGATCTATCTGATTGTGATCAGATACAGAAGCATGCTTGCTTCTACAATACGCTTTGCAGCTTCTGTCATACGTAGTAACCTGGATGTTTGTCTTTGTTGCACATATTGATGGTGCTTGTTTGATCTAATATCTTCACTGAATATGAACTGCACATAAACACGCATTAGAACATAAAAGGTTCTTTCACAAATACTCTTTGTTAACATCAAAACCTATAGATGGTTTGCAGAACAAATCTTATTCTTACACTTATTAGGAGGCGAGCCCCCATGCTACATACAGGTAGCACCCATATGTCACGTCATGCTGCGAGAACTCTTACATTGCCCTTATTTGGGATTCTTCATAAATATAACATTACACGGTCCCTCAAGCACGGGGGCTTGTATTGGGTGAAGTATTTTAAGGACTATTTTGGGTTACGTCTCATAGTTTAGGGTGAGTCTTACTATAAGAGGCAGGTTCAATATAAGAATGATAGATAATATCATTGACTCTTTTTCTTAGGCATATACGCTGCTAGTCTTGTCCCCATTTTCTTTCACTTGAAATTAAAGTCTTGAAGGAACACCAAATGTGTTGATATTTGGGACTTAGCGTCTTTGTACTCCAACTCTAACATGATAAGTAGGTTTTGTGGGGGCATTTGATTTTCTAGTACGAGGCATGAAGAGGATGTGGTCCTGAAACCTTCGCCTACGCCGCCATCGCCATTGCGGTGTGGCTTTGGATTTTCCAGTTGTTGCCATCGTGACGTGATACTATTCACCCGCCGACAGCCTCCGTCCATATGGCGCCGCTGATTTTCGGCCCCAATTATGATTTTTCAATTTTCAATTTTTTTCTATTATTTTTTATTTTTCAGGAATAAAAATATTTGAGATTTTTCATGGCTTTTTTACTCAACTCTTAAAACACAAATAAACATATTTATCAAAATTAGAGTATTATAATAATTGATTGCCTCAAAGGATTTTGCCCAAACCTTTTTTGGGCCAAGACACAAATCATATTCATACATATTTTTATTTAGAGTAACAACAAACATATCAACAATCAATTTATAACCTCATGGATCTCCTTTAGTCACCAACAAGACCACAAACCATGAATACTAAAATGCATAGATATAGGGTAAGAACAACTCACCATCCTGACGGTTTAAAGTTACCCATGAGTAAAAAATTCCCCCTACCTAAAAGTTTAAAGGTTGATGGAATTATACCCCTTTTCTCATTATCGTCCAAAGTTTTTCTCTCCCCACCTCAAATCCGCCTCTTTTCCCAAATTCCATTCTTTTTACGTAATATATATATATATATATATATATATATATATATATATATATATATATATATATATATATATATATATATATATATATATATATATATATATATATATATATATATATATTATTTTCACCAACTTTAATATCAAATTTTTAATTAAAATAATATTTTTATTTTATATAAATAAAATCCCACTAAATATTATTCAATAAAAATCCAATTATATAATAACTATAAAGTATTTATTTTCTATTTAATATGATAATTTATCTAATTCTCTCTAAATAATTAAAATATTAAAATATTTTTAAATTAAATAAATTCTATTTTATTTCTCCGCTCTAATATCCTATATCCCCATCATTTATTAAATTAATAAAATATTCTTAAATCTCATAAAATACATGAAACAACAATTCAGACAAAACAAATATATTTACTCAATTAAATTTAATAGTTTAAATAATTTAATAAACTAAAGTCGAGAAAAATATATATTCATTCAATTAAAATTTAATAATTTAAATAATTTAATAAATTAAAGTCGAGATGTTACAAGTATAATCAACAAATATGACCTTCATATTTTTCAAACTATGTATTCTAACTGATTTTTTTATGTTAAATGTGTAGAGAATTTAACCACACTCCACCTCTAAATTTAAGAATTACTTTGCATATTTGAAAATAATTATGTGTTATCTATCATATAAGAAAGGAATGTGTGTATTAAAAGTCTTAATTATCCTCTTACTCAATTAATGGTGTCACTTGACTAATTATACACTCCAACCAATTGACATTTGACAAATTAACTTAAATTTAATTATTAAATACAATTAATTATTCATTAAACAAAAAAAATCATAAATAGGGGAAGATTTGGTGTGCAGTTCATGAGAACGTGCAAACACCCACTCTTCACACAAACCTCTCAAAACTTCCTCTCCCACCACCACCTTCAACACAAACCGTAAAACCAAAAATTTTGTTTTCAGAAGATGCTTACAAATTATAAATTCAGAACACACATCCTCCATCTCTCTTTTGGAACACAAATCACAAATTCTTTTATTGCAATTTCTGGTTTTTACTCATGTCCAGGTCGTTTGAGCGACTTGCCGACATCAACGACGGAAAAGAGCTTTGGAAAGTGGTTGTCAGGGTTCATCATAAATGGACGGTCGTGTCGAACAATAAGGAACATTTTGAAACGTTATTCATCGACAAGGAGGTAATCTTGAAAATAATTTTTCTATAACAATCCTGAGTTTTGAATAAATTTTTTACCATCCTAATTGTATGTGTTGAGGTGTACGATTTGTCGAATGCACAACCTATTTGATGTTTAACATTTTTGTTAGTCGCGGGGGGTTGATATCCATGTTGTTGTAACAACGGTCCATATGTCTGCTTTCTATTAAAAGCTTCAATTAAACCATACTTATATTGTGGCAAACTTCAAAGTTCATCCTAATGCGGGTACCTTCAAACCTTCGTCTCACAGATTTATGCTAAAGTTTACTGGAGGTACGGCCATTGTTGATGATAATGAACATGAAATACCCGTTAAACCGCTGAAGCTTACAAGTTTTTGTGATATCATTACCGGAAAGCTTAAGAAAGATGTCATGATATGTAAGTGTGTACGATTTTCCATGTGTTTTTGTTTTGGTTATGTCAGTTGCGGGTAATGTTTCGTTACAATATATTATTCAATTTTATTGTTTACGCAAACATCATTGGAATGGTTGATACAATTGGATTTTCCCAGACACAGTCAGGGGAGAAAAAATAACAAGTTAATTTACTATTACATGACCACGGGTATTTGGCTATTAATTACCGATATTTTGATTTGATTTGATTTTATGTTTCGTATCTGAGTATCATGTACTCTTTGTGCATCAACAACACTATGAACAACACTCTTTGGGAGTCATATGCCGACCAATTCGTCAAGTTCACCCAGGATCGGGTCAATGCTTTTGTTCCAACAATGGTTATACTTCAATATGCAAAGGTCAAGGAAGAGGGTTAGTTTCTTTATCAGTTGCAGTGAATAGCGAAAAACATGTTTAATACTCACACTTAACTGTTATTTCTTTTATGTAGGAAAGTTTCCCCTGTCTGTCACAAGCACTTACAATGTTACCATGCTCTCGCTCGATACTGATTTTTTTTTCAATCAAAAAGTTTATTGACAAGTATACTTTGTTATTAGCAACGTATTGATTTCTCTTCTCATGCATTTGTATTAATTGGATCAAAATTCTGCAAAATGCCCAAAGATTTGGTGGTTAGTGTGTCGGGACAACTAAGTTGTAATTCTTAGCTTTCCTCAGAAGTTGCTCTCCAAGGCTGTTGTTATGCCTCTTCCTGAGATTACCAAGCTTACCGAGGTATGGATTCTTCGTTCTTCATAGCTTTTACTTTAATTATTTGTGGATTCATATACATGGTCATGCCTTTTGCGTTTTATGTTTTATTTAACATACGGTTTTTACAAATCACAGTTTTTTCTACTGTTGCCGAAACCAAAATTTTAGTTGCATCTCCATTTGGGTAGTATTACCGAGCTTGCCATTTATGCCCGAGGGTTGAACACGGTGACAAGGCCCCATATCTTTGTGAGGCTAGTCATTCCACCGAAGTCGAGATATCTAGGTATGGTTGCTTATGATATGTTGGATGCATTATGTTGCAATTTATATCCTTATGTGTATAAAGCAACAAATGATACTAATTATTATCGCCTGAAATTGAACGTATCTCAGGTATAAGATAGAAATTGAAGTATGGTACGCAGGGAAAACCTGCAACTTTGTTTTCTGGGACAGAGAATGTTCACAGCTTTTGGATTTATTTGCTGCTCAGATGCGTGATTCCATGATTCAGGTTTATTATTTATTTGAAAAGGATTATAATAGCATCGTCGAATAGTGTTGTCATATTAATCGTATTGCTACATCTGGTAGGTTGGAATTCATGATCCACTAGAATTTCCACTAGCATTTGATGTGATGATGAATTTGGAGATGGTTTTTAAAGTTAAGTGGCATCTGTGTTGGAAAAATTGCTCAGTTGTTATGATTATGAGAGACGACCCTGTCATCAAACAACTTAAGGCTCCTTGGGAGACTATGTTGCAGGATAACTTATTATTACTCCTTTGGTATTTTTCAGATTGGTTGACTTTCTAACATGTTTCCCGGTACTGATCCTACTATGATCACAACAAAATAGGAAAATGAGAAGGTCGTGGTTATAACACATGAGTTGTTGCAGGTTTTTTCCACTTAGCACTGTTTAATTTTTTATTTACTTTTGTTTGGTTGTGTTGTGTTGATGTATATTAGACATTGAAAATTGTCTGGATTATCTTTAGATTAAAGAGAGTGTCGATGAGGCGAAGACTGAAGCACCTGAGGAGGTTGATTTCGTTACAGTAAAACTCACGATGATCACGCACTGTGTGAATTTAATTAGCAATGTAAATAACACATATTGTTTCATATATTGTGTTATTTGACTATATTTGATTGTGCAACAGGATCTTGAGATTACGTCTAAGCATAACCTTGATCCAAAAACTTTGACTGCTAAGAGACAAGTTCCTGGTGGATCAAGTGAATCAACGACTATTGGAGGCCTGTCTAAGGGAGAACTCTCTTCAACCAAGCTTCACAATATCATTAAAACGGAGAACAAGGATTATTTGTAGCTATAGTTTGTTTATTTGCTTCAGTTGTAATGTGTTTGTTTCACCATTATGATTTCCTTTTATCAGTTTATATTGACTTTATCATTTGCGATTTATGTGTATCAACATCAACTATTTATTCATAATGCGGTATATTTTATAAGTCTTGATTATGTTACTTTACCATTTTCGTATTATTGTATTCCTACATCACTATTATCAAATTTTTGTATCCAAACTTAATTCTATCGTAATCTATAATCTTTAGTTTTTGTCTGTAAAAGTAATTTTCACTCACAGATTTGGAGTTTGATTCACATTTAACTGAATGTATTCAACCACAAATCAGTTTTATTCACAAGCTGAGTCACATTTTAGTGAATATAATCAACCACAAATCTGTTTTATTCAAAACAAACTTTCACCAATGCAAAACCACAAATAATCCTCCAAATAGAAGGCAAGAATCCAGAGAACTTGAAATATCTTGTGGTTAGCAGCAGTAGCAGCAGTATCCTGGTCACCAACTTTGTCTACACCTACATCGTTTAGTAGCGTCCTACATTAAGCAAGATCGGTTATTTGTTGTCCACATGTAAGCATGTTCTATGGAAACCGTTTATAGTCTCATGAGTGTGTAGATCTTATAAAATCGGCATTTTTAGAATGAGCCAACAGACACCATTGAGAATTAGTGCCTAAATAACAGTAAACATTTTTTTTAAAATAATGTAGGGTTTCATACTGGTAGTTACCTATTTTATAGTGGTTATTTATTTTTATATGACCCACATTCCCAATCATACTGCTTATATAATGGTATAATAAACAGTTAGCATTGTTTTTCCTTACACATATTTAGATATAGATGCAGACTGTAAACAGTTTCTCTCCTAAGTCATTGCTTCCCTCACATGCGTTAATTTATGTTACAAGTATACATGCTCCCCTCATACAACTTTCCTGTGCACACATTTCATGTATAGTTAAAGGTAATATTATTTTATTACTTGAACAAGATGATCAAAGACGTACGATCAGTGTAAGGGAGGTTTCAGACAGTAACGAAATTGTTGATTTCATTTTCTGACAATGGAGTCAATATTTATTCAAAACAACAAGACTCAATATGAAATATCTAGACATAGGAGGAGGCTTCTTTTGACAGCGAAGAAAAATGGACGTTATGTTGTACATACCCGACAAACGACAGAAGTACATATGTGTGTTTATGTTTCTGGTTTACCGCCTTCTACTCCAGTTCCTTCATCTAGTACACCAGTTGGTACCGTTTGTTCTACTAACTATGAAAACTTGGAAAATTCCTTCGATCCTACTATTGCTAGACGTAGAAGGAAGTTAATTCTAAGTAAAAAATTAGTCCCATAATTATTCAAATAAGGAAAATCGCACCGGGGCTAGCAACACGATGATATTCTTAATCAGGCCCCATTCACTGGTCCATGTACACCTCTTTCAGCTAGCAATTCTAATTTAATAAATAGTGGACCATTGTCGAGACATCCCCAAGAACCACACGTGGCTAAAAAAATTAAATTGCTTGGAAGTTCACAATAATCTATGATTGCTACGATTCAACTGAGTTGTATCACGAGTCACGTATCTACGTATAATCCCCGAATCTCCAATGAAGTTGCAACTCCTGAAATTACAGAAGAACAACATCATTCAGATGATGCAGTGTCTAATTTTGATGACGAATCCGGTGTGAATGGTACTTCTGACTTCGATTGCAGCATGGATGATGAACTGAGCAACATCTGCAGGGTATGTTTGATATCGCAAACCTTTGTAACTATTCATTAAATATTTCATCTGATTATGATGTTTTCCACTAAGTAGAGTATTCTGATATATGGGGTCGTATATGGGAATGCCCATGTTATCAAACCTGCATGTGGTATTAAGAATGCATACGAAAATCGCGCCATTCAACCGTTCCTAAGTTCCATTGTTGTTGTGGTGGTGAAACAATTGTACTCCCGTTCCTACAAGAGCCACCACAAGTGTTGCAACATCTTTTGTATAAGGGTACACGTCCATAGAGTAAAAACTATCAGAACAACATTCTACTTACAATGCCATGTTTTCTTTTACTTCTCCTGGTATGAAATTCAACACAACCTACTCGAAGACAGGAGGCTCATCCACCTTAAGACTGCACAATCAAACTTGTCATCGCATAGGTACTCTACTACCTGAAATTGGACATTGTCCGCAGTATGCTCAGCTATATATTTATGACACCGAAAACAAAGTTGATAATAGACTAAACTGTTTCAGGTATCTGTAATTAGTTATCAATACATACTTCATGTCACATTTTATGTTTCAATTTTTCACATCTTACCTAATATACAGGGACAATAAAGTTGTCCAGGGGGACATTAATACTAAGTTGAAGTCTATGTTATATGAGTTCAATGTTCATGCCAAGGTTTTTAGAATGGCAAAGGATCTTTTGAAGACCAATAGTTTCTTAGACTTGAAGTTGAGGCTTATCGGTGATAGACCTGAATATGGTCGTGTCTACAACACACTGATGGTGTCAAAAGTTTTTGCTCTCATTGTTGGAGATATTGACTCTGCTTCTAAAAGAGACATCATCATTCAAGCATGTAATGGTCATTTGCAACGCATTGATGAGTTTCATGCTGCATACTTAGCATATCAATACCCTTTCATATTTGTGTATGGTGAAAATGGATACAGGAAAAATATATTGAAGAAATATGAACATGAAACTAAAGCTAATAGTATAAATCGTCAGTCTATCAAAGATTGGCTATCATTCCGATTGCAGGAACGCCACAAAGAGGCAAAAACCTTACTTCACTCGAGACGCCTATTTCAATAGTTCTTGGTTGACGGTTATGCAATGATGGAATCTGAACATCTTAATTAGTTGCGGGACAATCAATCAAACTTAAGAGTCAGTAAGTATAACAAACTGAATTATCAATGAGGTGTGGTTCAACCAAATCAACCACCAAAGCAAGGCAAACATGTAGTTTTACCGTCTACTTTTGTTGGTAGCAAACGATACATGGATCAACTATATTTTGATGGAATGGCCATTTTAAGTAGGTTGGGTTTCCCTAATTAGTTTGTTACCTTTACTTGCAACCCCACTTGGCCAGAGATCACACATGCATTGTCTGGAATTGGGTTAAAGCTGCACGATGGACCAGATATTATTATCAAAGTTTTCAAAATTAAGTTTGACGAACTCATGCGTGATATTACAATACACCATGTTCTCGGCAAAGTTTTGGCATGTAAGTGGTGTTCTTTATTTAATATGCAATTTTTCAATCATTTTTCTCCCTATGACAGGAACCGTTGTCTAGATATTATCATTTCAGTTATGTACACGATTGCATTTCAAAGCGGGGATTGCCGCATGCACACATTTTGATCTTTTTGCATCCTCAGAGAAAATATCCAACACCTTCAGACATAGACAACATAATTTACACATAAATTACAGACCTTATTTTGCATCCTTTATATGATTTGGTTAAGGCGCACATGATGCATGGACCATGTGGTCTGTCTCGGATAAACTCACCGTGTATGAAAAATAGGAAGTGCTCGAAAATACTTCCCGAAGAAGTCCATTGAACACACGGATGTTAATACTGATGGTTATCTACTTTACAGGAGAAGATCAAACTCCCATGTTATTCAAAAGAAGGGAATCTCGCTGGACAATCGACATGTGGTACCTTACAATACAAGACTGTTGTTGAAATACCATGCACATATAAATATGTAATGGTGTAACCAAAGTACATCCATCAAATATCTTTTCAAATATATTCACAAAGGTTTTGATAGAATCACGACAACGATTTCAAGGAATGACAATGACCCGGTTGATGAAATCAAACAATGCCTAGACTGCAGGTATATCTCCCCGAGTGAGGCGTCCTTGCGAATTTACTCTTACAAGATTCATGGCCGGAAACCTGCAGTCAAATGTATATTCTATCATTTGGTAGGCAAGAAAGCAATTTACTACACCGATCACGATCGAATAGAAAATATTTTGGAAACTGCAAGTGTCACTGAATCCATGTTTACTACTTGATAGGTTGCAAATGGGAAATACGAAGAAGCTCGGTCACTAAAGTACGGTCAATTTGTATCAAACTTTGTTTATGATAAGAAGAAAAGAATGTGGAGGCCTCGCAAAAAGTGGTTCACCATCGGTCATTTGATATGGGTTCCACCAAGCACTGAAGAATTTTTTTTACTTGCGAATGATGTTGACGGTAGTTAAGGGACCAACGACTTATGAGGAAATTCGCAAAGTTGGTGACACCCAATTTGATACATTTTGGGATGCATGTTTTTCACTAGGCTTTCTTGAAGACGATAGAGAATTCATTTTAGATATCAAAGAGGCGAGTGAATGGGGTTCGGCCTGGCCATGTTTGGATAGAATCTTGGGTGCTACTAACAGATGGTGTGTTGCATGCCCAAAGACAGTTAGCTCAAAATCCAGGCTTAAACACATTTGAATATTATGTATTGTGTTTCAAAATATTTGTTTACGTATTATCCTGTATATTTCTAACAAGTTTGTCATTAATTGATTATTAGTCATAATCTTTGTTTTCCCATATGAATGCTTGCACAGTTGCTACTAACAGAAGTCGAATTACAGAATTTGACATTAATTGAAATTGAAAAACTACTTCAGGAAAACCGAAGGAGTCTCATGGATTTTAAATTGATTCCATATTTGGATGGGTATGTTCTGCAGCAGCTAGGCAATAGACTCATATACGACGAACGTAATTATGATGTGTCGACAATGAGTGTCGAATTCACAAATCTCTTCAATGCTCTTACAGGTTCGCATTCGTGATTATTACCATGTTTTCTATATTTCCATTGTTACTATTACTTCTTATTTCATTTCAAGACTTTTTATTAGTAATGCTAGATGTTTTATGTTATAAACTCTTTATCAAATGAGCAATGAGGTATATACAAAAGAATTATGGAGTCTGTGGAGGCGCAAAAAGGTGGTGTATTCTTCATACATGGTTATGGTGGTACCGGTAAAACATACATGTGGAGGAAGTTTGCAAGAAAATTGAGGTCCATACATGATATTTGTTTAACTGATGCAACCAATGGAATAGCTTCTCTTTTATTGCCTGCGGGTAAAACTGCACATTCTAAGTTCAAGATACTAGTGCCAACCTTGGATAGTTCTACTTGCAAAGTAGACTACGAGGATGACGTTGGGGAGATTATTAGGCAAACAAAACTTATTATATGGGATGAAGCACCCGTGGCACACAAGAATGCTTTAGAAGCATTTGATAAAACTTTGAGGGATGTAACGTGTAAAGACGGTAAATCCGACGATGTGTTTGGTGGCAAGGTTGTTGTATTTGGTGGTGATTTTCGACAGATTTTGTCTGCCGTTCCAAGAGGTAGTTGTTCTGATATTGTACAATCTACAATAAATGCTTCTTATATATGGCATTCGGTTCAGGTCTTGACTTTAACACAAATGTGTAGTTGCATTATGGTCCGAGCGAACAAGATAAAAGAGAGATTACAGAGTTTTCTAATTGGCTTAAGGATTGGTGAAGGCAAAGTTTCACAACTAAACGACGGTGTTGCTGAAATTGAGATACCCCCCAAAATTTTAATAACGGACTTTGACGATCCTATTGTTGGCATTGTCAATAGTACATGCCCTGATTTCATTCATAATTACATATCTAACAATTATCTGAAAGTTCGAGCAATTCTCGTTTCTACCTTAGAAGTTGTTGATGAGATAAATGACCACCTTCTTGCCTTGATGCCAGGTTGTTTTCCTAATCCCCTTCCAATTCCATATTTTATATGTTTATTTTCAGGACACTGATATATTTATGTTTGATATGTAGTAGAGATACGTCATTACTACAGTTGGAATTCAGTTGATAACTCTGAATTCATGACCCCACTATAGTTGAAATCCTCACGCTGGAGTTTCTTAGTTCCCTGCGAACGTATGGTTTGCCTAACCATCACATAAAGTTAAAAGTTGGAACACCTGTTATGTTAATGAGAAACATTGATCAGGAAGAAGGGTTGTGTAGCGACACAATGCTAATTGTAACAAAGATGGTAATGGGTGGAAAGGGTTTCGGAAATTTGGTTTACATCCCTTGGATGGATATGTCACCCTCACAAGCCCATTGGCCATTTAAAATAAATAGACGACAATTCCCATTAATAGTCTCATATGCAATGACTATTAACAAATCTCAGGGCCAATCTTTGGATACAGTGGGACTTAACTTGCCAAGAGATGTATTCATGCATGGTCAAATATATGTCGCACTATCAAGGGTGACAACCAAACAAGGAATCAAAATATTGGTTCATGATGACAAGGGCAAGTTCAAAGGAACCACTACAAACGTCATTTACAAAAAGGTTTTCAATAACATATGAGATTAAGTTGATATGCATTTGTGTGTTTCTATTTGCATTGAATTCATCTTTTACATTTTGTTTACGTAATAGTTAAATGTATTTTGTTTTCGCCACGGTAACCTCTGTAATTGGTTTTTTCATACTGATTCATTTATTGTATTGTTTTGAAAACCAAAATAGCAATAGTATGTTTTTTGCAACCTCACAAATACACTCTTAGATAGACACCAGGTGACTTTATTAAACAAGACAAGCATCATTTGTATGTTTTTATCCTAAAAATACAGAGAAATTTTATATTGCCTACAAGCAGGAAAATTTCAAATGAGGTGGTATGAATACGCTCTTGAGGGAAATAAGACTTGTTTTAATTTATAAACTTGTTTCAATTTATATGCCCAACAATGGTACTGATAAATTTTTCGAGTGTTAACATTGTGACTGATACAATTTTGATTTATGCATTCACCTGACATTGTAGCAAGCTTTCCAATATGACAGTTCCAAATATTTATGCGGAAAAGTGGTATGATATAAGTGAAATTCATATTAAATGCAACATTTTTTATAGTGGTAACTTCAACATCAATACTTAAGGTTGTTTCAACAACCTACACAAAGATATTACAAATTATTCCATTAAATATTCCAAAAAGAAGCATTCCACCACCGACAAAATACCAAATTTGCACCCCAAAACACCCAAGAGACCCACATCAACACACGAGTATGCCTATTGGTTTGAAACAATGTTCCTACATGTAACAATGTTTTTGCATGGACACTGACAGACGAGGTGCGGGAGGATACCGAATTGAGAGGGACGTCACATAACCCTCACTCAATGTCTGATTTTCTGCGAACTCATACCATTCGGTGCAGATGTACATCTCATCCTTATCCTTGCGTTTCTTCAGCATGCATTGGTATGTAGCATCAAAATCAACATCATAGAGTCCTATCGAACTTCGGGGCTCGGGGAAACATTTCCTTACTACGCCCATAGGAAATTTGCTACAAAGAAAATACAAACACACTTGGATTAGCATTTTTACGAATACAATTTTATACCACATCATTTTATTATAAACATAACTTACAAAGACATTTTTACGGATAATCTCTGTGTCGTTAACCAGTCGTGTCCATTTGCATTCTTGGCGGACAACGTGATCATCAACTGGCAGCTTAGCTGCTTTAACCATCTCTTGAGATTGGGATCTTGCACTTTCATACTTCTCTCTCCATTCCCTAACGATACGACGAATTTCATAGGATCGATTCACGATAGAATGTGTGCGCATCCGTAACCAATTCTTTGTGTGATAAGGTGTTTTGATGGGGCTGCAAATAAAACACCATTATATGATAAAGATAGTATGCATACGCAATGCATTCGCCCAAATTAAACAAACAATTGTCATGCATACAAGAAAATTCCTTTACCTCTCAATATGTGGAGCACTGACTTCCTCGATGCACACTACTCTGCATATTATCTTTTATATTTCTGACTTTCCTTTTACTTTTCCAACAGTCTCATTCATGTGTCATTAAGCACATAAATCAGTATGTAAAATCTACAATTGGATTGAATTTAACAAGATTGAGTAGTTCTCAATAAACCGAATAGTATAATACCACAAAGTCAATCAATAATCTTACAAACAACTTTGTTCTCACATATTAAATAAACTTCAAACTCAATCCTGCACAAATCTACCCAATGTACACAATTATCATGCTAACATAATCAACCTCAATTCATACTTCACCTACTAACTGGACAGATTCAATTTAATTTGTTGTGTGTGCATGATGCAAATACTACACACAATGTTTCACATGATTGTAAATAACTGCAATGCATTTCAAACATTACAACAGCATTTCACATGATTGTAACTTCCAGCTTAGACTAAATGTCAATAACATGCATTTCAAACACTACAGTTGTAATACTTTATGTATAATAGAATTATGCAAGAGAATGTCAAGTAGCATATGTCTATGATGTAAACACTCAAAAACAAGATTTCATTGAGCTTCTAAATATCGGCATTATGAGACAATAACACACATTCCATTATGCTGACACATGAAGTACAGATATGATAAAGTACATGGTTCGTGATCAATTTTGAGATACACTCGTACAACCACAAACTGAACCCCATGGTAACATGTACTTGAACCCAATGGTACAAGGTTCAATTCCCACGGAAGGCAAGAACTCTAATAGAGACGGGGTAGAGAAGATTGTGAGGTGGCAGTGTCGGGATTGCCTTGTGAGGGGGCCGGGCTGTTACAAAACCAATTAAACCAGGTATTATAAATAATATAGTTCATACATGATGTGTGGCCCACTAATATAAACACGTACATTCAAATTTTGGAAATACTTATATTCGATATCTACCACATGTCTAATGCATGAAATCAGAAGCAACAAATATCATGAGTTATTTTCGAACGCGTTGTACAAACAAAAGTCAATCTCAAAGTCCGATAGTGGATAATATAATGTTTTTTGTTGCATGCAATGCAGTTTTCATAAAAATTACCTATTTTTCGTGTTAGAACTTTCTCCAGGTGTCTTGGTTCCAAATGATCCTGCTGCGTTTACTGATTTCGCACGTCGATGATCTTCCTTTTTCATATTTTTCTTCCTTGCAGTCTTTGTATTCACGCTTTTTTCCAGCTAACACCTTGTCTATGAGTTCCTTGATTCTTGCATTAACCCATTCTTGGTTTGTATCTGAATCTGAAGATGATCTGCAATGGATGTAACAAATATGTATCAAGACATGTCATCCGGGTTTTAAAGAACCGATAAAAGAGTTTATAATCATACCTGTTTGAGATTTCAATCGGTCTTGAACGGATTCTTCCATCCAAATAATGCATGTTGTTGTGGTGCGTTAAGGTTGTTGCTTTGTTTGGAGGGGAAGAATAAATGAAATCGAAAGCTTCAACGGTGGCTTTTATGTTGTCAGTTGTTTGTAACATAACAAAATTTTATGTTATGTGCTTTTATTGTTTCATTATTTATATGATTTTATTTATATGCTTTTATTTTATGAAACGAGGAAGTTTTTGCCAAAATTTTATTATATGCTTTTATTATTTTATTATTTTATTAAGTTTTTTGTTTTGTATAGATTTTATGTTGAAAAAAAATGCATGTTACATATAACACATATAAATACAAATAAATATAAAAAGAGATGTAATGCTAGCTATTGTTAAAAATAATTTGCAATACTATGTATTCATTAAGTGTGATATTTTAATGTACTGAAAATTGCCTCTAATTCAAAATTGCCTCATTAATTCAAAATAAAATAATCTATTTTTTAATGAAGTTTTTTATATTTAATTAGCTGAAAATGAAAATTGCCTCATTAATTTAAAATTTTTAAAAAATTTAAACTTTTTTATTATTAACTTTTTTATATATTTGATAATTTTTTATTTTTTATATGAGTTTAAAATATAAATCCATTTATTCTATTGTTAGGTAAATCATTATTGATAAATGTTAAGGCTAAAATCAATTACAGATTGCATATTTAATCCAATATTGATTTATTGATTTTTTTTTTTTTGAAAATATTATACATGAATTGATTTAGATCTAAATGGTTTGAATTTGAGATTGAATTATAGGTTATGATTTGATTTTGAAATGAGGCTTATATTGTTTCAACATGTATTCAGTTTGAGGAATACTTGAATCAATAACAGGGTAATTGAAGAAGGCTTTTTGTTTTCTATAGGACTCCATAGTAGACCTATGAGGTTTGGATTTGCATGGCTTAACTCTATTCAAATAGTCCAATATGTATGAGTAACATTAACATCTACATAATCAATGCGCCTAACAGAAATTAACAACCAACAACTGAGCAAACTGGAAGTACCCGAGCAATGAGCTAATATTAACTTAGGAGAATTGAATTAGCAATGCAACTAATGAGGAAACCTTAGATGAATATGTAGAATTATAATTCAAATTAGGCAAAATACTCTTTTTGGTCCCTCAACTATAGGTCATGGTTCACTTTGGTATCTTATTTTTATTTGTGCCAAATTGGTCCTTTAATTTTTAAGACGATGCAAATCAGTCCCCGATGTCTACTCCGTTACTCAAAATTTGTTAAATATCTATATGGCATGTTTGACCAACTCTTGTGACGGAGTTAGCGTCGGAAAAACTGACGCTAAAAGTTGTTTCTGGATTTTAATTATTGTTCTTCATCTTCTTCCCCAAATTTTCAAAATCCAGAAAAAATTCTTCAAAACCTAGATAATTCTTTTCAAAATCTTCTTCCCCAAAATATATTAATGTGTTTTATTTTTCTATTGTTCACAGGTGATTCCAAAGTATCTTCATGACTTTATGGTATTAATGTTTCTTTTTCTTCTTGTTGTTAACTGGTTATTAGAAAATCCCTTCATTTTCATTGTCCGGAACACATTTGACATGTATAACCTACGATAAGTATTCTTGTGTTTGTTTTTGGCTTGTTGTGACAAGACCTAGAAGAATAAATGGGTATGGTATGGGGTTAGGGTAAGGAATAGAGTTGGATATCCATCTAGTTTGTTGCAGTTCAAAATAAAATAAAAAACAAAATAAGGAAACAAATTGTTCCTCCTCTTCTGAAAGTTAACGAGGCTTCAGTACCTCTCCTTCAACTTCATTGTCACGCCATTGTTCACATGAAAACGAGAAAGAAAAAGAACGTCGTCGCTATTGTTCATCTCTCTCTTTCAGAATCACAACTCAATTTTGCACGACTTCACCTCGGTTTTTGAATCACACTGTTCGTTCTTCTTTTGTTGGTGTTATTGCATAATGAATCGGATGGGTGTGCGAGATTTGTGAGATTCACATTTTGGAAGTTTATGTTGAATGTTACGCTAGATTTGGGGAAGCAGAAATAATACGCCTTGGATATTTCCCTTTCTGTGTAGTTTTCTATATTTCCCTTTTATAAGTATTGAGAATTTCTTATAATTTTCAGGCATTTCGTATTGGAATAATGACAAGGAAGCAGAAATATTAAGCCTTTGATATGTATGTTGTATCCCTCTTATCTGCTAAAGTATAATATTTTCAACTTGTTTCCATCTCTCTTTGACAGAATGAACAACCTTCAAGTAATTGAATGTTAGGGTTTTGAAAAAAAATTATGGGTTTTAAAATTTTGGGGAATAAGATTTGGGGAAGAATTTTAAAGTTTGGGGAAGAAGATTTTGAAAAGAATTTTCTGGGTTTTGAAGAATTTTTTTTTGGGTTTTGAAAATTTAGGGAAGAAGATGAAGAACAATAATTAAAAGCCAGAAACAACTTTTAGTGTCGGTTTTTTCAACGCTAACTCCGTCACAAGAGATGATCAAACATGCCACGTAGATATTTAACAGATTTTGACTAACGGAGTAGACGGCAGAAACTGATTTGTATCGTTTTAAAAATTAAAGAACCAATTTGGCACGAAAAAAAATAAGGGACCAAAGTGAACCATGGCCTATAGTTGAGGGACCAAAAAGGGTATTTTGCCTTCAAATTAAACTAATTTAAAGGTTGGAAACAAGGTTCGTGCTTATAAAATTCCCAAAACATTTCATATGAAAACAACCAACTAACATCTGAAAACAAACTTAAAGGTAACCAACTAATTAGCTAGCATTCCCCCTCTCCACTGACACAACTATTTCTTCGGTCGGAGGATACCGAATCAAGAAATGCAACATGTCACCATCTCTTATGTCTCTATCTTTTTCAAAATCGTACCACTCGCCCAACTGATACTTTTCCATTTTTTTGGAGTTTTCTTCACGTTGCAATAATACGGGACGAATTTGTCCGAGTCCCACAGACGGATGACTTCAAAAGGTTCCCGGAAGCATTTCCTGATAATATCTGCTGGAATTTTTCTACATATTCACACAAACATTAACAATACAATATATTCCTTATAATATAGAAATACATTTTTGGAATGAAATTTTGCATTGCTTACCAGGACATTTGTCTTCGACATTTCTGCGTTGGTTACCACCTTAGTCCAAGTTACTTGATGCTCAAGTAATGGAGGATTTTCCCTGCAAATCAAATCCATAATTAGAATGTTTCGTTTTCATAAATATTTGGTGTTAAATACCTGCAACATAGTACTATGTTGATTTGTATAGTTGCAGCTTCAGATCTAATTGTAATTGAAATCGTAACACAGTTATCTTATCCTTTTTCGGGTTGTTGTCCTGCCTCTTTAACAGACTTCACAGCCATCTGTTTACCCTTTTCACCAGCCCTGTAAATACAAAAAACTTTAACGCATATTCTGATTGAGCCAACAGTGTAAAAAGTAACGGCTATAAAGCCTCAATGAACCAAATATAATCTGCCTAAAAGCCTAAACAGAGGGAATAACTATTATATTTTAACGTCATATACAAGCAATATGAGAGATATCCAGTTATACACGGTAGTATGTTAATTTATATAGCTGCAGTTTAAAATTTAATTCTAATTGAAACCAAACAAGAACAAAACACATGTACACTAATCCAAATAACAGCATTGTCTGTAGGATTACCAGACATTGAACAAAATAACATACATTACTCATTGAAACAAAAGAATAATATAGCTAACATGATTGTTTCACAAGGCTACCTTTTCCTTTTTTCGGGTTCCCGTCCTGCATCTTCCTTTGTAACAGACTCCACAACCTTTTGTTTCCCCTTTACATCAGCACCGCATACACAAAAGAGTTTAAGGGGTATTTAGATTGAGGCATTAGCATAGATCGACACTGAAATCCTAAATTAGGAAACAAAATGATATGTTGATTATATATGTATATATTTCGACTGTGCAGCCATTCAACAACACAACAAACATTTTCCATTTCTTGAAGTTACAAATATAGAAAACTACCTTTTCCTTTTTTTTGGAGCAATCTCCTGCTTCTTTAACGGACCAAACATCCTTTTCTTTCTCATTTCCATCACAACTGCAGAAACGACAATGTTTATTTCTTTTTCAAATTGACCCAACAGAAACCATATATGTTTTACTACCTTTGACATTATTCACAATTGCGTAACCGTAACTGGATTGAGTGATATTGATCATGTCTCATGTTCAGATATAAATTTTCAGCATTCGGATGCATGATGTAGAAAACTAAGAAAATATAGTAATGTGAACACTAATTACTACAAAATAATGTTTATTTTTGCCTTTTTTTCACTCATAATTAAAACCAACAAACAATTGCAGAACAGAAGTAAGAGAAAAATCAATGATATTCGATGTTACGACATTCAATTGTTGTTTGGTTCAAGTTACTATCATTAGTGCGACATTGTCAATGAATTACACCGTACCTTAAATCTTTACTCTTAAAATTTCTAAAATGGCATTTATACTTTCTATTTTAATTTTCCTCTATCAATGTCAACTCTTTTAAATTCACCATAACTTATGATTATGTGTCTCCCAAAATAAGACTTAGATCGCAATAATGCATATACTACACAAGATTCAGACAAACTAAGAAGACTATTCAGGAACATATATGTTTTACTACATATGAGAGTATACACAATAAAACAACCATAATCCAACATGAATAATTAACTAACTCCCTAAATAAGAAACCTATAAGTAAAATTTGTCAATCTTAATGATTTTGGAGTAAAAATGGAACACATATTTTGCCGCAACCAATACGACTAGAAGCAAACCGAATCTAACAATCTAAGAACACCCAACTAAATATCAACTTATTCCTTTAAAACATGTATAAATAACAGAGCATCATTGTAGCAATTAACCACCAAATAACAGAGCATCATGATACAACAAATTTAATTTGTCAACAACAAAACCCTAACTGTTACTAAGTAACATCAACACCATGGTTTACCTTGCTGCCTTCACTTCCAATTCCAACAAGTTGTTATGCATCCCAACATTCGTTTCTTCATTAATTCTGCATAAAAAAACAAAGAGGGTCAAAACATCAAAAACCTGAAAACCGGTGAGTTGCATGCAACGACACACACGAACATGAAATAGATTTAAACCTCTCCGAGTCATTTGAAGAATCTATCCCCATTTGAAAGTTCGTCCTTCATGATCGTCGGAGGCCATGATTTTCACAACACCGTCGGATGAGGTTCTCGCTGTTGCATCTCTCCCATTCGGTCATTCCAAGTTCTTCGAGATGTTTGTTCTTCTTTTCCGTGTGTTTATTAGGAATAACATTGACTTTACCCATTTTAAATACACTTGAACACATTTAGTAACCATTGGATCGTTTCAATGTTTTATTTTGGATACATGCACACCTCTTCACATACTCTAAACTAAATATTTTCTTTTTAATTTGAATTATATTCTTATTTATACAAATTGTATTTTACTTATTATTTTTATTTACTTTTTAATCTTCAAAACTATTTCATTTATTTATGTTTATATTTTTTAAACAACATCTTTAAACATTATCATTTTAATGGTTTTTATTATGTTTCATCATTTTTTTAAATATATGTTTCATTTATATTTAAATGTATATGCAAAATGTACATAAATCATAAACTAAACAATTTATTTAATAAAAATTATGATTTTCATTATTTACTATATCCCACTTATTTATATCATTTACAACTTCTTCTTTTTATCACCCCCTCTTCATATGTAAATTACACTAATCTTCATTTCATCTAATAATATAATTTTTCTTGTATTATTTTTAATAGAGATTTCTTATATTATTTTTTACTATCATCTTTCTATTTGAACTAATCAATCGATATTTTTTTCTTAACTAATCATTATTATTCTTTCTGATTTTCAAGATTTTTTTTTAAAATATCAATCTCAATAACAAGTGTGCGTCCCCGACAGATACTCATACGAAAACACGGGTATCATACTAGTTTTTAAAGAAAAAACTTGCACAAATTTTTATAAAAGATGGGAAATATAACCTTTGTAATTTTCAAATAAAATAAAAAAACTTAGTCAAAGTTGTAAAATGTAAATAAACTTAAAAACTCGTGGTGGTTTAATTTATTTTGCATTTTCAATAATAAAAAAAACAACCACCAAACTCTTCATTTAATTGTTTAACTTCTCTTCATCTAATTTATTCTTCTTATTATCTAATTTACATATTTTATTTTCATTTAATTTACTCTCCTTGTTACCTAATTTACTTTCTTCTTCTTTTTTTTCTTTTTTTACGCTTAAACATATTATATCTTCATCTAATTTACTCTCCTTGTTATCTAATTTACTTTTAATTTTCTCTCCTTGTTATCTAATTTACTTTCTTCTTTTTTAAGCTTAAACCACCTAAGTTAATTTTCCACCAACTACTCATATGAAATATTTATAAAAAAGTATATGACATCCCTATTTTTTTAATTATGCATTTTTACCATTTATTCTATATGAATATGCACACACAAAATGCAGAAACTTTGATTTTTTTTTATTTTTTTTTTAAAGGTTAAAAGTGCATAATGATCCAAGATGTGGAAGTTGGGGGTATAAGAATGGGATGTCAAGGAAACTGCTCCCATCAAGGATTAGTGACAAAACAGAGCAAGCATTATTACTTTGGCGTGAAACAAAATATTATCCCATGATTTATTAGCAACAAATTTCAACATTTTTATTTCATCTTAACCTTTGATATATTCAACCTATAAAATAAATGATTTCATCAATGATTCACTCTTACTTTATTATCAAATGAAATACTCACATAACAGGAAAATTTGTATTAATCATTGGGAACTTAAATCCTTCCAACATATAATTGGTAAATACTTACACTTGAAATTTCATTGAACAAAATATATGTACCTCGGTTACAAGGACATCTTCCTGATGTCAATTTTATTGGGAAGCCATATCATACTATATAGTACTCATAACAATAAATCCTATACTAATTCCTATATAATTTACTATTTACTGATACAGATGCATAAGAAAAACAATAATAAAATGTTACTTGACTCTGCGGATATAATGAGGGGAAGGAGAGGGAGTTCGTGTTATTGACAAAAATGTGACTAGGCTACCGTGCCTGATCCTTTAAGCAAAGAAATCAATTGAACAGAAGAAGCCTCCGATATATAACTGCAACTTCCAGTTGATTTTTGTTGCACACTGATGTCTTTCAGGATGTTGCATATTATGCTGAGCTCCTAATGGATGCTCTTGAAGATTAACTTTTAACTATGATGTTAACATGAGAAACATGTCCACCCTATATTTGCAATGGGCTAAATCAAACAAAAAGAAATAAATTGGGGTATATCAATGACCCTAAAACTTGCTTAACAGGAGCTAAGAAGAAAAAATCTCTGTTTTAAAATCTTGTCAATTTTACGTAGTTGTAATTTTTGCATATTATCTTGATATGGATGTTTCATGTCTCCAATATTTATTTTTAAAATAAAGCAACATTCACCTAGTAGTTGCTTATGCAGTCCCTGTAATCAACCGTTCCCGTTCGTCTAGCTTCTTGATTTTCACAATGCCAAAGAGAATTTGAAAACCAAAGATCGCACAAAAGAAATATGCTATAGTGGCAGGCACCTGAAAGAGATAAGATGCAACTGATAAATAAAAAAGTACAGCCAGATAATCAATTAATTTATATGATAATCGCCACAAGAAAGAAAACAGAGATTAGAATAGCATACCCGAATTGAATTGAGAGATAAAATCGTTGCAAGATTTATTAAGCTCCCAGCAGCTACTGCCTGTTAGACAAAATGTCAGTATGAGTATGCAACAACACATTTATACGAACAGATTTTCTAGTCCCTATCATATTCAAATACCCCATACACTTATTAGAAGAATTGATCATCAACAGCATGCATGTGGTTTACAGTATATGCATGCCTGGAATATACTTGTGTCAAGAGTCAATATATCCACCATTCACTTATCTCTTGAAAAAATATTTAAAATAATCAATATATGAACATTTACAGGTTAAGATATCCAACCCAGATCGGGAATAATAAATTAAATTTGCACTCCCACTGTTATTAGACAACTTCACTCACATTCAAAATTGTTTTCTGCACAGCCGCAACGCGTTGGAATGATCTCTCAGATTCCAAAGCTCTGACTCTAAGCTTTAGATCACCTTGCTCCTGTGGAAAATTTAAGTACCGCAAGATGTGATCTAAAATATCAGAAATCCTAAACAAAAGATACAGATCAAATTAATTAAATTAAGTCAACAAAAATATAATACAGACCAATCTCTCAATAACGCTGGCCAGCTTTTCAACTCTGTCAGCCTGTCTAAATAAGTTGTAAAATGCTTGAGATTGTCTGTCCCATCTTTTTCTGAAGTCCTGTATATGTAGAAGAATTATGAGAAACAAAATCATAATGTTAATAGCAATACATAGACTTATAATCTATGATAGAACAAGTTTAAGACTACCTTTACAATAACTTCAACTCCTGCCTCACGGAATCTCAGCAACTCCAGGGCATAACTGCAAGACTAGGAGGTAGTTTTGTTAGACATGCAACGCCAACACAGATAATTTGAGAGCTTAAACTTTATTTTATCATAGAACATTGGAGACCTGAAAGGACAAGAAACAGAAACAAGACAGGAAAACAAAACTACACAAGAGCACTAGCTCCTCTGGACAAAAACGTTCCAAGTACTCCCTCTGTAACAAAATATAAGCAAAAGAGATCCAAAAAAAACATAAGTATTTAGTCCAAAATATAGACCAAAAACATTTGACCTTTTGAATCCCTTTTACTTGTATTTTCTTACAGTATAAGTACATCCAACTAGAATTGAGATCCTCCAGGGGTCATGCTGCACACAATCCTTTAAACCGATCTAATAATTCATAGTTTCATACTCATATTACACCAGCGGCCAGTGCAAAAATTCCCTTTGCCATGTGTGATTGAAAAGAAATAAAAACTCAGTTTAAAAGTTAAAAAAATATATACATAAAGACAACACTCACGGTTTGGCAATCTCGGTAATATCAAAACGGGGGTCAAGTCCCTTTCCAATGCCATCCAAAACTGCATAAACAAGTACACCTGTTACTTTGCGGTCACATGTGTATGCATAGTAGGATACTAAATTCAGCAATATTTACCTGAGAAGGCCCTAACAACAAATGTGAATGTGGCAGGAAAGCGGAAGGGCTGGTCTGCTGCAATGGATAATAAATCTTCGCCTGTTAAAAGGTGAGAGCTATAAGTGAAAAGCCTCTGGATTGCACAATGTTATTGAACTAATAGCATGTTTGTTTTTCTCTTGGTAAGATCCCAAGCCATGTTTTGACAAAGATTACAAGAGGTCAGCTTTTGCCCAATGTTTGGGGATCTTCCCATTGAAGGTAAAGATTCCATGAATAATCCTCATCCCATTTATAACTGAGTTATCATTGATTATTATTTATAACCTACCTGTTTACATATCTACTAAATCATTTGTTACTATCCCTATTGTTCAAGAACCACTATCCCATTCAATATGGCATTGTGAAGAAGATTTTTAAGTAAGATGCTCACCATTGCAAACGCATATATATTTGGTGGTGTATGTAAATGATATTGTTATTATACGTGATAATAATAAAGGCATCAACGATCTGAAGCGCATCTATTTGAACGCAGACAATTATAGACAAGTGTTGCTATTTCTTAGAGAAAGTATGAACACGGTATTCGGGAAGGGACAAAGATGCTAAACCACAAACTGATTGATATTAATATGGATCCTATTGTAAAGCTTCTACTTAATCAGAAGAGTTGTGTTCAGGCCTAGGTACATACCAAAGATTGGTTGGAAAATTAAACTTCTTTTGGAAAAGACAAGGTTGGGCACAGAGGCTAAAAAGAAAGTGTAAAAAAATAATAAATAAATAAATAAAAAATAAAATAAAATAAATAAAAACTTAACGAACTAAAGTTTTGTATACAGGCCCAATTTAGGTTAGGCTTAATGTGTCAACTCCAAAGCTATATGGATGAAGATTACTCAAGCCTTATATATACCACTTTGGTTTGGTCATATCTCCAATGTGGAATCTCAAATCAACAATTAGTTTAAACCAATAGCCAGTAGCCCAAACAGCCAAACATTATTTTCTCCCCCAAGAGCTCACATATTATCATCATCGTGCCAACTACATAAGCAATATTCAGAGTATGCATACATTCCAGTAATCTAAACCTAAAGACACACATAATTAAACACGATATATTACCAATAGCAGCCAGACGTTCTTTCTTCTTCGTTACTTTTTCTTCTTTGCTTAATGGCTTCTTGAATCCAACTTCAGCTGCTTCCAACTCTTTCTCTCTCCTCTGTGCAGCAAGACGTTCTTCAAAACTAAATAAAGGGAATAAAATTGATGAACTCGGAGTCAAAGATTTGAAGCAAATTGCATAACTAATCAATAGTTCAGTAGACAGAGCGATCCTAAACCAAGATATTAGCAAGGTAAGACAATATAAACCTAAAATAACGTCATGTAGTCAGAAATGTGCAGTAATGTTTTCAAAAAAATGTCACTATTTCTACTATCTTTGGGAAAAATGCTGCCTATTTACAAGGACAAGGCAAGTGATAATAAACCTTTACGAGGGCTATGGTGGTACTTATATATTACCTATCAATGAAGCCAACAAGCAGTTTGAACAGACAACTAGAGCCAACCCTAGTATCACTATATTCCTCTATATTCCTCACATGACTAAGTGGTTCAGCATTACCCCAACTAACGAGCAAAATTTTTTACTTTCCATTTTCAATATTATTTGTAGGTTTAAAACAATTTTCTAGTGGTCTTAAGAAGCCTGTGCAGGTAATTAAATCCATCAATTATAATCCATAAAGTGATATTCGCCTATAGAGAAACTATTTGTACTTTGGATGTATTCCCACTAAATTGATTCAATAAACTACCTCGTGAGGAAGAACTGTGCCGTTCGCCTAACAGCGGTCATATCTCCAGTTGGGACAAGAACACCCATCTGAATCATTGCTTCTAGGACCTGCATAAGTGCATAAGCTTAGTTTGGTAATAAATTTAGATTCAAAAAATCGAATTTCATGCTAGAGTATTGATGACAATATGGGACCTCATCTGGAAAAAACATTATATTTACCTTATCTGGACTCTTCTCATAAACTCCATAAAAAGCTTCGAGTAAACCTTCTCTGATATTTTGACTGATACTGTAAGATGCAACACAATCACAGTTGAAAAGGCAATCATCTCACTAAGCTTAAAATGCTCGACCCCTAAATCTGTACTTCGATTACACAAAAGAAATAAAGGACATACCTTCCCATCATACCAAAATCATAAAAGATCAATCTTCCACCATTGACATCATCGACTGCAATATTTCCAGGATGCTGCATGGACAATGTATATATTATTTACTCACAAGAAGAAGTGTCTAATCCAAATTCCTGAAAGATAGTCATGAAATATGAGAACCCATAAGTCCTTGATATCAACTCCTAGGGAAGCTGAATTCTAGTTCTCCAGAAAATTCCCAAGGCAAGAGATGATAATTAATAGGAAACAAACAGCATGCTGATTGCACCATAAGCAGCATATGCTTGAATGTTGCAGTATAAGAGCATATTAAAATAATAGTAAGCTTAGCACATTAGCTTCGGGACACAATCATCCAGCTAAACAATTCAAAAGATTCATTAATAAGAAAGAACTCAAAAATTACTTTAGCAATTCTAGAAAGAATAACATACAGGATCGGCATGGAAGAAACCATGCGAGAGAATCTGCTCCAAGTAAGATTCAACAGCATATCTCCCTAGCCTGGAAGATAAGAAAACATTGAATTGATTTGAATAGATACCAATATCAGTAATTAAGATGTGCACAGAAGTAAAAGGTAACATGCCAATAGTGATTTTGCATAAAGAAAACCAGATTCTATTAACCTTTTGCGATCAACACCCAGCTGATCTAAAGCTTGTATTTTGTTTATTTTAATCCCTGGAACATACTCCATTGTCAGAATCTGCATTGGAAAAAATAGTTAAATTAAGGATGTAGAATAGTAACAGTGGTAAGAATGTATGTTTCTATAGGTTGTACCTGTGGGGTGGTATAATCCCAGTAAATTGAAGGGACTTTCACATAATCCATGTTCTTAAAGTTGCTTGCAAATAGCTCAGCATTAGCAGCTTCCTTAGTGTAATCAATCTCCTGAAAAATGTTATCCATGTTATGTCAACAAGATCAGATAAAGTTGAGGTTGTGCAGAGAACACATGAAAACATCGTACTGGAACCAAAAAAAAACAATCTGCAACTCAAACCACCGAACCCCCTGCAGCTATTGCTAAACGCCTATAAAGTCATTTTATTTATATATTGTCTAAGATCTAACCACTATAAAGTAATCAAACCATTTGTGGTTTCAGATAAAAATGAATGGCATGTGAAATACTCAACAAGAATGGTCATCTCTGAAGCATCGTGTTTACACCTACACAACAAAAATCCTAGTCGTCCATTTTATGCCATGAGCTAGCCAGGTAAAATTGCAGGCAACCTTATTCCTTCTGTGAAAACAACACAGCTAATAGTATTAGGCAACACTTGTTTGAATAAAAATCCCCTCACTCGACATTCACAAATCTTAAGTTCTTCACTATGAATTTGATTTTAAAAAGTCTTTCATGACCCAAAAGAACTTCCTTGGTTTTCCCATATGCCTTTCCAAAAGTAGAGCAAGCCTCCTGAGACGTTCCATTAACCTAAACCTAATCAAACTCTATTTAAGTAGCGCTCCAAGTCCTAAGTAACTTAATTGACCATAACAGAATACGATGAAAACTTAGACTTGTGATTTTTTTTCAGTTGATCTCAAGTAGATGAGTGAAGCAACTTTCCAGAGCATCATCACCTGATATAAAACAGAAGCACACTCATCATAAATAGCAACCCAATCCCTCTTTGCACCATCTGATTTAGGATCAATTTTTTGAAGATATTCAGCAATAACCTGGAGAAATAAAAGACTAATGTATCAATTTCTGAAATTATGTAAGTCTTCAAAGGCTGGAAACTCTATTATTAAGCATCCATCATGCAATGGAAGAAATAGAAAATGTTTACAATTTAGAAGAAGACATGTCAAATTTTAAGATAAATCATGCAGAAGGTAATAAATTATCCAACAGTAATGTTACTGATGCACAAAGTATCAAGTATAACACTGACCCTTAGGTTTTTAAGATCAATATCAAAAAGACCCTTGAGACCAGGCCTTTGAACCTTGATAACAACCTCCTGTCCCTTTAATTTTGCACGATGAACCTGACCTGCATTGGCAAAAGATAATTCATTTTTCCTTTCTTCCAGGCAAACATTACACCTAAAAACATAGGTACATTTAACCAGGTTTCCAGCTTTGATTGTACAATTTCTATCACAAATAAATGAAAAATAAAGCATTGATTACCAAGACTTGCAGCAGCTATTGGCTCATAGTCAAACTGATCAAATATGCCAGCTATAGGAGCTCCAAGCTCTTCCTCAACAATAGCCATAGCAGTCTCCGATGGAAATGGAGGAACTTGATCCTAAACCCAAAAAATAGGTAATTAAAACCTAAGGAAATACAACCTTAATATGATTTTCTCTTCTTGATTAAACCTATTTAGTTTTTCCATGGTCGAGAGGATTTTGTCATTAACTTCCTAAATTCAGTGATACATTCTCTAACATATTATATCAAATGACACCAAATGCTTCCAAATTAAATATGCAACATTTACAACTCAAGAATACAGGGATAACAAGGCCCCACCAAACCTTACAGAAGGAAATTTTGCTTTTCATCTAATTAATTCCAACATAATAATGTATAAATCAAATCGAAATTGTATGAAATGTCAGACTTTATTAGGAAATATAGGGATTTAATTACAAAAAATAGTTTAAAAATTTATATGAAAAGCCTCAGGAATAAATATCCGCTTAGGGATCATGACTGTCAGTAATGAAATAAGAAGACAAAACGACTAATAAAATGTCAATAATAGAATGCCAAACAAATAAAAAAACAAAATTCCAAAATCTAGAGAAATTTCCCATTTTTCCTATGAAACCATAAATAATATAGATATCAAATTGAAAACATCAGAAGCAAGTGTATACTATCTCAATTCCAGGAAACTATCTTATAAATACTGTACAGAGCTCCAACTTAACCTGAAGTTCTGACAACTGGTCAACATATTCTTGAGGAAGAATGTCCACTCTTGTGGAGAATTGCTGGCCAATTTTGATAAATGTAGGACCTAATCGGAGAATACTTTCCTTCAGCCATTTGGCAAGAACCTTTCGCCTTAAGGTTTTCTTTTCCTCAGTCATTCCTCCTACAAATAATACATTTGAGTCAACTAACAAAAACATTCACAATGCTGAAAATTTTCAAACTTCAATTAAGGCACATTAAATGTTAATTATATAAATAAACAAAATTGAAGTTCTGTCAAAATTCTATGAATAAACCTAACTGCCCAAGAGATCCCAAAAATCTCAGCAGATTCATAACCAAACTCACCTACATTTTAATAGAGGAAAGGGGTGCAAAAAGGCTTTTTCACTTCAAACTTAGACCTAGTCCGATTAGTCTTTTCAAAGCTCATAGATATTTACTAACAAGCAAAATGGGAATGCTTCTAAGAACTTGAAATGCATAAACTAATTCCAACTCATACAATATGCTTTAGTTTAACTGCATGTTTCCAATGGTTTGCAACAAAAACATCTATTATAATCTACTGATGATAAACAACAAACCTTTATAAGAGAACTTCTGACGATTCAACCAAGACTTGAAGATAAAACTAATAACAAATCCCCAAATTTCCAATGTTCTCTGAATCGTCGAGTAAGTCTTGAACCTACTCCAACGACCACCAGGCGCAACCGCCACCTACAAAAACAAAAAACAAAATCACACATTCATCTCACTCATTCAACCAATCTCCTTCCCTCTTTTTCAAAATCAGAATCCAAATTCATCAAACATGTTCACAAAAATGCCACAGCCACACATACATACTAACATACCTCAACTTGTGCTTCACCATTCCGTTTGAACCACGCATCTTCTTTTCCAATCTCCTCCAACCTCTTCTTCCTCCCAACTTCCTTCCGCTTCGAGGTTTCAACAAAATCTTCAACAACTTCAGCCGCTACGCCATTTCCATTCACATACTTCACTAAGCTTCCATTTTCACTACCGTTAACGTAACCTCTAACGGAACCGTTTTTACCGTTTACAAGAGTTGTAGCAGCTCCGTTTCTACTCCACTTCGCATCGCTCGCTCTTTCTTCAATCAATGCACTTTCTTCCTTGACGGCGCGAATTCGAGTAGCATTGTATTTGTAGTTTGAAAGGGAATATAAAGAGCGGAATGTAGAGAGAGAACGACGGCGTTTTGGTGTGATTTGTGGAGCAAGAAAATTGAGTTCGGTTGAGAGTAGAGAAGATGAAGCCATTGATGAGAGAGAGGATCAAACCGGAACCCTAGTTTTCATGGAAGAAAAGTGTGTGAAAGAGTGGAAGCGGAGAAAGAAGAGTAGTTGAAGTTGAAGACAATAGAAAGAACAAAAGTGGAGAGATGGAAGAGGAATGTGACACGTGGCAAGTTGAAGATGAGCTATGAAGGTTTTTAGAGGGTTTTGATTGGTGTGTAGATTGCGCGGGTTGTGTTATGAGCCACAAAATGTGTTGCTTTGCATTGCGTGGTAGCTTCATTGTCTTTTGTGGCAATTCATGGCTATCAATCTTAGCTCCAAGAAAGTAAGTACAAAATTTGGGTTGATGTGTGTTGGTTTTGTTGGGAATTTTTTTTTTTAGAGTGGTATCCTATTTTGTTGGGAATTTTTTTCAACGGCTATCAATGCAAGATACATTTTTTATTTTAGGAAATTCTCTTTTACTATCATTGTGGTCAAAACTCTTCAATGATTGTACAACTACATTGAGAAAAATTGGACAATTTTGTGTTTTGATTTGGTGTATGTTTTGAAAATGATGTGGAGTTTAAATGGTAAAGATTTACAAATATAAATGGTTAATTAGATTTTAAAAAAAATTAAGGTGAAGTGTAGGGTTTTTTATTTAAAAATAGATAATTAATTATAAACAATAGAAAACAATAGTGTTTTTTAGAAGCCTAGAGAAAAGAAAAGAAAAACTACAATTTGAAAAGGAGAAGAAACGTGAATTATAATATCTATGTCGGAAGAAGTTTTAAGTTTGATTATGAATTCAGCATCTTGATTGTCTTATAAAAGGGTGTGGGTAGCTTTGAAAATGTATGTTTTCTTGTAACATATTAGTTTTGAATCATCGATGTATGTTTATGGTATTTGTTGGGAGAACTTACTGGGGTTAATATTGTGTGATAAGTATGTATAGTGAACTTTGTCATTTAAATTCATAGTTGATGCATGTTGGTGTGTTAATACAACTACCATAAATATTAATAATAGTGTTAGAGAAATCGATAAAGTTATATTTGATGAAGAATTATTCAATATAGTCCATCTGAAAACAAGTATTGAATGAGTCTTTCATAGAGTTGAGTTGTCATATGAAGTCTCTACATGAGAATAGGCTCACTAGAGATGCAAGTTGAGTTTTTGTTTTTCATGTCCATTAGATACCTGCAACAAAGAGGTTGATTTTGTGGTCGAAACTTCCATTTTTAAGCCAAACGTTTACAAATCACCACAACCAACCTAATTTTACTACTGCTATGAGAAACACTACAACATAGCCACCACCATCCACATTTTCCCCGACCAACATTTATAGGACCCAATTATATTCATCCACAAACTTCCTTTCAAAACACACTCATTTTTAATTTTTCCATTTTACGTAAGTATCCCTCACCATAAATTCTCATAATACCTTCCAACCCCCCTTTCAAATACTAAAATTATAACTTATTGTGTTTGATAGCTTTGAACCATTGGAATGGTTATTTCAAACATAACTTTTTTTTAAATTTCTACCAATTATCGTTTGAAATACGTTTATCATTTGATGCATTTTATGCGAAGGGTGATGTTTTGAGTTGGTATAAATGGATGTACCAGAACCAATAATTTTTTGAATAATTCTCATTCACAACAACGTTAGAAATATAATTTGACATCTACTTATGCAAATCACCATGCATAATTGTTTAAACTGAGACAAGATGGTTCAATTGAGAAATTTGAGAAATCAAGTTTTGGGTTACCTCAAAAAGTTATTCTTAATTGTTTTATTTTTCGTCTAACACCTAAAATAAGAAATCAAATGGATATTCAAAGACCAAATTTTATCTCACAGACAATCGGCTTTATTAAGCTCATTGAAGTTGGATTAAAATATGTCAAACCCAAGTTTCAATTACCTTTCTCCAACTCCTTCAACCGCATAAATCCCACCTCATAACCACAAGTTCATTCACAAACCCAAAAGCTCAAATCTCCAACATTCCATTTCTACCCTTGAGCCTTCATCCACATCCCTACCACCTAAACTACTCACAAAGCGCCTCTTACAAGATCAAGGTGCCCAAGGTATTTGTTATAAATGTGATGCAAAGTTTATCCTTGGTCACAAGTGTGCTTCTAGTTATTTTTTACTACATTTGGTTGAGGATGACACACAACTTGCAGAAGAGGTACAAGATTTATGTAGTACATAAGAAGTCTTAGAGGTTGACCTTACCAATACTTATTTTCTACTTTCACCTTAAGCTTTAAATGGTCAATCCCCCCCCCCCCAACACTCAAATTTCAGAGGTCGATTGGTGGACATTGTGTGATGGTTCTTATTCACATAAACATCACACACAATATTGTGCAAGCATGACTTGTACAACGCTTAAGTATAGTCGAAACATTCATTCCACAATTTTCAGTTATGGTTGGTAATGGATCTCTTCTACGGTGTTAAGGAATTTAAAACAATGTCCAAATTACCTTGTAAGACCAACCCATCAACCTACCCGTTTACTTTTTACTGAATTAAAGGTGTTGATGTTGACGTTGTTTTAGGAATGACTTGACTCCGTACATTAAGGCCAATACAAGAATATTTTCCAATTCCCACAATCACATTTTACTGCAATGACAGTACAATAACTTTGAATGGTGATCCTAAATCTTATCCCACTCATCCCACCTTTTACCAACCATGCCAAATCATACACACAAACTTCATTTCCTCCTTACAGGTTTTGACTTTTCAAAGCATAGACTTTACACAAACCCTCATTAAGAACATTATCCATGCCTTTGAGAGACTATTTACCACTCTTCAACCATAAATTGTTACCCTTATTAATAACTACCCAATTGTTTTTTAGTGTCTACGTGCCTTTCCACCCTCAAGAGCACATGACCACCATATTCCTCTTCTACCAAATACTCCACCAATCAATGTGAAACTTTATCACTATTGTCACTCCTAAAAAGGGGCCATCACATCTATCATACATGATATGTTAAGGGAATGTACCATTATTCCTATTAACATTCCTTTTTTCCTCCACAATCCTATTATTGAAAAAAAAAATATGGGACTTGGAGATTTTGTGTGGATTATAGAGCCCTAAAATTTGTTATACTAAAAAAATAGATTTCTCATTCCAACGAATGATGAATTACTATATGAGTTAGGAGATGCATCAATTTTTACCAAGATAAATTTATGCTAAAGTTATAATCATATTAGGGTTGCATTGGAAGATACACATACGACTGTTTTTCACACTTTTGATGGTCGCTATAAATTTCTAGTGATGCCTTTTGAGCTTACAAATGCACCTTCCCTTTTTCCAATCTGCCATTAATTATTTACTATGTCCTTACTTACGACAATTTATTTTAGTTTTTTTATGATATCTTGATTTATACGGCAAATATGAATGATCTTTTGGTTCATTTACATATTGTTTTTAACATGTTTTTATTGCCAAATTATTTAAATGTGTCTTCGTAGTGGGTTAAGTTAATTATTTAGAACATGTGATATCGGTTATGGTGTTGTCTCAAATCAAGATAAGGTACATACAATTTTGGATGGGCATGAACGTCACTCGTTCATGCCTCTGAGTAGTTTTTTAGGACTCACTAACTTTTATAGACACTTTGTACGCCACTCTTGCCTATCCACTTATTGAATTAATGCATTTTATTACATTTGCTTGGAGTATAAAGGCTAGTCTATCCTTTACATAATTGAAAAAGAAATTGATTGGCATGTATGTGGTGGTTTTCCCAACCTTTACAAAAAACAATCTTAATTTTTGAGGCAAATGCGTCTAGTGTTGCTATTGGGGCAGTTTATTCCTAAGAATGCCACCCCTTACTTTCTTAAATAAAAAGATATATCCCCAAATGCAAGTTGCCCCAGTTTGAGAGATACATATGAAATTATAAAATCTGTTAAAAAGTGACGTAGTAGCATATACAAGATTCATTTTTGAGATATTTAACAAACCTGGTCGTTCAAACTTGGTAGTTAATGCTTTGAGCAAAAACTTCTCCCTGAATGAATCCTTGATATTAGCAATATCTTTTAAATCTTAGATCTCGTTGCTCATCTATACCATTACCAATTGTCAAATTTTGAAGGTCATTTGTTAGTAAAGTAAAAGGAGTCAGAAAACAACGAGTTGTGTACATTCACAAAAGGAGTATTGTATTTCATAAACAAACTTTTCATGTCTGACTTTAGTGAATTATGCTTTGTTTTTTCTATAAGTTTCACAACACGTCTAATGCATATCATTTTGGAGTCAAGCCAACCATATCCAGACTTGGTGCTTCTTTTGCATGGTCTGACCTATACACAGATGTTGAACACTTTGTCGAACAATATTTAATATGTCAAAATAACAAGTACCACCCATAGAAAAGGGTTATTATAACCACTATAATCACTAAATCAAGTTTAGGAAGAACTCATAATGGACTTTGTGACACTTCTGCCATACGTTTATGGTCATATTGTCATCTGAGTTATATGTGATTGTATCACTGATAACTTCTCGACAAGTGTACCGATAACATCGTAGTAATAAATAAGATCAAACCATAGGGGCTTCTTTTTAGCAAGACAAAAATTGTGTAATGCTTATAAAATAGTATATGGGAGTTCGAGTTTGCAATGCGAAAAGGAAATAAGTGTTCAGACAATAATAAGAAAGTGGTCGAGTTGTGTATAGAATCCCATATTTCTCTATTGTTGATGTTCAATGCCTTACATGAATAATCTTATCATTATAATCCTGAATCAAATTAGCAAAACCCCTATAACTAATCCTTTGTGATATAGCTCACTAATCACTACTCAGAGTTTCATATCCCTAGTCCACCAGCGTAAGCAGGATTAGGCAATGAAATAGAGCATTAATTCACCATGCCACTACTTGGGTATCCTATTCCTATTCAACAAGCGTAAGTATAATAATTATCATAGGTTCAATACGTCGACTAATGATCAATATTCCCTATGAACAAGAAGCACTACGAACAAGAAGCAATTGAATATAATTATAAATCAAAGTATTCATGCAAAGTCAAATCAACATATGTCCCAACAATATTGAAACAGGTTCATCAAACACAACTTAACCTATAGGAGTTTAGCTACTCATAATTCAAATTACATTACTAAAAATAATGAAGAATAATTGCATATGAGATCCCTTGAAGGATTGACCTCAAATGACTCTAAATACTCTCAAAATTGCCTTTAGTGTTGTAAAAATTGTACTTTCAATGCCAAATTTCGTAACCCTTGAAAAAGTGCAGAAAAACCATTAAAAAGAGCTCGGGGATTATCGTGTGCACGAAGCAGCTAGTATATCCCTATTGCACGTGCGATATTGTGTAACACCCTGACTTATTTTATTTATTTTTTCTAATTTAATTATGTGATAATTGTGATTGTGATGAGTTATCAGTGTGTTTGAGCTACCCTTGGTATGGGTAGTGACCTTTAGAATATACTTTAAGGTGTTAGGGGTGTGTGAGTGATAGAGTAAATATTGGTGGTGTGGTGAGTAAAACTAATTAGATTATATTAGTTAGTAATTTTTTATTTAAATAATATAAGGTAAATATTATTTAGATTAAATATTTAGATTATTATTGTTATTATTTTAATTATTTGGGGTTAATAATTATAATAATAGAAAAAGGGATAATGAGAGGAAAAACTATTGGGTCGTGAAAGTTTGGAGAAAAGAGAAATAAAGAGAAATCTAATGCTTAAGGAGGAAGAGAGATCACCATTGTCAGAGGTAAAAGAGAACCTTACAAGAATTATAAGGTAAGGGTGGGGTTCTAATTATATAAGGGTTTGTATGATGATGGTGGATATATTATATTTATGCTTTAATTGTTGTTTTCTTCTCTCTATGCTATGAACATTGTTTCAATTGTATCTTGTTGGATTGAATCCTTGATTTCTAAATTATGAGTGGTATGATGATGTTGTAATTGATGTTTGATTTGTGTAATTGTTGTGTTGTTGTCGTTGGAATTATGAATCCAGTGAAATTGTTGATGGCATGTGTTGTTGTTGTGTGGGGTTGTGAGTCAGAGTTGGAACTAAATTATGAGTGTTTTGGGTTGCGACTGGTTACAAGGGGTGTAAAAGGTTACCTCATTTGGTGTAACCGGTTACACTGAGAGCAATTTTGAAAAATATGAAAATCATAACTTTAGTTCCGGGTATCCAATTTGGGTGTAGTTCGAAGTGTTGGGAAGCTAGCGTGACGAACTTAATTCTAATATTGGTTTCAGTACCTGAAAACGTATAATTTGTTGTGTGATGGTATGAATGCATTTTAGTGTTTATGTTGTGGTGTGACATAATCTAAAATGCATTGTTGTTGCTTGTTATGTTATATGTTGATGTTGTTGAGTTGCTATAACATGTCTTGGTGCATGATTGTCAGTAGTAACAGAGTACATTGACTATGGAGGTGTAGGTCATTGTGCTTTATGTCGTTGTTGCATGTTGTATGTTGCATGCATTCATGGTGTTGGACAGTGGTCCGTTGTTAGTGAGCCTTAATCCTAGGCGGTGGGATTGGGTGCGAGTACCTAGTTTCAGAGGTGATGGAATCAGTGAAACGTTATCGATGGTGATGGTAACAAATGGGTGGGATATAATCCTATGTGGTAAGGATCTGAGCGTTGAACCTGAGAGTTCACATATTGGTACCATTTGCATCGAGTCGATTCATGAGTCTCATTTCATTTCATATTGGTTGTGTTCTCATTATGTGTACACGCGAAAATTGTCCCCTTTCGAAGAGAGACATATCTGCATCACACATGTGAACTTTTAATTTATTCTATAAGCTTGAAGGAAGGGGGAAATCTAAATAAACCCTGAAAAACATTTAATGTTAAACCAATGCAATAAAGATATCTAGAATCAGGGGTTGGTTATACTAAGGGTAATTTACGAAGTAATTACCCTACAAATGAGGCCGACCACCACCAATTAAGGTGAACAATGTCAGTCCTAATGCATGCAAGATAAACGATATGTAAATCGCCATCCGAACGCATACCGCA
This sequence comes from Lathyrus aphaca, assembly GCA_963966055.1. Classification (NCBI taxonomy): domain Eukaryota; kingdom Viridiplantae; phylum Streptophyta; class Magnoliopsida; order Fabales; family Fabaceae; genus Lathyrus; species Lathyrus aphaca. The sequence continues at coordinate 56,247,889 of OZ014521.1, read as the reverse complement.
CAAAACTAAAGATGAATACCAAATTGAGTCACACTCATGGTATTATTCCATCTTTAAGTTTAATCACTCTTCTTGGTGGATTCAAGCATGAAAATATATCACTAATGTAAAGTACCTTAAATGAATTAATAATTCACTTAAAGGTAGTTTTAAACTAATGAACATTAACTACTCTAATCTACACCCAATGTTCATTGAAATTAAAGAGAAATCACTCCCAAAAGTGTTTCCCAAGGTAAGAATAAAAAGGAGGAAGATGAAGAAGAAAGATGAACCAAAAAGGAGCTTAAAATAAGTCAAAAAAATGCCTCTGACTTGTGTTAACTGGTTAACCAGAATGCAATGGAAATGGTTAACCGGTTAACGCACCCACTTTTCAAATCCTGCGCAGTTTAACACTGGTTAACCGGTTAACCAAATTACACTGTAAATGGTTAACTGGTTAACAATGAACCAGTAGTAGAAAAATTGCAGAAATTCAGCATGATCCATATTTAAAACCATTTTCAAACACTTGATGATAATGAACTGAATTTGCACGAATTTTAAAACCAAAATACAGTGAAATCCCTGCAATCAAACAACAAATTAAGATCCAAAGGATCTAGAATCAAAGGCACCAAATATCTACATCTTGAATGTTGATGGTGAGTATGGGTTTATGGAAAGAGTGAATTACCAAAAGTACTTCTTCAAATTGGACCAAATCAAGCTAGATCTACTGCAATTGATGAAAAAGAAAGAAGTAGGATGGAGGTTTAGCTCAATTTGATCAAGAATTCAATGTGAATTATTGATAACTTCAAAAGAAAGAAAAAGAGCTTTAGTGAATTTTGGTTTTGGGGGAGTGTTTTGCAAGAGATTTTTTGGCTCTCAAAAGCTTGGTGAATGAATGAAATTATGGTCCTATTTAAAGGTCTTAAGTATGGGAATTTGGTGGAATAAGGCTTTGTTTGGTAATTAAAATTAGGTTTGGTAATTGCAAATTTGGTGGGAAATGGAAAAGAGTGGTGATTAGTGAGGGTTTATGGTAGGAAATGATCAAAGTGATGTAGAGAAATCAAAGGGAAATGATTCTAGATTATTTCAAATATATCAATGATCCAAGGGTGCTGAATTTGAATGAAAATTCAAATTTCGCACTGGTTAACCGGTTAACCAATTTACACTGGAAATGGTTAACCGGTTAACCAAGCATAAATTTGAATTTTTTATTCAAACATGATTGCTTGGTTGTTGTGGTCCAATTATTTTGTACGTCGAAGAAGGCATGGAAATAAACACATGAACCTTGGAATTCCTTGAATGAATCAATTAACTTGAGAAATCCTTGATCAGATAAATTTGAATTAATTGCGGGACTACTATTTTTGGCATTTCCAAATGTTCCTCTTCCTGAAAATGTTAGTGAAAGGAAACAAAATATTTTTGGATTTTAATTAATGGCTAGTAAACATAAACAAATAAAGCAATTAAAGGCAACGGTGATCCCCTGTGAGATATAAACCTAACCCAAGAAGAACCGAGCAACCAATGCGATCTTGTTTGTATGCAAGATACAGATGAAATGCGAAGAAAACTTAGGGCAAAAATTAGGGTGCTATAGAAGGCGCGCCTAGCCATTGTTGCTTAGGCTTCCTAGATTCCCCTAGGCATTCATAAGCATTTAATGCACCGTCACACGTAAAACGAATAAATTGGTATTAAATTCCATAATGACGAGAAATAAAGAAACAAACACGTCACCCTTTGAAACTCCAAAGGCCGCAGAACTATGCTCTTCAAAATATCGGGCACGCCCCTCCTCGACATTGTGAAAACGCAAAAGAAACCTCGTGTGCGGCTACCCTTGGGCATACAATCTTCCTCGACGAACTAAGACTCCAACGGAGGCCATGCACGCCACCGCCTCGAACAACCTCAAATGGTCACGAGAAAATGTCCTCCTCGACATCCATCAATCTTAGTACCGACAAACCACATGCCCGACAATACATATCCTTAAGTCATCACTCCACACCGGAGTTGCGACTTGGGGATCCTATTCTGGATTGGGCCAACACAGTATATGTCGGGCATATGCCCAGTCCGCCGGGCACGAGCTCCAGGGTCTAATACATAGGGACGTGGGGAGAACGTCTCCCCTACGTGTTCCACTCCGTCAACTTCCTTCGTTATTTTCTCCTAATATTATGGGGCGGTTGGACCAAGGGCAAAACCATATGCTAGGTCTTATATGCTCCTACGCATTCCTTGATAGTTTTTCCTTGGGCCTAGCTAATCCAGCCCATGAGAAGAATCTTGACCCATCATTTGGGGCACACTATAAATACCCTTTTTCACTAGAGGGTCAGGTATTTTATTCTTCACTACTTACTGTATTTGCTCACTCCATAAGCTATTTCTCATTTTGGCATCGGAGTACCTTGCAGGTACACCCCCTCCCCATTTTCCAGCGTAGAAGTTGCCCATCACTGGAAGGTTCCTCCTGATCAGGTCAGATCAATATATTTCCTTTCTTGTTTCCTCTATTCTCACTCATTCGTATTGACACACTTAAGCCTTCACCAATATCGTCGACCTTCAAATATTTCAACTTTGATAACTCCTTTGATCTTAAGGATGTTTGGACTTCATCCAAAGTGATAATTCATTCCTTATCGTAAAGAAGGAATCCTTAAAATTTTCAAATGATTTGGGTAATAAGCTTAAAAGGAGTAGAATCTTGTTCCCATCTTCAATTTTTACCTCAAAATTTTACAAATCAACAATGATCTTGTGAAACTTTGTCAGCTTTTCCATAATAAATTTATTCTTCACCATACAAAAAAAAAGTTGTTATTTTAGACACAATCCGTGAGCCAATTACTTTGTCATATATAATGATTCAAGCTTGACCCACATCTCATTCGAGTTCTTCTCCCTTGAAGCTTCCCTTAATATTTTATCTCTGAGACACAAGATAATGACACTTATATTCTTATCCATCATCTCTGTCTTCTTAACTTGTGTGAGGCTTGCAGACATCAATGTCTCTCCTTGCAATGCTTCTACACACCAATGTTGAAACAATATTGCGTGCATCTTTACCTTCCATAATTTGAAGTTATTATATTCGGGAAACTTGTCGATGTCCCATTTGAAACCCATGATGCTCACTTGTAACTTAACCCATTTGTCCTATAATGTGAGCCACTTGTTGAGAAAATAAGTACACATAGTTTTCACATAGGACTTTGATGTATGAGACAAAAAACAATTGCAACTGGAAAACTGATCCCAAGCAATAAAATAATAATATGCAAGAACACATGAAATTTATTTACCGAATTCGATCAAATCGATATATGTCTGTGGGAGAGAGAAACTCTCAAATTCACTATACTTCAAAAGTTGTTACAAGAGATTACAATATGAGTTACAAGAAAATAGGCTTTAGAGTTACCAAGAACAAACCATATTTTCTACCTAAATGTTTCTCAATCTCTCCAACTTTCGATATAAAAGTCACACAATTCAAGGTGTTTAAAGTGTTTACCAATCTCTTTGATAACTCAAAAAAAGTGTCATCCCCTGTAATATAATTCTAACAAATTTTATCTTTTGATTCTCACTAGAATTTCTCCCTAATACACCTTATGCAATTTTATTTTATAATAAATGAGAAAAAACACATATAACTAACAAAACCTTAACAAGTCTAAAATATAACACATTAGCAAAAAGATCCGCAAACATGCTTTAAAATTTGCCAATACTAAAATATAAATATTTTTTCTTCTCTTTTCTCACTTGGAAATTTTTAAGGTATGTTACAATAGGTATTCAATACCCACCTTCACACTCAGTGTTTTGATCCAATTCTCACATTGTTATCTTTAACCTGATTCTTATAATGATATTATGTTAAATGTGTGTTGATTTTACTCTTAAAATTATTTTTTCTCTTAAAAGTCAACTCAAGTAATGAATGTTTCCATCGAACTCAAGTCCACGTCAACTCAAATGATAAATATTTGAGTCAAATTAAAGTCCGCATCACTGTAATCATGAGATATTATTTGTTTTGTGTGTGAAAATCTTCACAATTTTGTCTTTAAAAAAATAACATCTTGTTTGATTGAAACGTATAAATGTTATATATAAATCATCTTTAATCTCGATTTACAGAGATTATTTTAACTAACAAATAACAATAAGAATATTCAAAACCTTTAACATTTTGAAAATCTTTACAATTAAAAACTGGAATTCAGCTTCAATATTTCCATTATTTTATTGAGATATTATTTGACTTTCTAGTTGTCTCAAAAAGCCGGCAGAGATTTGCAAATTGCATAATATAAATTAAACCAAAACATATCATAGTCTATAATATCTTAAAATTGTTTGATTTAGTTGTCAATAATACTCCTGCTACAAGCATAAGCACAAGTAAAAACTATTATTCTATACAAAAAACAACTATATATTATGTGATCACCAATCATGATGCAATCTCACTTCATATTTTATAGACTTTAAACAACAGAATAAAACCTACATGCTTATTATTATAATCTACACACTTGACCAATTATTGCCAATAATTAATAATTTAATTTTGCTTGTTAAAATTTGTTGGATTTATTATTTTAACTTTATAGTACATGTAGTGTAAGTGTGTTACAATTAAATGAGTGAATATTAGCTGTAAGATTCATAGCACTTACTTTACTTGTTCTTAATGGAAGTAAGGAAGGGATCAAAAATGAAGTACAGCTAGCCACCATGCAAGTTTACCAAAAAAAAATCAACTAAATAAAATGAAGATATTTGCAGCAAAAGTATAATTGGTTAACAGCTACAACAGATTCTAAAGAATAAGATATATTTAAATAAAATAAATAAATTTAAAATATTTTATACTATTATTTTTTTTAAATATTTAAGAAACTCAACCTTTGTAGATGAATATTTGAAGCTTAAAAAGTTTCCTTTGACCAACAATTCATATATAGACAAATTTGCTCTTTTTGTGTGTGTCATGTTTTATACATTTAATTAATATACCAACCAGATATTTTCAAACTATAATAGTACTAAATATTATTGTGATAGTGAATGCATTAATTATTTAGCCATTTTCAATAATTGAAATTTGAATATAAGAGCCGGTTCCATGAATATATATTATGTGTATGGCATGAAAAGTTTCCATGTGTCACAAGCCTGTTTGATATAGGCATAGCTTATTTCTTATGATATTTTTAATTTTCACAGAATATATCTTTGTAGTGAAAGTGAAACTTTGACAGGTTGGAACTCATCAAAGAACCAACCTAGTTATAGACATATTCCATACATGGAAATGCAAAAGCTAAGATGTCACATTTTATCTATATTAAAGGAAAGACATTTTTTTTTTTTACTTTGTTGTACATTATTTATTTGATAATAATTATTTTAATTTATTTATTTTAGTTTTATAATATTTATTATTTAAACTAATCTCAATTTTTTTATATAAATCAAATGATTTCTGATCGACTAATTTTTTTTAATTTAATGATGACTATTTAATATTTTATACTTAAGACTGAATTGAAATTCAAGATCTCTGATTGAAACCGAAGAAATCTCTTAATATTTTATTGTGATATTCTTGAATATATTTTTAAAATTGATGTTATTTGTTTTTAAATTAAAATTTGAATTTGATAAAATAAATTGTTTTGTTAAGGACAAACTATAAAATTGACATATAGTTTATTTTAGAGTATGGTTGAACAAATGAATGTTTTGCAATGACATAATTTTTATGAGGAAATTCATATGTTTTAAAGGAATTTTTTTTGTTTAGATTTATAAAATGAAGAATTTGTGAAAAAAATTATCTAGTACAATTTAGAGAATTTCAAACAATATTAAAATATAAGATATTTAAAATTATTTCTTATTATTTACAATCATGAATTATTAATTTTTAAAATTCTTCAAATTTATCTTTGTATTTTTCAAAATGATTCCTAATTTAGAAAAATAAATAAATAATTTTTGAAAACTTTCATCCTACGGATAATTTTGAAGGAATGAGTCAAGCTCAACCACATTTCTTAACTTGATATTAGGATTTGGTTTAAGTTCTGGTGGATCACTTACTATCAAGTTTTCGCTATTGGGTTATCCATAATTTATTTTCACGTTCCAAATATTCAGTTTTGTACGTGAAGGATGCGTTAAGAGTCCTACATTAAAAATAATATATAATATGAACATGTGATTATAAGTAAGGACAATTCTCATCCTACAAATCGATTTTGAATGGTTGAATTAGAATAAACCACATTTCTTAATAGGATCGATTTTAAGTAAAAAAAAAATTGAAACAATGAAATCTACATTAATTTGGTTTGGATCGATTTTCATTATTTTATTTAAAAATGGAACTGAACAAAATAACCAGTTTAGTTCTATTTAATCTAATTCAATTAATCGGTTTATAATACTTGTTTTGCCTTAAATAATACATTCATCTTGTATCAAACAAATTATCGTTTTTATAAACGATTTGTTTTTTTCCAAATAAATTATTCCACACTCTATTTTTTAAACAACTTCAAATTAAAATAAATAAATTTATGCAATATACTCAAAATTTAATAAATTCACACAACATTTTGATTCAAAATGATGACAGTACACCATCAGATACAAATACATTCGTCATAAAATTAAATAAATTCATACGACATTTCAAATTACTGATAGTTTATCATCAAATACAAATAAATTAATATTACATATTCAAAATTATGATACTTCTCCATCAACTGCAAATACTACAATTTTGAAATTATGTTCATCATAAAATTAAGAATACGATCAAAATAAAATTCAAATTAATTTTAACAGATAAAAAATAAGATGGAGAGATAAGAAAATTAACCAAAACAATATAAAAACGCAAAGACAACAACTGAAACAATAACGGTGAGTAAAACGATGGAGACGGTCGAAAAAGAAATGACAGTCGAAATAGAGATATTGAGTAGTGAAACTTAGGATTTAGGGTGGACGATGAATCTTATCATAAGGTTTGTTGTAATTTGTAAGGGGAAGAAGTGAAGTGAAGCAACACATAAAAATGTGTGTTGTGTTTTTTTTAATGAGGTTTAAAATATATTAAACAAAAGAAAATAGTACAAAGAGGAGGGAGGACAAAACCGAGACCATCAAGAAGAATAAAATGATAAGAAAAAACGAGGATAGTCAACAAAAATACACTAATGAATCGTACGGTGAGAGACACCCACCTTAAAACCTTTGCAGGCTTCAGGCGGTTTCTTTTTGTTCTTACTTTTTTTTTGAACCACTAATTGAAATGATTGACTTGTGTTTTCATCCAAATCAACAATCTCATTGCTCTTATCCATGTTAGCCCAAGATTCACTTAGAAAATCCATAACTTGTTGGGCATCTGAATCTGAATCTCCATCTTGATTCTTATCAATTTTTCCTTGATTGTGATATCTAAAGTAGATAAACCATGCAAATTTTCATTATCTCTGACACCCAAGTCTCCTTGATGCAACGCGAATCAATATTCACAACATTCTCATCAATAGTAGTTTTCAAACCATCAACAAATCCTAAAAGAGGATTATTATCAATATATGTAGTATTTTCACATTCAACTGTTTCTTGTCTTAAATCTTCTCCTTAGTTACCCTTTTCTCTTGATACACTTTAACAAGTTTACAAGGCAAAAAACTATGACCAATATTATAACAATGCGAGCAAAAAAGTGGCAAATTTTCATACTCAATATTAACAAGAAATGTATAATCTTCTCTTTTAACTCAAAATTTATGTCTGGTTTTAGCAGATATCGCATCACCACGAACAACCATAATTTGTCCTAGTTAACTTTAAAAATATAATCTATTTATATATAATAGTAATATATTATATTATATTTGAGTTCTATAATTGAAGTGAAGATTAGGTGGTATAAGATAATTGTATTGTTGGTGGTGAGGATTGAGATGCCTAGAGATGGTACTGTCCAGCAATTATGTATGTGACAGAAGAATCTGATTGAGACAAAGTAACACACAAAAGCAATTTCACAAAGTGAAAGAAAAGAATATATCCCTTTGTACAAAAACAATTCACGTTATGGGATGTAATTAAGAATTCCAAACTAATTAAAAACCAACATGAAATGACTTATTCTAGAAACTGTTTTCACTAATTTTCAGCAACTTCATAATAAAGATGCCAAAACACACAGATACACCACTTTGAATTTAGTCCAGTAATGCAATGAATAAGTTCCAACTTTCTTCTTTCTTCTATTTTAACCTTCAATATTTTTTGATTTGAACACTGATGGGATCTTTCATACTCTGCTCTTCAAACTAAGGCGACCCATTTCTCTTATTATATCTCACCTTCACAAAATATGTCTTTTCAAATCTCACTTTCTTTTTTATTCAAATTTAAAATTTAATAATTTTTTTTTATGATAATAGTAAATTAAACAATTTTATAAAATATTTATTAGACGAATATTGACATTATTGTTTCATAAGAAATAAACACAAAAGACAAAATACTCTTATTTATATTCTACCAATAAATGAACATCCCCTCTTTATCATTATACTAAAAAAAACAAACTTTATATACAAAATACAAAAAATACTCTTACTTATTTCTTACGAATAAATAAAAACTATCCCTTTTCTCATCTTACTAAAAATAACCTACATATATATAAGTACCATCTCTTTTGAATATATATATATATAAATTTGAACAAAAAATAAATATATTATTTTTAATAAATTCTAATAAAATATAGCATTTATCCTCCATTTTTTATTATTATAAATTAATTTTTATTTAAAAAATAAAGATCTATTTTTATAAGTTGAGATTAAACACAGTCCATTAAACAAGAGTACTAAGTTAATTACTTAAAAAAATGATGATATTTATTTAATATTTTATGACCAAGCAAGTCCTATCATTTGATATATAAAGAGCAACCCTTATGATCTTATTACCCATCACCTTTCCTTCCAATATTATTCCACACAATCTCATTCATCAAAAATCACTTTTCTTCTTTTCCATTTTCTATATAACATCATTCCAACACAATCACATACTTATAAAAAAAAGCACTTAATTGAACATGGCAGGTAACAAGAGACCAAACCAAACAAGTCCTGTAGGAAGTCCAACATCCGGAAACATCTCCGACAGTTCATCCTCAAAAGAACAAGACAGGTTCCTCCCAATCGCTAACGTGAGCCGCATAATGAAAAGAGCATTACCAGCCAACGCTAAAATCTCAAAAGAAGCCAAAGAGACCGTTCAAGAATGTGTGTCTGAGTTCATCAGTTTCATAACCGGTGAAGCTTCTGATAAGTGTCAACGAGAGAAGAGGAAAACGATAAACGGTGATGATCTTCTTTGGGCTATGACAACACTTGGTTTCGAAAACTATGTTGGTCCTTTGAAGGTTTATCTTAATAACTACAGAGAAACCGAAGGAGAAAAGAGTAATTCTTCATCATCATCTATGGCTAATAACCCTAAACAAGATGATTATTATAATCATGATCATGGTTCTTCCAATGGTGGATTTTATTCTCAAGTTGTTGTTACTGATAATGGTTCAAAGAGGTTTCAAGAGATTGTGGATTATAGAGTGATTGGTCAAAGTGGTGATGAAATAGAAAATGCAATTGCAAGTGGTAATAGAATTATGCCACCAAACCTAAGTTATAGGGTTGAATGGTAGATAGTAATGTAACAAGTTTATTTGATTCCTTTCCCATTATATTTTGTTGTATTTTATGTTATAAATAATATTTTCTTGTAGTGACTTGTTTGGTGATTGCCTAGATTCATTAGGGGATGAATTATTCAGTTTAGTTACTTCAAATTTAATATATATGTATATGTTTTTTATTTTTGGTATTAATTTTAGTTATTGAAATAATACAATATGGTGACTTGGTTAATTTTGCATTACTTATGAAATATGAAATTGTGAGTACAAAAGTTTCTATGAAATTTTTTATATGGATTTATGTAATGAATGAATGAAAAGTTGGAATCATCAAAAAGAGTTAGTTTACTTACCACAAGGAAGTGAAATGGGCATATAAACTGAAGCTTAATCTAAAAGGTAAAGTCATTAAACACACAGCAAGACTAATGACAAATGGTTTCTACATAAAAAGGTATAGAAGGTATTAGATCAAATTGAAGCCATAATATTAGTAGTTTCTCTTGTTAATATAAATATAAGAAATGATATTCATACACTGATATTTGACATCTATATTATATTTCACTGTTTATTTATTTTTTTATTTTTTTATAATAACTATTTCTTTATATAATTATATAATTAATCAATTTCATTAATCAACATTTTACATAATATTAACCAACTTTGATTACTATTTAAAATTATTTTTAATATTTAGATGTGATTAACCAACTTCATAACTTTATTAATCAACATTTTATATTGTATTAACCAACTTTTGTGACTGTTAAAAATTATTTTTAATACTTGGATGTTTATTAATCAACTTAATTATTTCATTAACCAACTTTTTATCTTTCATTAACCAACTCTGTTTCACAACTTTAAAGTTATTGTTCATGGACACTGTTCATATACGGATTTATTGTTCATCGATACTGTTTATAAAATAATATTTTTATTCAAAAATACATTGTTCGCCCATATAAATATTGTGAACATTGTACACGGTGTAAATATTGGTATGAAAATTGGGTGTAAACATAGCATTGGTGTAAAAATTGGGTATAAACATAGCATTGTTGTATAAATAAAGACAATTTCTTATCTCATCCCATGGGTCTCTTAGGCACCATGTGTGTTTCCATTTTGCCCTCACTGCTTCCGCTAATGTATCTCCGGACGCACTCTTTTTTATTTAGATGTTGATGTGTTTCGTGGATACATCAGAATAACTTTTCCTCAAATGCACTCGCGAAAACATATCTTCATATACTTTGCGCGCTGACCCTTCTCCTCCCTCATTCTTCACTTTTCATATTTTTCAAACTCTCAAAATCCCTCTCAACTCTCTAAAAAATGATTTACACAAAAGTCGATTTTTGTCGCACGAGTTCAAGACTTAGCATCAACTACAACGATCAACAAACTCATAATCATTCGTAACTCCTTTTAATCGGTAAGTTTTTGAGTTTTCGAGTTATTTTCGAATATTCCTCGTAATCGATTTAGAATAGCTTAGGTGTAGAAATCACTGGATAAGTTTAGAAAAATAGTTTAGAGACAATGTAGATAATTATTTGGGGTTTAAACGGACGATCAGAGATTGTTTTTAAATTTTTCTTCCACTGAGTCGTTAATGGTGTTTGTCATTGTTTTGTTATGTTTCAAAAACTTCTGCAAGTGCATCAGCAGAACAATTGAAAGTTAACATATTTTGTAGATGCACTTGCGGAACAACCCAGATTTTCTATATATCGGGTGCTTTCGTAGATGCACTTGCGGAACAACCCAGACTTTCTATATTCGGGGTGCTTCCGTAAATACACTTGCAGAATAATTGAATGTTATTTTCTTATGTTCGTTGTATCTTAATTTAACTTATTGGTTTGCATACATTATGTCTTCTTTGGAATCAGAATTTTAGATCCCTACCGAGAGACGAATACACGAACGAGTTGCCCAACATGCCTCCGTCCGGAAGGAGAAGACACATGTTCAGTCAGACGTACCGTTTACATCTGGAGGCCACGAGATGCTTCTGAGGGTAGTTCCCAATCTCCGCCCTCCTAGAGGAGGCGCCAGGAGAGTCTGCTTCCATTACCGAAACCCGATGTTGAGGATCCTGAGCAGACTCAGGAGGGAGTTCAGGAGACACTGGTGGATGTTGCTGCCACTGCTCCATAGAGTTATCCGAGGGATCCATCTGATATGTCTCTGTTGTTGGGTTATGCAGAGTATGTTGCCCCACATGTTTGGCGTGGAGAGGTAACATTATTCAGTTTTTTTTGCATTCGGAAAATATTATATGTACCATTTTTTTAAATAAAATTTGTTTCTTTGATAATTTTCAAGCACGTCAAGCTAAGAGGTTTTATAACCATGGACGCAAGAGAATGACTCCACCACATGACGAGTGGCTCATGGCAGCCATCGTTGCGTCTGGTCTTAAGGACCTTGTTGAGATTGGATATTCAGTTATATATACTGGTATGCTCATGACTTTTGTTGAGAGGTGGCATTTGGAGACCTCGTCACTCCATCTACCAAACAGGGAGATTACTATCACCCTTGACGGTGTTTCATGTCTTCTACATGTACCGATCAGGGGTATCCTCCCTCGTCACTGGAAGCTGTCGAATGAGGAGGCGTAAGATATGCTTATTCAGGAGCTCATGGTGACTCCAGAGGATGCACTGACGGAGACTGATACGACATGTGAAGCTCATGTGAGGTACTCCGCCTTGGCCACTTATTATGGACGGGCCCAGGAAACTATAATACATGTAGCTGGTGATGTAGTAGAGGTAGAGGTACATAGACAACGAGCGTTACGATGTTATCTATTATACTTGGTGGACACACAACTATTTGTGGACACTAGCTCCTCATATATAGGTGTGGTTTGGCTGAGGTACATATTGGATCCTGTAACACCCCAAAATTTGTTCTCTTATTTATAACTTTAATTGGATTATGCTTCGCATTCACATCATATCTTCATTAGGTCATAACATTCATGATCATGCATTTCATTGAGTTCCTAAGACATGTGATCAATGCATTTCCTTGTGATATGAATTTTCGTATTCAGAGACGATTCATTTGGCTATTACATTTGAGGTTAAGGCAAAAGTCTGAGCTCACGCCACCATAAGTAATTTCTTATCGAGGTTCATCAAGTATCGGGTTTATTGTCTTCAAGACTTCTCCAAAGGCTCGAGTGAATTATGGCTTCTTTCCTCTGGTGGTGATGGGCTTAAGACGTATCTAATTATGTGTCTAGCGGTATCTTAACTGCAAGTGCATAACCTATCGAAGTAATATTTAAGATTATCGATCCACAGGGACTCTATGGTTACTTAGTGCTAGATGAACTTCTAGTTTAGCTAAGGTGAAGGGTTGTCACGATTTTTTTGTTGTTTTTAAAGATTAAAGGCGGGAATTAAATTTAAGTTTAATAAAATAATACTAAGGCGGTCGGTATGTAATTATGCTAACTTAGGCGGGTCAATCTAACCTAGGCTTATAAAGATGGTTCACTTAATCTATTATGTAGAGGTTACCAGTTTAAATACCTTTAACTCACACTCTCGTGGTCTTATCTCAGATCTTACCCCTAAAGCCCTATGCCTGCTCTCGCTAGCCCATAAGTGTTTAGAGATAATTTTTGGAAACTTAGTAATTCTAATTTATTTTAAAGCGCTCTCGCTGTGTTTAATTTAAATGCCTAACTTTAGCTATCTGGTTAAAATCTCACACTCTCGTGGTCTTGACCTAACCTAATACACTTTCCTTACTCTTGTAACAAAAATGTCGATTTTATAATAAAAAGTATCAGCCAGAATATTAAGCTATTAATTATTTTAAGCCTATAGTTGATTTTACCGATTTAGTTTGTTTTAATTACATACCGCCCTAAGGTAATTAGCTACTCATTTTTGTTGAACCAGACAGAGGCAGAGAAACATAAAACGAAATATTCATGGCAGAAAAATAAATATTCAACATAAATATAAAATTTGCAAATTAATATAAACCTGGTTAACAATAAAAATGGCAGACTCCTTCTTCCACAGACCGGAAAGCTCGGAGTATTTGGCGGAATCGAAAATAAACTAAAAATTCTGAAGGCTTTGAAACAATTAAATTTTATAACAATTTCCTGATGTTGGAAATTGTTATAGGTTGGGTTTGGATACAATAAAAATAGAGCAATGAAAATAATGCTGAAAAAAATAATAAGGGTGTAAAATAATTCGGCAGAGCTTCCGCAAGAAATTGATAAAATAATACTCTGTAAATTGTTCAAATGAATTAAGCTATTTATAGAAGATTTAATGGGCTGGTGGTTGAATTGTTGCTTGGGCCTCGTAGGAGCATTTGAGAAAATCCAGGAACGTGGATACAGGAGGGTCAGCTGGAAAATAGGCAGTTTCACATGCACGTAACGTTATGACCAAGTTTCAGTCAAATAACCTATTTTTCCCTTGTCACGGTCGTGACAAGGGCATCACGTTCGTGTCCTTTGTAATTTAAGTGTCACGGTCGTGAGGGATATGTCACGGTCGTGATTGCTCCTTTTGGGGTGTCACGGTCGTGACACCTAGGTGACGACCGTGAGTGCTACAAAATATGCAGGTTTTGCAGCATTCTTCATTTCTTCATCTTTTTATGGTTGTTTTTGCTCCTTTTGCTTGTGGCTCATGATTTAGCTCTGTATACGATGTACCTGCAAAATGGTAAGGAAAACTCGAGGAATCAGGTGTTAAAACGACGATTATGCGATAAAACGGTAATGAAACTTAGCAATATAATCGATACATTTTCTCGTTATCAAACTTCCCAAAACTTAAACCTTTGCTTGTCCTCAAGCAAATAGTCGGTTGAAAATCGTCGGACAAGTTTTTATCGACGCACACACATAACAAACCGTACGAGGGATCGTTTGTCGGACAAACCGGTACTTTGATAAAACACTAACGATACACTAATGACACAAGCAACAAGCTAAGTCGTCGACTTCCCGTTAAACGAAACAATCGGTAATTGCTTTACGATTTCACCTAGAGTTTTTCGATCTTATTTCGCCCGGTTTCATTCTAGCGCAATCACATTAAGCCCTTTGCCTTGGCACGCACGTAGTGGAGTAGCCGGTTAGCGACTTTGATCCTTTTTAAGCACGGGGTCTGGTACACGAGTGCGGTAACCCTACATACATTATCCGATTTGGAGGTTGTGGGGGATCGAGCCCTAGCACGCCCTACCAAGTTCAGAACCAGTACCTCTGAACCAACCCGCAATGGACTCCTTCTCATATTTCTCGTTTCTTATATGCGACCGTGTACTTTGGTGCAATTTCTTTTCATTTGCATCGAGATATGAAGGATTATTTTAGACTAGGCATCAAACGCTTATATTCATCGGCTCCCCACGTGGTTTGTGTTCAGACGGTGCTGACTGCTAGTATAAACTACTAGGGGTTACTTTTGAACTGAAACTTAAGGTGTAGTCGTTACAATCATCGGAACGGGATTGCTTAAGTGGGAAGTCTAAGGTGTCAAGACTGTATTGATCTTGTTGAATCGTTCTCAGCTTCCTAATTATGATTTCGTAGGTAAGTCGGGTAATGCGAATAATTAAAGATTTTTTTCGGTATGGCTAAATAAACGGGGAAAGTTCGAAACTAAAGAAAATAGCACAAAAATCGCTCGTTTCATTAACTTACGAAAAGGAAAATACAACGGAATGGAAAAGTGCGAAAAGGGAAAATGCGGAAAATGAAAGGTACCTCTCCCACGCTATATCAGACATTGTCCTCAATGTTGTGATATAATAGCGGTAAAAGTACACTACAAACTATGAAAATGAAAAACAAACATAAGCAAAAACTAAAACTAAGGCTGCTGATGATCGCGGCCTCGGCTTCTGGTGCGGGAGCATCTGGTCGGAGTCGCTTCAGGATCAGAACCGGTACCGGCGATAGCAGTGATGTCAATGCGCAAAGCCTCTAGCTCGCTAAAAATTTCTCCGAGCTTCTCATCAGTAGCTGTCTGGTTGGTTGCAATAGTGCGGAGTAAAGCATCATGCTGCTCCTTCTGCCTTCGCTCCAGTGCGGCGTTCATCAGGTTCAGCTGATGAATCGCACGGAGGACGTCCTCAAGAGTGAATTCTTGTGCAGGAGGCTGTCGGGTAGATGACTCGGGAATGTCCTGGACAGGCTCAGCTGCATCCATGGCGTCCTGCATCTCGTCCGCTGGAGGATCGGCCTGATCATCATGAATGGGGGCGTGGCCGGCAGCATCCGGTAAAACAAAGAGCCAGTTGGCTCGGCTAGATGGATCGATGCGGTCACGGGACGGCAGAATGATGTGGTGATAAACAGTGTCGTGGATAACAGGGCTATACCTGCCATCCTCTCTCTGCGCAATCAAGTGAGCGGACCTGCAATAGTTCTTGGTTAGGAACTCGGCGTCTCTGAAAGGCTGATTTACGACCAAGTCACCAAGCCCCAACTGAATGGCGAGGGTGGTGACAATGCCGCCTATGAAAAATGGGGTTGAGCCTCTTTGCGTAATGGCCTGGATGTGAGATAGCATGAACGGGGCAGCGTTGATTGGCTCGTCATTTAGAGCGCAGTGCAAGAACAGAAGCTCCTTGGAGTTGAGCTTATGGTTACTCTCTCGTGCAAAGATGGTGTTGCAAATGATGCGGTGAAAATATCTGATTGTCGGGTTGTGGATGTGTGTAGCATTAAGGCTCTGAAAGGCTGAGGCACGGGTGTTGGTTATGTCGTGCCATAAAGTGAAAACGGTTTCACTGAAATTGTCCGGCACGCGGAGGTGAGCTTCATTCCCGTGATCGAAGCCTAGCAACTCGGCTATCCTATTTTGCGAAAGTTCGAACTCCTGGCCATGCAATCTGAACTTAGCGAAACCGGTAAGTTGACTCTGAGAACCGGTAGGAGTGATGTAATGGAATGAGCTTAGGAATTCCAATGTCAGAAGCTCGAATGTGGGTTGGGGCTAACTGCAAAGATCCCACAGACCGACTTTTTGAAGCAGGCTCTTGACACTGTTAAGCATTCCGAGTTCTCTCAAACAGACAGTGTCGATATAACCCGTGGATTGCACGCCACGGTTCTAGAATCGGATGAATCTTTCTCTCTGGTTTTCTCCATTCTCACCCTCTCTAAATTGAATAGCTTCCATTGCATGCAAGAACAAAAGTGGGAGATGAGGAGTTTGGATTTTTGTGAAAAAGTGATAAAATGAGAGAAATAATGGTTCGGATAAATATTGGAAGGTGAGAATGTGATAGGTGTGGTGATAATGGAGAGGTTAATGGGTTTTAATTTGGTAATGGGAGGTTACGGAAGTTGGGGGAGATAATGGGTGGTTTTGAAAGTTATGGAAGAAGAAGATGAAGAGGTTTCGAAAGAGAAACAGTTATGTTTCTCACGAATTTTATATTCAGGGTTGTCACGGTCGTGACAAGGAGATGACGGTCGTGACACGCTATTTAGCTTGTCACGATCGTTAGGGGGGTGTGACGACCGTGAGGGTTGAATTCCTTGAATAATTTCCAGAAAGCATTATCTCTCACGCTTCATATACTTTATATAATAATTTTGATCACTTCTCACTCAATATTAAATATAAACACCATATAATAAATAATTTCAACATAGTACTTGTAAATTGCATCACACGAGAGATTTTATAGAATAAGAATCAATTCAAGCATAACAGTATATAGATTGAAAACATATAAATTGATTAAAATGAAAAAAAAGAAAAAAAATTTGTAAACTAGAAGTGCTTTGCATTTGATAATTGAAATGAAATTACATTAATGAAAATACGGTACGAAATTGTTTGCGAAAAGTAAAACTAACTAGAAACGAAAACAATAAGTAAAATAAACTAGATCACTATAGCATTTTCAAAAGTGTTTCTTCAAATCTTCGATTGCGGAGTTCAGGTGATAGAATTGTTCACAGGTTATGTCAGTTAGACCTATAATGTCCAATCGCATGCTCTTAATCTCATCCTTAACAGTATTTATATCAGTTTGGTAAGCTTCAAGAGTGTTCATGATATTCTGTAAGTTGTTAGCATAATCTACTTGATTCACTTCAGGGGTTTCAATCACTTCGTCAGTGTGGTCAATGTCATGGTAACCAAGAGGTGTCTCAGGGTCACTTTCGACATCAGTCATTATATCATCTTTTATCTTGTAAGACTGAGGTGTTTCAGGAGTAGATGGATAGTCAGGTGGGGTTAACTCATAAAGCCAGTTATCCTTATTGTGAACACTTACTCTAGCATGGTTTGGTAGTGTGAACAGGGTTACTACCTCATTCCGGATTAGGTACTCGAAAGGTGGATGTCCTAAATTCCTTATGATATGGCGATTAAAGCAAAAGTTAAGATTCATAGGACGGATGGTACCTAAACGGTTACACCTGTGCAATTGGTATCTAAGTCCTAAGGCATCAACAATCATGGTTACAAGACCTCCTACTAATATAGGTAATTCAGGTTCTTCTTGGATTCGGGTGAAGGTTTGCATCATGAAAGGCACACCATTGACAGGCTGTCCATTAGTGAAACATGACATAATGAATATCTCATCTTTAGATACTCCGGTAAGGTTTTCTTCTTTTCCAAAGAAGGTGTGGGCAAGAATCTTATGGAAGTAACGGATAGCTGGGTTATGTATCTCATCATTGTTCATGCTATTTGGTTCAGGGTGGTAGTTTCCGATTAAAGTTCCCCAAAAGAAATCCAGCTCAATGTCCATCAATTCTACCTGTGTGGTAGTAAAAGCAAAGGGTCCACTAGGGAATCCTAATAAGTCAGCTAGATCTTTATGGTTAAAGTCATATTCTATTCCAAATAGGCGGAAACTGATAAATCCCTTCCTGAATCCAAAACCGCGCTCGGGTAGGTAAACTAAGGAGCTAAGGAACTCAAGGGTGAGCTCGCGGTAAGTCACAAACTTATGTTGAATCAGTGCATTCTTTCATCCAAGTCAGTTAAACAAGTACAGGATGCTATCATGTATACCTAGGGTTTCCACAGTCAGATCATCCGGGTACAGGGTCAAATCCATTGGCCTCTGTGATAACTCTTCAAATTTCATTCTTTGGTTCCTACCTCTAAATTTGGTTTCCATATGGTTTATCGGTTGGTTAGCCATGGTCAGTGCAAATACGGAGGAAACAAATCAGGGGGAGAAGGAAAGTGGAAAAGACTTTAGAAAATCTGTAAAAGTGATTTAAAATTAAAATAAGGAAAAATAAGGAAATAAAATGCATAAATTAAAGGCAATAATAGTAATAATGAAATAAAACTATAAAATGACAAAACAAATAAATGAAGAATAAAATGATAAATGACAAAATAATAAAATGATGAAAATGATTTAAATGATTTAAATGAGTAAATGGGTTGCCTCCCACTAAGCGTTGTTTTTATCGTCTAAAGCCTGACGTAATGCTTAGGTGTAGATTAATCAGGGGAATTAGTGGACAACTCTAAAAGCTTTAGACTATTCGCATAATCTCTATTTTCAACTTTATAATAATGTTTTAAACATTGTCCGTTTACTATGAATGGTTCACTATTCCTACCCTTAATTTCTATTGCTCCGCTCGGGAACACTTTAGTTATTTCAAAGGGTCCTGACCATCTAGATTTTAGTTTTCCAGGAAAGAGCCTAAGTCTTGAATTAAAGAGGAGTACAACGTCTCCCACACTAAATTCTTTCCTAGATAGGCGTTTATCATGCCATCGCTTAGTTCTTTCTTTATATATCTTAACATTCTCATAAGCATCTAGCCTTAATTCTTCTAATTCGTTAATATCTAGGATTCGCTTTTCTCCTGCAGCATTATAGTTTATATTGAGAGTTTTGATCGCCCAATAAGCTTTGTGTTCTAGTTCTACCGGGAGGTGACAAGATTTTCCATAAACTAATTTGAAAGGTGTAGTTCCTATGGGTGTCTTGTAAGCGGTCCTATAAGCCCATAAAGCTTCATTAAGTTTAGATGACCAATCTTTCCGAGATATGGCGACAGTCTTTTCTAAGATTTGTTTGATTTCTCTGTTTGAGACTTCGACTTGTCCACTTGTTTGTGGGTGATATCGTGTTGCCACACGGTGTCTTACTCCATACTTAGATAGTAATTTGTCAAAGATTTTTGAAATGAAGTGCGAGCCACCGTCACTTATGACGAGTCTAGGCACACCAAATCTGGGGAAAATTATATTTTTGAAAAGCTTTATTACTACTCGTGTGTCGTTTGTAGGAGAAGCTACAGCTTCAATCCATTTTGAAACATAATCAACGGCTACGAGTATGTAATTGTTACCGAAAGATGATGGGAATGGTCCCATGAAATCTATTCCCCAGACGTCAAAGATTTCTACTTCTAATATTCCTTTTTGAGTCATTTCATCTCTTCTTGAAATATTGCCGGTGCGTTGACACCGATCGCAATTTATAACAGCGATGTGGACATCTTTCCATAGATTAGGCCAGAATAGGCCGGCTTGTAAGATTTTTGCACAAGTTTTGGAAGTGCTTGCATGTCCACCATAAGGAGATGAATGGCATTGAGCAATGACATCTTCTATTTCTTCTTCGGGAATACATCGACGAAAGATTCCATCGGGTCCTCTTTTGAACAATAATGGTTCATCCCAATAGTAATGTTTTAGATTATGAAAGAATTTCTTTTTCTGCTGATAGGTTAAATCAGGTGGAAGAGCTCCTGCGGCTAGGTAGTTGACAATGTCAGCGTACCATGGCAGTCCTACAGTTGTCTGGATTGTTTCCACGGGTTCTGGTTCATTTAAGTCTAACTGAACTGGGTCGCTTCCTATTTGTGCTATCAGCTGTTCATACGAAAAATCATCGTTAATCGACACTTGTTCGGGTTTAATACCTTCTATTCTAGATAAATGGTCCGCTACGACGTTTTCAATACCTTTCTTATCTTTTATTTCGAGATCAAACTCTTGTAAGAGTAAAATTCATCTCAAGAGTCTTGGTTTAGCATCTTTCTTAGTCAATAGATATCTGATAGCAGTGTGGTCTGTGTAAACGATTATTTTCACTCCCACTAGGTAAGAACGGAATTTGTCAAGCGCAAAGACAACTGCTAACAGTTCTTTTTCAGTAGTGGCGTAGTTCATCTGAGCAGAATCTAAGGTTCTATTGGCATAGTAAATCGCATGAAGTTTCTTTTCCTTTCTCTGGCCTAGAACTGCGCCTACAGCATAGTCACTCGCATCGCATATGATTTCGAAAGGTAATCTCCAGTCAGGGGGTTGCATGATTGGTGCGGTGATGAGGGTTGTTTTTAGAGTTTCGAATGCTTTAAGACAATCTTCATTGAATATGAACTCAGCATCTTTCATTAATAAACCAGTAAGAGGTTTAGTGATTTTCGAGAAATCTTTGATGAATCGTCGGTAAAAACCGGCGTGTCCTAAAGTATTTCTCGAATGGTTTTAGGGGGTTGAAGATCTTTTATGACTTCTATCTTAGCTTTATCTACTTCAATTCCCTTGTCGGATATAACGTGGCCTAATACGATTCCTTCTCTGACCATAAAATGACATTTCTCCCAGTTAAGTACGAGGTTTACTTTTACACATCTTTCTAACACCATTTCTAAATTTGATAGGCATCCTTCAAAACTTTGCCCGCATACAGAGAAGTCGTCCATGAACACTTCCATGATGTTGTCTATAAAATCTGCGAAGATTGACATCATACATCTTTGAAAGGTTGCAGGAGCGTTGCATAATCCAAAGGGCATTCGTCTATAAGCGAACGTTCCATATGGGCATGTGAATGTAGTCTTCTCTTGATCATCTGGATGGATAGGGATTTGGAAAAATCCTGAGTAACCGTCAAGATAACAGAAGTATGAATGCTTGGCTAATCGTTCTAACATTTGATCTATAAAAGGTAGTGGGAAATGATCTTTTCGAGTGGCTTTGTTTAGTTTACGATAATCTATGCACACTCTATGTCCCGTCACTACTCTTTGCGATATCGATTCGCCTTGAGCGTTTTTCACAACAGTGATACCTCCTTTCTTTGGCACCACATGTACTGGACTAACCCATTTACTATCAGAGATTGGATATATTATTCCGGCATCTAGTAGTTTCTTAACTTCTTCTTTTACCACAGTGCTAAGGATTGGGTTAATTCTTCTTTGAGATTCTCTGGAGGTTTTGCAATCTTCTTCTAGCAGAATACGATGCATACAGATTGAAGGGCATATTCCTTTGAGATCAGATATGTTATATCCTAATGCAGTTGGATATTTCTTTAAGACATCTAAAAGTTTCTTTGTTTCGATAGTTCCTAAACTGGAATTTATTATAACTGGTCTTTTACATTCAATGTCTAAGAATTCGCATCTTAGGTTATTAGGTAAAGTTTTTAATCCTAATGTAGGTTTATCCTTACTTGGCATGGGATCCGGTGTAAGTGCTAAACTTTCGCTTAGACTATCATCTTGATACGGTGCACGCCAATTATCATCTTCGAAAATCGGAGGGATTTGAATTTTCATAATTTCAGAATAGGTAGTTTCTTTCAGTTCCATTTCTCTTACACATTCGTCAATTACGTCCAATAGATAGCATGTATCCTCTATAGCTGGTGATTGTAAGAATTGTGTTAAAATAAATTCAACTTTCTCTTCACCTACTTCAAAGGTTAGCTTTCCTCTTTTTACGTCTATTATAGCTCCGGCGGTAGCTAAGAATGGTCTTCCTAGTATGATAGGTGTAGTGGAGTCTTCAGAGATGTCCATGATTATGAAATCAGTAGGGATGTAGAATTGTCCTATACGTACTGGGACGTTTTCTAGTATGCCTACGGGATATTTAACTGAGCGATCGGCTAGTTGAACAGACATTTTAGTTGGTTTTAGGTCTCCCATGTCTAGCCTTTTGCAAATCGTTAAGGGCATAACACTGATACTGGCTCCTAAATCGCATAGAGCTTTGTCAATGACGAATTTTCCTATTACACAGGGTATAGAGAAACTTCCTGGATCTTTTAGCTTATGAGGCATATTATTTTGAATTATGGCGCTACACTCAGCAGTAAGTGTAACTGTTCCGTTATCCTCTATCTTTTTCTTATTGGATAAGATCTCTTTTAAAAACTTAGCATACGAGGGAATTTGAGTGATAGCTTCTGTAAACGGAATAGTAATATTCAACTGTTTCAGAAGTTCGACAAATTTCTTAAACTGAACCATCGTCTTGGAATTGGTTAATCTCTGAGGGTACGGAATTTGTGGTTTATAGGGTGGTGGAGGCACATAAGGCTTTTCTTTCTCCACTGCCTCTTGATTATCATCTTTCTTTTCTTCTGGATCATTCACCATTTCAGTCGGTTTATCCGGTTTTTGGTACATGGCAGGATTGTCAAGTCTTGGATCGGTAGGTCCGTCAAGTTCCTTGCCACTTCTTAATATCACATCATTGGCATGTCCTTTCGGATTAGGTTGAGGTTGTCCAGGAAATACTCCAGCTGGTGCAGCGGTAGGTGCTTGTTGTTGAGCTACTTGCGAAATCTGAGTTTCAAGCATTTTGTTATGTGTAGCTAATGCATCTACTTTGCTTACTAATTGCTTAATATGCTCACTAGTGTGAATGTTTTGGTTTAAGAAGTCCTTGTTTGTTTGAGATTGGTTAGCTATAAAGTTCTCCATCATCAACTCAAGGTTCGATTTTCTAGGGACATTAGGAGCAGTCTTTTGATATCCTGGTGGTGTAGCTGGTGCTTGACCTGGTGCGTATAAAGCATTGTTATTCTTATAGGAGAAGTTCGGATGATTCTTCCAACCTGGGTTGTATGTGTTTGAGTATGGGTTTCCTTGAGCATAATTCACTTGATCTGTGGGAATTCCTGTCAATAGTTGACAATCAGGAACTTCATGTCCTGGAACTCCACATAACTCACAGTTAGGTGTTACTGCAGCCACGATGGTTGTTGGTGTTATGGCCAAGTTGTCGATCTTTTGGTTTAGTTAGTCAAACTTTGCGTTGACTTGGTCCATACTACTCACTTCGTACATACCTCCTTTTGTTGGTTTCTCAGTTGCGACTCTCTCGCTTCCCCATTGGTAATGGTTTTGAGCCATACTTTCGATAAGTGCATAAGCATCATTATATTCTTTGTCCATCAATGCACCGCCCGCGGCAGCGTCAATTGTCATTCTTGTATTGTACAAGAGTCCATTATAGAAGGTATGGATGACCATCCATTCTACTAATCCGTGATGTGGACAAAGTCTCAGCATATCCTTATAGCGTTCCCAAGCTTCGAATAGTGATTCGTTTTCCCTTTGCTTAAATCCGTTGATCTGAGCTCTCAGCATAGCTGTCTTGCTAGGTGGAAAATATCTGGTCAAGAAAACTCTCTTTAGTTCCTCCCACGTAGTTACTGAGTTCGAAGGCAGAGATTGAAGCCAGGCTCTCGCTCTGTCTCGAAGTGAAAAAGGAAACAAACGTAGTCTGATAGCTTCTTGGGTAACTCCATTGGCTTTTACGGTATCTGCGTATTGCACAAAGATCGAAAGATGAAGGTTCGGATCCTCGGTAGGATTTCCGGCGAATTGATTTTGTTGCACGGCTGATATCAACGAAGGTTTTAGTTCGAAATCGTTTCGGTTGATAGCCGGTGCGGCAATGCTTGAATGCGGTTCAGCTTGCGAAGGACTAGCGTAATACTTGAGTGGGTGATTCTGTTCTTCAACCATCTCTGCGTCCTTTGATGTTACGACTGGTTTAGGTGGATCTGATTGAAGATCTGGAATATTGTAACTTTGTTCGTAATCGAATATCCGTCTTCTTACGTGTAAGAAGCGTTCCGATTCTGGGATTAGAGGTTGCAAGTCTTCGCCTTTAGAGCGAGTACTTGGCATACACTCGGAAATTTAGATTAAGAAAAGAAAATAGTTGTTACCTTAGTCTAGACAATGCTACCTAAAGTGCACTAGTAACTAAATTAAGGTCCCCGGCAACGGCGCCAAAAACTTGATGGGCTAAAGACGTATCTAATTATGTGTCTAGCGGTATCTTAACTGCAAGTGCACAGCCTATCGAAGTAATATTTAAGATTATCGATCCACAGGGACTCTATGGTTACTTAGTGCTAGATGAACTTCTAGTTTAGCTAAGGTGAAGGGTTGTCACGATTTTTTTGTTGTTTTTAAAGATTAAAGGCGGGAATTAAATTTAAGTTTAATAAAATAATACTAAGGCGGTCGGTATGTAATTATGCTAACTTAGGCGGGTCAATCTAACCTAGGCTTATAAAGATGGTTCACTTAATCTATTCTGTAGAGGTTACCAGTTTAAATACCTTTAACTCACACTCTCGTGGTCTTAAGCTAACCTAATACACTTTCCTTACTCTCGTAACAAAAAGGTCGATTTTATAATAAAAAGTATCAGCCAGAATATTAAGCTATTAATTATTTTAAGCCTATAGTTGATTTTACCGATTTAGTTTGTTTTAATTACATACCGCCCTAAGGTAATTAGCTACTCATTTTTGTTGAACCAGACAGAGGCAGAGAAACATAAAACGAAATATTCATGGCAGAAAAATAAATATTCAACATAAATATAAAATTTGCAAATTAATATAAACCTGGTTAACAATAAAAATGGCAGACTCCTTCTTCCACAGACCGGAAAGCTCGGAGTATTTGGCGGAATCGAAAATAAACTAAAAATTCTGAAGGCTTTGAAACAATTAAATTTTATAACAATTTCCTGATGTTGGAAATTGTTATAGGTTGGGTTTGGATACAATAAAAATAGAGCAATGAAAATAATGCTGAAAAAAATAATAAGGGTGTAAAATAATTCGGCAGAGCTTCCGCAAGAAATTGATAAAATAATACTCTGTAAATTGTTCAAATGAATTAAGCTATTTATAGAAGATTTAATGGGCTGGTGGTTGAATTGTTGCTTGGGCCTCGTAGGAGCATTTGAGAAAATCCAGGAACGTGGATACAGGAGGGTCAGCTGGAAAATAGGCAGTTTCACATGCACGTAACGTTATGACCAAGTTTCAGTCAAATAACCTATTTTTCCCTTGTCACGGTCGTGACAAGGGCATCACGTTCGTGTCCTTTGTAATTTAAGTGTCACGGTCGTGAGGGATATGTCACGGTCGTGATTTCTCCTTTTGGGGTGTCACGGTCGTGACACCTAGGTGACGACCGTGAGTGCTACAAAATATGCAGGTTTTGCAGCATTCTTCATTTCTTCATCTTTTTATGGTTGTTTTCGCTCCTTTTGCTTGTGGCTCATGATTTAGCTCTGTATACGATGTACCTGCAAAATGGTAAGGAAAACTCGAGGAATCGGGTGTTAAAACGTTAATTATGCGATAAAACGGTAATGAAACTTAGCAATATAATCGATACATTTTCTCGTTATCAGGTGGCTAGGTTTAGGTTTTCATTAAGGCAATATTATGGAGTTGAGTGTCAAGAGACAAAGTTGTGATCATGGCATTTATTTGTTGTTACTAATTCAAGTCGATTCGGCTTATTGAGTGAAAAGGTTATCCAAGAAGACGAAGTATGGGTTTGAACTTGATTTAAAATTTATCCAAGAGGATCAAGGATTTTAAGCATATCAAGTTGGAAGAAGATTCGTGTGGATTTATTTGAATTCAAGCTACCAAAGGCAAGTTGTTCACCATATCCACTAAACTAAATACCAAGTTTTGATTTCAATTTCAACTTCTTTCCATCTAAGAAAGTCCAATATCCAATTTTACTTCATTCATAATTCAATTGTTTTTACCCAGGTCCATATATCATTTTTAATCCATTTTCAAATTAATTGTCCAAAACCAATTTTCGTTTATCTAAATTTTTATTAGTACCATGGTTATTATTAAAATTTGGACTAACATCCAAATTCCAAAAAAACCTTAACAAACCAAAGCAAAAAGTTATGAAGGTTTTTTTAAGATCTCAAGAAGTTTACAAGGTGAAAAAGCTGCCGCAGATTGGGCATGAGAGGCTTTGAAAATAAAGAGCTACGAGAAAATCAAGGGAAATCCATAACAGAAAATTATACAAAAACATAATTATACTAGTTGGAGATTTTTTTGGGATCAATACACAAACTCAGAATCAAGAAAATCCTTAACAGAAAAACCAGTTATAGCTTCAATCAGATTCAGTTACAACTTGATAACAGAAATGCATAACAGAGGATTTAAGGGAAAAATACTGATAACTGATTTTAGTGAAAATTATCTTCAACCTCAATCTTCAAATCCTCCATCATCAATATCCAATCCTCTCCAAAAACCTCTCTAACTATCTTCAATTTAGAACCATTTTTCTCTCTGCAACTTTCTGAAAAATCTTCATCAAATTCTTCATCAATTCATCTCAACCTTTCCACCTTCAATTTTCTGCAATCCCAAATCTCCAACAATCTTCATCGCTCCTTACGATTCTTCAATCTCAGTCTTAATCACTTTCTATCACTTGCATCATCATCACCAAACAGAAATGAAAAAAAAGCTTCCACATTCCTCAATCTCTCAATCAACAATCTACAAAACCTCCAATCTTCAAACATTCAACATCATCATTCCTCGATACTATTGCACTAAGAATTCTGCAACTTCATCATCATCCATATAAACCTGCAAGAAAACAGAATCATCAACAAGTATGACGACTCTACAAAGAATCGCACAACAACAATTCAGATTCATAAGCTTCAACAAAAAATGCAGGGTCACGACAAGATCAGAAACGCGTTGAAGGAGGAGAAGGAGAAGATCTAAAGTGAATTGGTGGCATACCTAAGGAGTTTCATCACCATCGTCATTGTTGATACACAAATTGCAGTTTTGTACCTAGAATGGATCGCGTAGCGTTCTTGTTAGATTTGTAGAGGTAAGATTGAGTCGATAACGAGAACAGATTGTTCCGTCCCCGAGCACGTCACAACGTCAATGGCAGAGCTTCGTAGAGTGGGAAACACACCAATGTTAAGACCTTGAGAGGAGACATGATCGATAATGGTGAGAGGATAAGCGACATTTTATGAGAAGCCGCGGCGGAGCATCGGTCGGTGCCGGCGTGATTGAGAAGAAGTCGAAGAGAACAATAGAGGGAGACGATAGCAACGCGAAGACGATGAGGTTCGAGAACACCTTACAGTTGTGGCGTTTCTCATCTCCGGTGGTCGATGATTATCGTTGACGGCGAGGATTGTCATTGAGAAGTACATGTTGAAGACAAAAACATAGAGATTTGAAGAGAAGACGACGCGACTGTAAATCGCGACGACTCCGACGAGTTTTAATTGTTCTTCAATGGTAAGATTTCAGAGAAGGTGAGATAATGAGGCTGAGGAGCAAAATGGCGCTGCAAAGAAGATGAGGGACATTCGTTCTCATTTTTAGGGATTAGGGTTTCTTATGAATATTTGTTTGGGCCAAGAATCCATCAGGTTCCATGGATCTATTATGAACACCTCTAATTTCCTTTACACACCTCCCTGTATTTCTTGTGTGTGATTAACCACTGGAATTTGTGACATTTTGATGCTACTTGACCATTTTTTTCATAATTTTTAGTGCCATTTTGGATCCACTTTGTGGAGTTGTTTTTCGGCGATCATGCCTTGTTCTCTTACAAGTTAAATGAATTGTTTTGGCACTTTAGTGCATAATTTTGTGAAATTATTTTAGAACTTGTAAGCTACCTACTTCACCATGCTAGGTATTTAATTTCATAATTTTCAGGCTTTTTTGCTATTTTTCATGTCACCTAGATTGTAGGTCCGTTTATGTACTTACTTGTCGCATATCCTAGATGTTAGGAAGACATTCATGCCATTTGCTTGAGGTACTTTGTGATAACCTTTAGGAGTTAATAATAGGTATATTTTAGTTCCTTAATCCCAGTTATACGTCACTTTTTGAACCATCCTCATTTGGTTTGTTTTGGTGTTTCAAAATGCTTCCTTACTTGATTTAGCTTAACCTAAACTTGTCTTCTTCTCTCCTAAATGTTAACATGACTTGTTTGTTCATTCATAAGCATTATAAGACATCCATCAAGAGTGTACACTACTGAATTTTATACTCCTTTCATGAATTCATTCATATTTGTATGCCATATGCACTCATACTTCATCCATGAACCCTAACCTGCATTCATGTGAACTTATGTGAACTTTTTGTACATAGTTTGGACTTGTGAGGTATCCTAGCATCCTTAGGGATCTATAGAATGTAACTACTGACTTTAGAAGTCATATAACCTTTAGGTACCTTCACCTTTAGACTTAGGTCTTATTTTGAACCTTAGTTCCTTTCTAGGACGTGTGTGGTACTTAATTGCCTTTATGCTTTGATTATGCTTTCAATATACATTGTTAAGCTAACCTTTGTTTTGTAGTGGGGTTGAGGCAAGCCACATACAACCTCTTCCTTTATCTTTTTATGCTTTAAAATTGTGTTTGTCTTAGCCCTTTAGGCTTTTGTCTTGTACAACTTCATGTTAATCCCTTTTTATAAACAACTTAGCTTCTTTTGAGAAGTAAGTTGCTTTCTAATTTCTTCTTCTTTTATTTTTTTCATTAGGATTAGAATACCACACTAACCATAGGACATCCCTTGAATAAACATCTTAGGGTGAGTCTTAGTTCCCCTAGTTTTTGTCCTTTCTCAACTTGAGTCCCTCTTTCTCATCTCAAAATAACTAAAAAAACACTTTAATAAAGGTCGAGCTTTCTCGTGCGCCAGGAGACTTTGCCATGGGGTACTTTCACACGTTCCATTTTGGGGCGAGGTTTAAGGAATCTATCATGATGAATAAGTCTTAGCATGGAGACTGTTTCACAAATAACAAAAGCAAAACACTTCTTCAAAAGACAGTTCACAAACAACAAACGTCTTTTCCTGCAGGAATTCTCTTCTCATCTCATTCACTCATAACGTGAACTTGCTACGACTTGTCTCTTTGCAAGACGGTAACGCACTTGTACCAGACGAGCCCGTAACACCTGAGCATAGACATAAGCAGTTCAATTCATAAAAAACACAAACAAGTTTCCGCCTTAGTTAGGCAAACTACGTCGACTCTGATTCTCATTTCCCATGAGATACGTAGGCAGCAGGATAGGGCCTGTTCGAGCATACTCTTTATTTTCCCTGCATTTTCCCCGTACCTTTTCGATCTCTTTTCCAATTCCCTTTCTCATTGCATTTCCAGTTAGCAGTTTTTTCATTCAGCAGCAGTTTTATTCCTTACCCTTTGAAACAGACTTACAAGCGTGGATCCCGTCGGGTACGGTGGACGATCTGGGGTGCTAATACCTTCTCAGTTCGTAACCGACTACCAAACCCAGTTCTTTGGTTCGCAGGACCTTGTCCTTTCCTTTTCTCTTCGGTTTGTGTAGCATTACCTTTCCCATTCATTCAGGATAAAAATGTATGGCTGACGACTCTACCTTTTCCGCGCCACTTTCGCGTTTGTACTTGGATGAAAATCCCGGGAGCGACAGATCCAACGATGATCCATGAGTACAATTGGGTGCAGCGACGTTGGAACACACTTACTTCAGACTCTCCATTGGATGTCTTTTGACTACTCGAACCATTGCGGGTAGTTGTTCACTATATATGGTACCATTCCTAAACCTGTAGACTTTTTTTTCTCTTATATTATCGTGATATTTGCTTGATTCCAATTTTTTATTTCAGACTTGGATCGTCCACCACTTTCCGTAGATACATGGCTGGGAGTATGTGCAGGAGTGCACAGAGGAGTGACATCGGGCACGTGCCTTCCGCCCGCTGAGAGGGAACAAGTCGATGGAGCCTTATAGGGTGTATCTGGACCGCATGGCTGCCGAGGATGTCAGATACGAATGCTACATAGATCACTGTGCAACACGCCCGTTCGATGAAGTTTCACTTAACAGCGACTGGTTGACATGCAATTAGACTATCACTGTGTGATATCTGCCAGAGCACGTCATGCGACAGTTTGGCTATGTTCAGACCATTCTCAGACACCTTTTGTGTGCGCTCCTCTGCCCATTACCCGCCTCCAGATAGACGAGATCTTTGCTAAGTTTCGGCACCATCTAGTACCAGACGAGTCTCGTGCAATCAGAGTTGAGCCTGAATGGAGCTATGTTGATGTCTACATCAGGTGGTATTATATTGTCTCACATCCCTTGATGCTTCCCACTGCAGATGGTGATCCTCCCAGACCAGCACATCAGGAGATATTAGGGAGGAGCAGTCTCAGATGGACAATACTCAGGATCTGATGCATATATGTAGTTAGGATTGGGCGGACAGACATTGAGGTCAGTTAAATCCTTGAGGGGTCTTATTCCATGTGTACTGTGGAGGAGATGATTTGGGTGGCATTGAGTGATACACAGTACCGCAGACATCTCGCCAGGACTGGTGGGATAGGCAGCCGAAGAGGACGCAAAGGTTGATGGGACGACAGAGGCAGAGGAGAGCGTGCACCGGGAGCAGACAGAGGAGAGGGTGGAGATGATGTACTCTCGCACACACAATAGCTATATATATTTTTTTATGATAATGATGTATTTATTTTGGATGATGACATTAATGTGCTATATATATATATATATATATATATATATATATATATATATATATATATATATATATATATATATAATACTACTTTATTCATATTTTTGTATTTATATATGATATTATTTTATTAATAAAACTAATTTAATATTTATAAAAAAATTGTTCTGCTAAAATTCCGCAGTTCTGCATACGCATCTGTGGAAGGTTTTAATGTAAAACAAAAAATTAGTGCATCCGAAAATGTATAAACAGAAACAAAAGACATATTTAAAAATTTAATAAGTGACTAAGAGTATTATGAGATGAATTAAGAAATTCTCTAAATAAATGGTCAATGTATCAAATAGATGTAAAATCATCATTCATAAACGGCTCATTGATAGAACAAAGAAGCAATGAAATGTTGAATTTGAACCGTAGTAGAAATGAATCAAATAGATGGTGTATATTAACTGAATGAGTAACAATTATTTTTTAAAACTACTTTTAAATAAGACCAAATGAGTTTAAAAGTAGTTTCCTTTAAGAAATTCTATCAAGTTAAAGGTTGGTGTGACTATTATGTTGATGCGGAACTTGGATCATTCTGAAGGTTTATGCAATGGAACAAGACTAACTGTAACAAGGTTTGCTAATCATGTCATTGAAGCTAAGATTATTTCTGGAAAGAATTTAGGTAACAGCATTTATATTCCTAGAATGTCTTTATCTCCGTCACAATCACCATGGCCATTTAAGTTAGTTAGAAGACAATTCCCCATTATTGTTTCTTTTGTCATGACAATTAATAAATCTCAAGGACAATCTTTAGACAATGTGGGTTTATATCTACCAAAGGATGTTTTTAGTCTTGGTCAACTATATGTTGCAATGTCTCGAGTTAAGTCTAAAGAAGGTCTTAAGATTTTGATTCATGAGAAAGACAACATTGCAAAAGCAACTACCACTAATGTTGTATTCAAGGAGGTTTTCCACAACATTTAATAGGTATTTTTTGCAATTTATACATTAACTAGAGCATTTACTAGAGTATTTAATTTTTAATTCTTTTCTATACCCATGTAGAATATTTTATTTTCAGGTCAAATTCTACATGTCAATATGAAGACTCGTGTTGTTTTGTTACATGATTTTTTGATTGCAATACATGTTGATGTTGCACTAATTATGTATTTTTGTGTTCATAACTTTGAAACAATTCATATATTGGAAGTTATTTGAAGTCACAACAAATATGTTTGTTGTATTGCTACATCATATTTTGAGTGCAATTCATGATGATGTTGCACTGATTATGTATTTTTGTGTTCATAACGTTGAAACAATTAATATATTGTAAGTTATTTGAAGTCACAACAAATATGTTTGTTATTTTGGTACATTATTTTTTTAGTGTAATACATGTTGATGATACACTAATTATGTATTTTTATTACATATATACTTCTTTTTATGGTAGTTATTAGCATGTACTACAATATTACAGTCTAATATATATTTAAACATATGTGAGATTGTATTGAATAATTTCACCCGTGCGGGAGCACGGGTATATTACTAGTTTTATATTGAAAGGGATTACAGTATACTCCAACTCAAACATAAAGAATTAACACCGATAGAGATATAAGATAGGAGCTTTGCTCCATTAGTAAAAATTAGATCAGCTAGATTTCAGTTCAGTGATCTATTAGCACTATCATAAAACAAGAACATAACGTGAAAACTAAAAAATCGAAGAAAAAAAATTATGGTTGTTGTCAATAGACAACCAGAGAATATAATTATGTAAAAACTATACAAATACATAATATATCATCAACTAACTCAGACTCTCAGTACACACAGACCCTCCAAAACAAATGTATAATTATATCTCACAACACTCTAATATAAGAGTATAAAAGAACAAGAAAAATCAAATATAAATTTAAAGTGCTTTTGACTGGTGCATCTTGGAATGAATGACTTAAATCTTATATATAGTCTTGGAAACCTTCTTCGTTCACAAAACTAAATGATCTGGGACTTCAAAGAACTTATATCATATATATAATCTTGAACTCTCTATTCATTCACAAAATTAAGTGATGTGAGACTTCTTCAACATGTATATTTTCAATCAACTCCAATAATCTCCACCTTGAATGAAAATAATACATATATTTTCATTGTCTTCACTGACAATCATACTCCACCATAAAGAATATTAACATATATATTTTCAACAAACACCAAAAATCTCCATCTTGATTGAAAATAATACATAAACTTTCATTATCTTCACTGACAATCATACTCTACCATAAAGAGTATAGTCACTTGAAACTAGATCACTCCAAGAATTTTCACATTATTTTATCGACAATCATAGTGTTAAAAATTATCATACTCTCTCATGAAAAATATATTTCACTTAAAATAAACCACTTCAAAAATTTCACATTATCATCAGGGACAATCATATACTTTATCCTAAAGAATAAATATCACTCGAAGCTAAAAAAGACTTCAAGAATTCTCGTCAGATAGATCTTGCTTGGGCATAACTACGTCGTCGGTTTCGTTTGCCATCTTTTACATAAAAAATATAGGACAAAAAGTGGATTCTATAGCAAAATCAAATCTACTACTAATCAAGTGAAAGGGCATGCAAAATACCAACAATCGCCAACAATCCCTGGAGATCTCCTAAAATATCTACTTGATTCATGAGTTTAACTTGTGGAAAAAGCTCTTGTTTGATTGGAGAAAAATATAGTATAACATCTCTCGATTTGGGTTGGTGAGCATAATATTTAATAACTCAAAGAAATAGTGCGTGAAAAGTATTTATTTAATTTCCGAAGCTGAAATTTCACTGCCAGAATAGGAATAATCAGCTTTCACCGAAGAAATGGTAGATGTCTGAGAGAGGAAGACAAAGAAGAAAGCAAAGCTTTGTTGGTAGAAGTCACACATTATTTTCTCCACTGAAATTTTTAGTCTTTATATAACATCCAATCTCAAGCGGTTGCCATGCAAACGAAGAGTCGTTAGAGTCCCCACTCGCCGGAAAAGGACCGATTTGCCGCTTCCATCGGATTCCCTCAAGGAATCTCATTTGCCGCTGTTATGGCTGAGGTTCCATTTTTTTCATTCTCTTTTTACAATTTTCCTTTTTAAATTTGTATATGTGATCATTGTTAAGGTTTTGTATAGAAGAAATGCAGCATTTGATACTCATAGGGTTTCTCCAACTCATATATCATTTATATGCTACTTTTATTTCTCATCTTAGCAGTAAGCATGTGCCACAGACAATCTGAAAAAAGATGTGTCTTTACTAACACTCACATTTGTGATTCCGTTCAATTTATTTATTTATCCAAATTATTATCGGTGTCGATATGTTGGTGTCGTGTTCGTGTCTGTATATGTACTCATCGAGGATATGTTCATTTTCAAGGCAAATATATAATATTTTTCTGATGATTATTTTGTTGCTTTGGTGCTTTCTATAGTCATGTTTAACAATACATTTGATACTCTGGACCCATTTTGATAGTTTGATATTAAAATCCAGCTGCATATTAATCCAACACTGCCTTAATTGGAAAATGATAGTGATGCCCTTTTCTATTTTAGGAATCCAAGTCGTGGTGGAGTCCGAAATCAATGTTCTCTTTCGATTCAAAGCTACAAGTTTTATGGTGTCAAGTTCAAGTTATGAGCCGAATGGCAATTGGTGTCTTAATGATTTTTGCAATTGCATATTTGCTAATCATGAGATCAACAACGGTATCAGAGACAATGCCAGTTACTTTCATTCTTTTGTTATTAGGAGTTGCTTGTGGCTACTGTGGCAAAGTTTGTATAGATACTTTGGGAGGTACTGGCTCTTTGTGGCTCTTGTCATTGACCCGCCAAAACATAACAGGCAATTTTACACCAATTCTAAAGTGAAAAGCAAAAGAAACTTACTACAACTAGTTTGTGAGGCAGCCTTACGAAAGAGGTTCTTGAGATTCTTCTTCATTGGAAAAGAAAAAGAAACTTACAATAACTAGCTTTTGAGGCAACCTTACGAAAGCATCTCTTGAGATTCTTCTTCATTAAAAGATCTGATGACAAAAATTGTGTCGATAAGATTTGACTTCTCAACCGACCAAATTGTTGATCGCATTTGACTAGAGAATCTAAAAGAAGAGGTGATTAGATTTAGAATACTAAAGTAAAATTGAAGTTGATTTGCGCTATCCTGCAAAAATATTGAATTAGAGTAGTCTATTAGTTTTCCACTCCATGGATGGATATTTATTAATCAAATAAGTTGCCTTAGCAACAATTTTACTTTTAAAACTCTATTGTGCCTAAGTTCCCAACAACATGCATCTTACCTGTGCTCTAAAATGTTCTTATTTATGTATTCAACGAGGCTATTTTATTTGGTGTTTCAAATGCAATTTTATGTATATTTAAAACTCGCTCTATAATGTTCTTATTTATGTATTCAATGAGGTCATTTTGTTCGGTGTTCCAAATGCAATTTTATGTATCTTTAGAACTCATTTATTTGTTCCAAATGGAATTTTATGTATCTTTAGAACTCATTTATAGAAATATTCATAAAACTGTTCTGAAACAGACTTTAAGGCTTTGTCAATTTTCAAAACATTTAGTTATTTCTTAAACTTTTTACAAGTGTCAATTTTATAATGTTGCACCTTTGTTGGACCCAAAAGATCCAAATCAACATAACCTTTTAGGTTGTTTTTCTAGTAAGGAAATGATTACAAAATTAATCTCAAATTTCTAAAGTATAGTTTTATCACAAAAGTCTTGATTAACTAATGATTCAATTTTAGTTCAATAACTTACAATTTCAGTAGCTATTAAAGTGAAAGTGTAAAGTAGTGGAAGTTGGATTATTTTGTGAAAATTAAATCATGTTGGGTGATATACTACTTGTTTTAGTGCACTGATAAACAAAATCAATCTTTGCATCAGTGCAGTTATTTTTCAACTAGCTAATGATGCCTTAATGATATATACTACTTGTTGTTTTAGTAGCTTCCGATTTCTATTTCAAAATAATAAAAATGAAACTGTCACTTTAACAGCAGATAAATCTGTGAGGAAAATGAAAATAAGCTAGAAATTATTTTATCATAGATCCAAGTCAAAACTGTCATACATTTAATCCGAAGAAAAAATAAAATACTCATAAGAGAATACAAAGACAAGCTAAGAGCAATGGGAATTAGAGCTCAAGCTGATCAGAAATTCTCTACAAAATGGAATCCAGAAACATGTCTAAATTACCCTCACCACCTAGTTCACTTTTCTAGGATTTCTGAGCTTACAATTTCACATTCTATGAACCTTTGGACAGTTACTTTGGTAAAGAAAATTTTTTGGGGCACCAAGGTGCTGCCTTGTAATCATCATATAAAATATTGGCAAAACAAGCCAGGAAAATTGACATAATTGGTTTGGAGCCAATCAGAGAACCTCATGAGCCTTTCCGTAATACCTGTTTATGAACGGTGACTGCAAAAACAAACAAGTATATTATCAGTAAATTTTAGGTGCGAGCAAAGATCATTCTGGATGGACACAATCAACAGAAATTCAAGAGTGTAATAAACTTAGTATCCTACCTTAACACTAGACACATCAGGTGCATCTGGAGATTGAACAGGGTAGAACTTATAAAATCTCATTGCGTCAAATGCAGCTTTAGCTTCCTCACTCATTTCTGCAATGGCTTTCTTCCGTGACTCCCTTGCCTACAAGAGAAAATGAAGGTTAAACAAAGCAGAAAACAGCCTAATATGTGCATTGCCACCAACAGCACAAATCACCCTAAGTACCTCTCTGTTGGCTTTCTTTGCTTCCCGAACCTTTTCCTTGACAAATTCCTAAAAAGAAAGAAACGGATCAAGGGATCAAACAAACTTGTTACATAAAAGACATGACAATATGAATAATGAATAAACAAAATATCTTCTTTTTTCTACCTTGAAGGCATCCTTTTGGTCTTCTGATAACTCTTCCGCCTCAATAAGCTTATCAGTAAATTCCTGCAAAATATTGAACAAACAAGTGTAAGAGGTTCATTTGTTATTAAAGTTTTGTGAATATTTTTTAAGATATCAGGGTTGACATATTTGTGTGATTTTACCATAAAGTGAATGCATTACCTCTAGTTCATCTAATTCCCAATCAAATTCACAGAATACCTGCAACAAGCAATACATATGTAAGTTTCATATAGAACACAGGGTTATTTGGATATTTAGAAAAATCATTTAGATAGCCACTGTCAGAAAAGAAGTATCCCAAACAACTCAAAGAGTGTCAAGCCTACAGAATAATTTTTAGATCATAATTACCGGTTTTGGCTCAACTGGATAAATTATTGGAACCTCAGTGCTCTGTTCAAACTCATCTTCCTTAAATGGCTGATAGAAATCTGTGGAAAAAATAACACTCATAAGTAACTATCTTAATAAAAACATTAATAAATGACAAATTAGTATGCCTCATACAAAAGAAGCAATAATAATTGATCAAGCAAATAATACTAGGGTCTATAACAGTCCATCATTCTCACTTTATTTGAACTAATTATTCCAACTTTATAAACTTCATTCACTAGTAGGTAGAAAACTGTAATACTCTAAAGCCAGAAAACTTACAAGGCAGGCAGTACTCGTATTTCTTTAATCTATCCAACTTCAGGTGTTTTAAAGCAGACCTGTGCCACATATATGACAGAGTTAGGATGAAATTATGTTCAAGAATTCGCTATATTGAGGACAACAGGTCAAGGGTGTGTGCATAAACATCTCTACATGCAAACATAAAATTAAAATAGAAAAAAACTAATCAAAGGACCATTCCTCAAGCTGCATATATGAACATAAATGGTTAAATACTCCTTACAATCATTGAAATATTAAGGTGGTAAACTAATTTTTCCAAACATTCAACTTAAGCTTCCGTGTAATTCATCTAGCCTCTTGCAGTTACTTTGTTAAAACACTACATAAAGCCAAAGCATGTGTATTGTTATGCATTTCTTTCTGTACTCACCTTGAAAATAAATGTGATGAATAAAATTTTAAAATACAGGTCAAACGTACAATAACAAGAGTATTTAACAAAACAATCTATTTCTTAAAAGGCGTAAGGGATCAAAATTTTCACGCAGTCAAACAGAAGCCGATCAAGATTTAACAGAAGAGAGTGTTCTCTAAGAAAAGATATTCTTCAACAGAATTATCTGAAATCTGTACTACTAACAAGTCTTTATGTTTTTGTTAAAAAAAATAAGTATTGATGTTGAAGGGAAAGGGCAAAGAAGAAGGAATAAAACTATACCTTCTTTGTGTGCAACGAAGTATAAATATTTCAGTCTTCAGTCTTTCCACTTGGCTATCTCTGTTGAAGACATAAATAAAATTAAAATTAAAAAGCTGAAAGATGACCAAGGAGCAACATTTCATATAGTTATACCAAAGGAACCACTGAAAGTAAACAAATAAACAAGCTGGGATAAGTACCGGTCCTCCAGAGGAATGTATGGAACCCAGTCCATTTTCATTTGTTTCATGGGAATTATCTCTTCAGCCTCTCTCTGAACGGAGTTAATCCCAATTTTATCAGATGGTGGAAAAGGAGATACAACCTGTTAACAGAAAAAAAAGTCAAAAATATATTTAGAATCAAAATCACAGTGAAAAAATATTCTGCACATCAAAATTGAAAGATCGATTCACTATTAAATTCATATTATCAAATAACAACTAAAACGCTGAGGATATGACTCAAAGTACCAAAGAAACTAGATCCTAGTTGCATCAAATTAAACTCAGAAGAAATGTATAACTAGTTACAACGATATATCAAAGCTGTTTGCCGTTGAGT
The DNA here is from genome assembly GCA_963966055.1 of Lathyrus aphaca. Lineage (NCBI taxonomy): Eukaryota > Viridiplantae > Streptophyta > Magnoliopsida > Fabales > Fabaceae > Lathyrus > Lathyrus aphaca. Next base: position 56,208,522 of record OZ014521.1, on the reverse strand, counting down.
AGGACCAACTCAGTTGGTCAAACAATGCTATGGCCAGAAAACAGATATCATTATTGTTACTATTGAATTGTGCATAATTAGAAGCCCAAATTGTCAATGTTTTAATGAAAAACAAATGAAAACAAAATTATTAGTTCGGTAGCACATCTACATGATACATGTATACATCCCAGTTTGAAAACTTACCGCTACAACAACCGGAATGCAGATAACTTTGCTTTCCCCTTTGTGCACGACCAGTTGAGCTGCAACAACAGGATGCATAATAACAATGTAAGCTAAATGTGACCAAATAAGAGGATTGGCTACCAATCAAATTAGTTGCCTAACCAACTCACAAAATGATGAAAACATCAAAGAAAGTTCACAGACTACTCACGCTCAGTGCAACCAAAGAGGTAAGCCTTTTTCCCAGATAACAAGCCACCCTCTTCAAATGCATTCTGAAGACAACAAAACACCGAAATTTCATTAACAATTTCATCAAATAAAGCACTTGACTTCACTCAAACACGGATTATCAACAGAAATCCAAGCAGACCAAATACTCCCAGATTATCAACAGAAATCCAGGCAAACAGAATACTCACCTCCAGATTCGAGAAATTCCACTTGATATCATATAAAGAATCTAATTGGTCCCACTGACATTATAACAAAAACAGTAGTCAGCAAAACAAAAACACAAACCTAGTATCATCTTATATAACAATAGAAAAATTCAAATAAAATCAACAAACCTCAGTTCCAACAGGAAACGTTTCAACCCACAAATCCTCCTGCAAAATCAAATTCAACAAAAGGAATTCCCGGCTAGGTCAAATTTATTCAAATAACCTAAATAATTAAAACAAATTTTGAAACATTAACAACAGAGATTAAAAGTTGAAGAGCGAACCAAGTTGCGTTTATCTTCAAAATACTCCGGCTCCGATTGGGGTTTAGAGGTTTTAACACGCTTTACTTTGGGAGGCGCTTTGGTTATTTGATTTTGGCTATCGTTTTCTTGCGATGATCCTGTAGCTGTAGCTGTAGCAGGTTCGGAATCAGGTTTGGAATCTTCAGTGTGCTTGGTCTTTCTCTTAGCTCCTTTGGCCATTGTGGTGAATTGAATTGAATCGAGAACACAGAAGAGTAAAGGGAAGAGGAAAAAGAAGAAGATAGAGATGGAATAGAAAATAGGGTTTTTGAAGAGGTAAATAGAAGGCGCTAGATCCGGATTCAAAATCACCGTCTTATATTTATATTTATATATATCTTTTATTAAGCGTTAAAATAACGCTTGCTTCGTTAAAACTAAGCTACCCTTTTTCGCGATCCCTGTTTTAAAAAAACAATGCGCTATTTCTGTTATCTTTTTTTACCGAAACTTATTTTAAAACTTTATTTTTAAATATTTAATAGAATCAGTGAATTTAGTGTCGTTTTGTTTTTACGGATGTACTTAAATCTTGAGATCTTTGAAATTTGTACTTCCTATCTAATGAGACTTTATGGTTTTATGGTGCAGCTAATAACAAACTCGTGTTTACAAATAAATGTTAAAAATTAAAATGTTAAATATGTAATTTTCTTTTTTTTGTGTAGATTGTGTTAATAATAGTCAAACCTTGATAGAGTTAAAGCTTAGTATTTGTTAATTTTATTAGTTAAAAACTGTTTGGTGTGCAAGTAATTTTATTTATAACCAATGAGATGCTCCATTATTGTAAATAGTTGTTCAATAAGAGATATTTATTTCGAATAAATGCAGAGAGAAATTTTGTAGAATTTAATTTATCTTCTTCCCTTTCTCCCCAAAACCCTAATTTATATTATTCTTCAATTCTCTTTCACAAATTTATTTTCTTCTCAAATCATTGTGCAACAGAATCATCTTGTAACCAATGTGTGGTTGAATCACTCGAATGAAGAATGAGAAACAATCAATCAGAGAAACACTGTATATGATAATATCAACCTATGAAACAAAATCCATGTTTAACAGTTAAAAAGATTTCAAAAAATACTGCAACATGGGCAAAATAATTACTACCAGTTGGACGGTTTGAATAAGAACAGAAAAACGTGGCATTAATAAAGTGCCACCAATCTTTGTAAACTATCAAATCATATGGAATACGTCAGATTAATAGTAAGATGGTTTATCGAAATTGATATAGATTAGCTATCGATTAGCTACAAATTTTTATGGGTTCATTAACAATATTGACTTTAGTCATGTGGTATGTTGATGCGTCCGCAAGTACACGAAAATATCAAAGTAATAATATAAAAGATTGTTGAACCCACAGAGACCAATGTCAATCTATCGTAATATATCACCGCTTTGTAAAGTTAGGGCGAATGATATTCATAAAAGGGAAACTAAGACTAGAACTAAAATAAGACTAAGAAAATTGTTTCGGACTGGGTCAATGGCTAGGCATGGCCCAATCGAATCTTGCATCCAGGACTTTTGGTGCGGGGTCGTCTTATCATCCTTTTGGTGATAGCGATTATTTAATTTCCAGTTTACCTTCATCCTTTTGGTGCGGGGTCGCCTTATCATCCTTTTGGTGATATCAATTATTTAATTTTCTATCCACCTTCATCCTTTTGGTGATAGCGATTATTTAATTTCCAGTTTACCTTCATCCTTTTGGTGATAGCGATTATTTAATTTCCAGTTTACCTTCATCCTTTTGGTGATAGCGATTATTTAATTTCCAGTTTACCTTCATCCTTTTGGTGCGAGGTCGCCTTATCATCCTTTTGGTGATATCAATTATTTAATTTCCAGTTTACCTTCATCCTTTTGGTGCGGGGTCGCCTTATCATCCTTTTGGTGATATCAATTATTTAATTTTCTATCCACCTTCATCCTTTTGGTGCGGGGTCTCCTTATCATCCTTTTGGTGATAGCTATTATTTAATTTTTTGTCCACCTTCGTCCTTTTGGTGTGGGGTCGCCTTATCATCCTTTTGGTGGTAGCAATTTATTTAATTTTCAATTTACCTACATCCTTTTGGTGCGGGATCGCCTTATCATCCTTTTGGTGATGACAATTATTTAATTTCCAGTTTACCTTCATCCTTTTGGTGCGGGGTCGCTTTATCATCCTTTTTGTGATATCGATTATTTAATTTTCTATACATCTTCATCCTTTTGGTGCGGGGTCGCCTTATCATCCTTTTGGTGATAGTGATCATTTAATTTTCTGTCCACCTTCATCCTTTTGGTGCGGGGTCGCCTTATCATCCTTTTGGTGATAGCGATTATTTAATTTTTTTGTCTACCTTCATCCTTTTGGTGCGGAGTTGCCTTATCATCCTTTTGGTGATAGCGATTTATTTAAATTCTTTCCACCTTCATCCTTTTGGTGCGGGGATCGCCTTATCATCCTTTTGATGATAGAGATTAATTTAAATTTTGTCCACCTTCATCCTTTTGGTGCGGGGATCGCCTTATCATCCTTTTGATGATAGCGATTTATTTAGTTTCAGTTTACTATCATCCTTTTGGCGTCAACCTTTCCAGTTTTAGTCGTCAGCTCTTGTTACGATTTCTTTCTTTTCGGAAAAATTCAAAGTCTTTTTAGTATCTAACTGACTTTTACCTTGAAAGTATGAACGCAAGCCAGTTCACCTTACTCGGTTTAAGCCACTTAGATAGGGGCGACTGTCATACCCCAAATCTGTCTTACTTGTATATCGTTTTATTCAAAAAATACAATAAAAAATATGTCATTTATCCTTATTAAACTGAATTCAGGATTTGTGCAGAAATCGGGGTTCATTTTGAGATTGCCAATGTGTATGTAGTGTTGAAAGTTGGTGTGTTGCGCGGAGGCCGTTTTTTTTCTTCCGATTATCACTTTTCGATTCCATAATTCATCCCATATTTCTTTTTATTTTTATCTATTTTTATTCTAAAGAACTCTTCAATTCTTCATTCAAATTTTATTTTTAAAGCCCATTATTATTTTCCTTCTTAAAGTCCATTATTCACAAAATTACAAAAAAAAATCCCCATTATCATTTTTCTTTATTCCACTTTTCTAAATATCCACATCATTATCCTTTTTATTAAATACTCATTTTCTTAAAACCAAATTTTCATTTTTATTATTAAGTCCATTTTTTATATTATTATCTAAAATCCCACAATTTCTTTATCTCATTATTCTACCAAGTTTTTATTTTCTAAAGTCAACATTTCCTTTATTATTGTTACTCCATTAATTATATTTTCTTTATTATTTTTTCATTAATCATTTTTATCATAAAATTCTACAAAAAAATCATATATAATTCCTCTTTTATTTTTATTTTATTTCTATCCTAATCATATTATTATTATTTTTCCATTATTATCATATTTTTATTATTGTCATTATTAATCTTTCATTATTATTATTTTTTATTTCTATTATTTTTTCTTTTATTTTTATTATTATTATTATTATTATTTAATATTTATTATTATTATTATTATTATTATTATATTTTTGTTTTCATAAACAATATCATCAAAACACACAATTTCAATCACCACCACAAGTTTGTTTTCAGCGTCACCTTCACATAATTCGCGTTGTATGCCCACCACAATTCGTTGTAGCAATATTCCTTCCTCACGTACACACAACACAAACGCACAACCTCATCGTGCAGACCCTTCCCACTCACTATAATTCACAACAACATTTCACAGCTCATAAAACAAGATTCCTCTCAATCCTTATACAATATCTCCACTCCAATTTCCTCTTATGCCCTCTAAAATCCACTCCTTAAATAGACCACTTTCAATATATGAAACCAAGGTTGGATAAACCCAAAAACTCTGCAGTAATCCATACATAAACCAAGTTTCAAAAATCAAAAAAATAAATTCAACACAAAAACCAGTTTCAACCTCCATAATTTCTCCCCTTCACAAATAAACATCACCGCCACACCTACAAACTTTAGCCACCACAAAAATAAAATAAAAAACAAAAACAGAACCTCTATGAACCGAAACAAAATTCGAAAACCTTCAAATCACAAAACCCATCCACCTCCATTACCAACCTCTTTATCAATCTCAGAAACGCAAAATCCATAAAACTACAAAAAAAACAGTGAGATAACACAAACCGCAACTGACTGTGAAAACAAACTCTTCCCAAGATTCAATCAAAAACCAGAACCTGATAGAGTGAATGAGATGAACGAGAGAGTAAAAAACCTTTGAAAATGAAAATCCAAAAATTTGATTTGAAACGCAACAAACCAAACTGAGATATTCAACACCGCGCGAGAGATCCGAGAGCGAGACTCAAACGCAGAGTGGTGCGAAATTGAAAGAGTGAGCGAGAGCGAAAGAGAAACCGCCGTTGGGTTCCGTTTCCTTTTGAAGGGTGGGTTTCATTTTTTTGTTGTTTCGCTGATGAATACACTTTACTGACTATATCCTGTTGCATAACTTTTATCCATGTTTTTAAGTTAATAATTTATTTTATTTGTCTAAATTTTTTTCGATTTATGTGTTCATGGGCTTGGCCCATCTGTTTTCCAAATACACATCATAACCCAGCGATCCTTTCCCCCCTTTTTCTGTGATTTTATTTGTTTTTTAATGTAAATTTCTTGATAGTAAGTTGGGCTCAACCATAACCTGATTTGCTGCTTACACACTACCCATTGATCACCAACACACACCCTCTCTCATGCGGGTTTTTTTCCAATTTCTGATGGGCTTAGGCCCAACTATGTTTAACACTCCTACATTGTCGTTCCACCCCCTTTCTTTTAGTCTCACTTTTTTTACTCATTAAAGTTCATGCTTATATTTTTTATGTTTTGACCTAGGTTCTCATTTTAATTAGTCTTTTTATTATTTTATTTTTTTACTATTTGTTTTGATTATTTTCTTATTATAGTTTTGTTTCTAATTTCATCTCAGTTTCTATTAGGACCGATGATATAACAAACGGTCAAATATGTTCGATTTTATTAAATCAGTCAATTTTGATCAATATGAGGCCTATTTAGTTTAGTTTATTTTATTTAATCATTTTATTTATTTTTTCAATTTATGGTCGATGAACATCTAGATCTTGAGATTCGTTACAAGCCGACTTGAAATCTCGATTAAATAATGAGATCATTTTATTTTAATTATTTAATTTAATTTATTTTATTTTATTTTTGCATTTCAATACATAAATCGACGCTCGACTCCTCATAGAACGATTCTAACATTGAATCGGTTCTAAGGTAGTTAAAGAGCTACATTTTGACGCCTTCGATTAAATCTCAAGCTCCAACAGCTTCGAATAGTTTAGGAAACTACACACACGCTTCCTCTTAGGCAAAATACAATGAACCTTTTTATTTTGTGCAATCTCGTGTAACTTATTTTGTATACCTCTCACGATTACCTTGTTCGCAATTTACTTTTCCACATTTATCGATTTTAATTCATTCGTGAACCGTTGATCCAATGCCAAGTGGTTGCACTCGCACACGTGCACTTTCTTTTCGGTTATGGTTTCCTATTGCTAGGAGCACTCCTAGGGACTGGGAATCGGATTCACCTAACCAATCAAACAATTAACCTCCATTTGCATTTACCCTTAAAAGTCGAGCGCATCGTGCATCGCCATCAACCTAAACAAACCTTTTTTCAACGCGAATACTCAATTTTTTTCTTAATCAAATAACGCTCTTGAGGCTCGCTCTTTGATTTGTGGTTCATTCAACCTTTCGTACTCAAAACACCTAATCCTTACATATCAAATAACGAAAGAACTGAGTTCTTAGAGTCTAGCATTCCCTGAATTCTTGAATGAATTCTCCTGAGGCTCGCTCTTTGGGTTGTGATTCATTCGCTCTTTCGTTTTTAAAACACTAAACAAGATCAAACATCTTTTATAACCACGAAAGTACTGAGTTCTTGGAGTCTAGCATTCCTTGAATTCTTGAATGAATGCTCTTGAGGCTCGCTCCTTGGGTTGTGATTCATTCCCTCTTTCGTTTCTAACGCGAACAAACCCACCAACAAACTGTAGTACCGCGAACTACGAAGCTCTGACTTTCCCATTGCACGAGGGAATACGTAGGCACGAGGATTTCAATCCATGTCGAGCACCCTAGGAACAAAACCACCCATTTCCCCATAACCTTATATTATAATCATTCGCATTTACTTTATTATTCGAAGAAAACAGAAAGCATAAGTCAACATTCAATCGCAAATTAAACTAAGAGGTTCCCGTTGAGTACAACGAACGTAAGGGTTGTTAATACCTTCCTCTTACGGAATCGACTCCCGAACCCGGGATATGGTTTCGACGACGATTTTCCTTTCCTTAAAGGTTTTTCGATATTTTTCTTTTCCTTTTTGGAATAAAATAAGTTCGACGACGACTCTGTTTGAACGAACGTTTTTTACGGTCTTTTATTGCGAGGTCGTAACCACATTTTTCGAGGTGCGACATCAGCAGAAAACACAAACTTCCATTAATCATCATGAAATCTTAATAATTCAACACTACTTTGAAATTAAGTCTATTCAACATAATCGAGTTCAAACTAGAATTTAACTCATAAAACAAAACAAAAGAACATTAAGGTTCACAATCATTCCCAACCCGATGTTACATGACACAGAGTAGGCCACCATTCTTACATCTAACGAATGCAAATAAATAAGAAGAACTTCAACTAGACTCCACGCACCAATAATTATCCTTTTTGAGTATCCACACGTTACCCACGAAGAAGCAACATTCAAACAGGCAGGATGCGTAATCACAATCCAATATAAATGACATAAGGTAAAGATATGCAGACAATGTTCATCATATAGCAACACTTCATAAATTCTCACCCCTCACATTACACAACTCATCAAACATCTAATCAACACAAGTGCATCATGCTATGCCACCAAGAATGAAATGCAACTTCATAAATGCATATGGTACCGATTTCAACATATGATGAACATTGGGCCATCTACCCTTCACAAGGGAGCACAACATAAACAACATCACCTCGATCCACACAATGGGATCAAAGCCTCTAATATCATAGGTATGCCATGAATGCAAGACGCAACAACATCATCATATCAACATGGTAAATCAACGACTTGCATCCGCATTCATGAAAAATTCACCATATAATTAAACATACATCTCAAGATGTCATCTATACATCATTAACGATTATTTAATACTTCGTAACATCATGTTCATCATTAAAAGTCATAAGATAATGATTAAAACATCAAAACCACACATAACAACAAGTACAACAGATCACATCATCATTACATCATGTCTACACACTATCAAATAATTTTTCACAATTAAAACACAACTTTTTCACTTCCAGGTCACGCTAAGCGCACCTGGCCTCACGCTAAGTGGGGTGCTCACACTAGTACAAAAAATACTTTTTAAATCGGTTAAAAAAGACCTTTTAAATCGGTTTATGGTCCGATTTAATTTTGGCCGATTTAGAAAGTTTTGAGATTTTAAATCAGGTATCAGCCGATTTAAAATATATTATTAAATCGGTTAGTCTGATTTAAAAGTATTTATTTAAATCGGTTTGACGCATTTAAAAGATGTTTAAAAAGTAATAAAAGATTTTAAATCAGGTATCATCTGATTTAAAATAGTTTATTAAATCAGTTAGTCTGATTTAAAAGTGTTTATTTAAATCGGTTTGACACATTTGAAAAATGATTTAAAAGTAATAAAATATTTTAAATCAGGTATCATCTGATTTAAAATATTTTAAATTGGTTTATTCGATTTAAAAGTACAATGTCTTTTTTCCTAATTGTCATTCTTCTTGTTTCCACCACATTATTGAGCAAAAAATTATAAATAATACAAAATTTCATCACAACCAAATACTAATCAAATATTTCATAACCATTAATGTAAAATATCATAGAACAAGGTTTTAAATAAATTCGATTAGTTATAACATATTCATGAAACTATGTTACAAACAGGACCATGAAACTTAGTACCTCTTGCCGAAATCAAACTATGGTAGTACCAAAACACTAGCATGTCTAAACAAAGCTAAACAAACTATGAAGCCTACAATAGAAGCACAAAAATGAATAGCACTGACGCGTAATCAAATTACTTCAATGGAACGAGATAAACATCTATGTCATTTCCCGGTTGCTTTGGACCCGAAATCATCATGGATAACATAACATATTTGCGCTTCATGCAAATTGAAAGAGGTAGATTGTATATCATTAAGAGAATAGGCCATGAACTGTGGTTAGTACTTAAGTTCCCATATGGATTCATTCCATCAGTAGCAAGTCCAAACCTAAGGTTTCTTGGATCATTCCCGAATTTCGGATACAAAACATCAATTTTCTTCCATTGTAAGGAATCAGCTGGATGACGAATGAACCCATCACATTTCCTCTCATCTGCATGCCATCTAATATTCTTTGCATCATTTACATTATTGAACAATCGTTTGAGCCTTGGAATTATTGGAAGATACCATAACACCTTCGCAGGAGGTCGTTGTATGCTTTCATCATAACTGAAATCGTTGTCCTTCTCTTTATAGCGTGATAGTCCACATCTGGGGCACCTCTTCAACTCTTCAAACTCATTTCGATATAATATACAATCATTAGGGCATGCATGTATTTTCTTATACTCCATACCCATCAGACACAATATCTTCTTTGCCTCGTAGTTATGATTGGGTAATGTGTTACCTTCTGGGAGTATTTCCTTCAACAACTCAAGTTATTCAGTGAAGCTTTTATCTGTCCATCCATTTCTATCCTTCAAATTGAACAATCTCAGCACCGCAGACAACCTTGTAAAGTTAGTGCACCCTGGATACAAAGTCTCTTCTCTATCTTTACACAAATTATCATACATATGTGCTCGCTGGAAAGACTCTGGGCCTATATCACGAATCATATCATCTAGCCGATCGTTCATATCTACATTGACTTCATTTGTATTTGATTCACTTGGCATGTTTACCAACTCGCCATGCCATATCCATTTGGTATAATTTTGATTAATCCCATCACAAATAAGATGACTTTTTATCAACTCAAAATGTAAAGGCGGAATATTCAAACATTTAACACAAGGACGGTAAAATTTTCCGTTATTATCAGGAAGTTTTTCAAAAGCAAATTTTATAAACTCGTCCACTCCTTTAATATACTCTTCACTCAAACGGTTAGAATTCATCCAACTATGATCCATAACTTATTCTGGAAAAAAAAACATACACAAATAGTAAATTATGGTGCTTACTTAGTCTATTGTAATTAGCAAAGGATGTTTATTATATAGTCATGAACAATAGCATGGAAAAATTAATAAACTAGAAGACATACTAGTAAATAATAAAAATATCTAAAAGAATTAAAAAATTGATAAATTAGGTGAGATATCAGTATAATTTGATATTATAATACACATATTAATTAGTACTTTATCAAATTTTGAGTTTCCTTCCTGCTAAATAACATGAATAAATAAATTCAGACAAAACGTAAAGAAGTGATATTCCAATGCCAAATTATATTATGCTATATTTATTTAGAACACTAACAACAACTTGTTATTTATTATTGATTACCAAGTAAGCATCTAATCAAGTACACATTTATTCACTTGAATGATACTTTGTACGTTCTCTTGTGCTAGATTTGTGTCTTACATGAAATGACAATAGCAGGATAAAACAAAGGCTTATTTTATTTGTTGTTTCATTGAGAAAACAATTAAAATACTAATCAAGAAAGGTAGATAATTAAACATCTAGTAAAATATTCTTAAACTCAAATTTAGTAATGGATAGTAGTCAAAATGACAAAATTTCTGTTATTGATTCAATACATACAAAACTATCTAAATTTATTGAATTTTTCACATTAGACTTTCTTATTGTATTCTTTTTTAACATCATTCAATTTTCTAAATCCATTCTTTTTTTCCATTCATTCTCCAGATGTTAGTAGTAGAGGACGGTCTGATTTCAAATAAATACCGCCAAGTTTGGTTAGTAATCTAAAAATTTGTTCTGAACTGTTAACATGTTAGTTGTTTTGGATGTCTAGATTAAATTATATTTTTTGATTGGAAATTGGAATATTGTTTAGAATTATGTTGAAGATAAGTGTGTTTGAAGTAACTGATAATAACACAACACACATTCTTGAGTTACATTACAGGACACAAACTGATATAAAATGTTTTGAAATAAATAACTACAAAACTTGATAATTCTCTAAAGACATTAAATTGTAAAGGAGAATTAAAATTAGAATTCACTTATATAAGGAGTTAAATTCTAAAATACACTTAGCTTATGAAATGTGTTGAGGAATACCAGTCATTAGTATTAAGTGTTAGCAGTAAAATTTGTTTATGTTATCTTGGACTAGTAAAATTGGTTTATGTTATCTTGAACTAGTTAGTGTAATTGAGAATGATTAAGGCCTGTTGTATACTGTGAATGTTTTTAGGGATGATAAAATTTTGACACACTTGTATTTGAAATTATTTTTGGCAAGCAAAGCAAGATAAGCAAAATCTGTGTCATTCAAAATCAGAATTGATTTGTCATGGGATTTGAGAAACCAATTCAAAAGGAAGGAAAAATTCATATAAGACACAAATCTATACAAACCACACATAACAAACCATTTATTAAAATAAATGTATTAAAAATAAATGCCAACAAACCTTTGTTTTATCCTGCTATAGCCATTTCAAAAGGGAGGCAAAATTCATGTAAGACACAAATCTATGCAAACCACACATAACAAACCATTTATAAAAACAAAGGTATTAAAAACAAATGCCAACACACCAAACATTTGTTTTATCCTGCTATTGTCATTTCAAATGGGAGGCAGAATTCAAGTAAGACACAAATCTACACAAACCACACATAACAAACCATTTATAAAAACAAAGGTATTAAAAAAAGGTATTAAAAGAGAGGCATAATTGATTTTTCATGGCTCATATATTGCCAACACACAATAAAATAACACACCAAACTATTGACAGCAGCTACTCCAAAACGTCACCTAAAACAAACAAACCACATGAAATACACCTTTCCATAACCTCCCTAAACAAAGGCCAAAACCCCAATCGCTACACCAAAATCTGCCGGCAAACATATCGATTACAATTTCTAACAACACCCATTATCTCCTAAAAAATTTCAACAAAAAGAGAAAGCTAAATTTAAATTAACCTCGAAAAAAAGATAAATATAAACTAACCTTGGAAAATATGAGCAGAGGTAGGGGTAGAGAATCAGGAACTCTCAATGTCGACAGAAATTGTAACAATTTGTGTTCGTCGTCGTCGAGAGGAAATTTCTTTCTCCGCTGAGAGAGAAAAGTGAATGGAATTGTCGTTAGGGTTTCTCTCGTCACCCAGAGAGAGAGAGAGAGAAAGAGTGATAGAGAGAGAAGGAAAAGGGTTTTGAGTTTGATGTGAGAAGAGAGGAAATGCGTGATGTTTTTCGCGGAGGAGAGAGGGAAGTTTTAGCGCTTATGTTCTTAGTTTTCTTTTAATTAACAAAAATACTTTTTAAATCAGGTTTATTAATTTAAATATTATTCATTAAAATATGTAAGGAGTGGATCCTAGTTTTTCAAGTTTTTAAATCAAGTGGAAAACTTGTGATTTAAAATGTCAGATTTAAAAAGTGTTTTTTGTACTAGTGTCATTGCCTCGAAGAGGCAAACATTCTTCAAAGCGCGCTAAGCAGGCTGCGCGATTTTGACGGAAAACCCCTGCGATAATAACATAATCCCTGCTACGAAATTCACACCCAAAACCAGTCTTTTTCCACATTCACTCACAAATTTTAGCATTAGAACTTGTATCTAATACACATACATCATTTACAACAAACATCACACAACAATTCACCAAAATACACCAATTCTACACATCCATAACCTTGGGTTTTGCCCAAAATCCCAACTACCCACAATACCTAAACTATACATTATAAACATTGAAAGGAGATACTCCTCATACCTTAAAATATCACTTCCTTACGGTCTTTCCTCGAAATAGACGGAGATCCTCTAAGCCCTAGCCTCTTCTCCTTTGTTCTTCAGAACTTTTCCTCATTTTCTCCAAAATTGTTACGAATGTAGGAAACTCCATTCTCACCAATCAGTAAAGCATACCCCTAATACTTTTTTCTCACTTTACCCTTAACTCAGTCTCCACAAATGACCAACATACCCTCAAGACCTCTAATTCTCTTATTTTAATTAAATAATAATAATTTGAATAATCTAATCTAATTATCTTTACTATTACTATTCATTAAAATAATTTCTACTAATCTCGCCAACAACACAACCACATTCCAACAAATACCAAATAATCACAACAACAAGCCACAAAACTAAATCACGAAATCGTGGCGTTACAGGCTACGACGAACGCCATGAGACCACAACGAACACCATCTGGCCACGACAAACGTCGTATCAGTAAAATGGCAGAATATGCATTTTTCTTCGTTTCTTTGTTATTTTCTCAGTTTTCTCGCACGGATGCTCTTATTCGACAAATACATGAAACACAAACATAAAACAACAGAATAGTACAAAAACATAATGAAAATGACACTAAATTACATGCGAATCGGGTCTAAAAATACGACACATTTATGTGTTATCATATGTCACGTTGTCACGTTGACAATGTCATGTGTATACCTGGTCACACAAAAAAACTTTCACGTGGCATGTCACGTCAACTCCTGTTAACGATGTTAGCAAGAGAGACCAAAGTGTGGATGAAAAATATTATGAGGATCATTCTTTGAACAAATTTTTTAGAGGGACTAAAAGTCAAATTGGTCATATTTAGATGGAACAAAAACTTATTTAACCCAAAAAAATATAACCAATAAAGGAAATAATAAAAGGGAGAGGAATACACTATCAATACATAATGTATGGGCAATTAAAGGAAAATAAAAAAAAAACATAAAAGAAATAATAAAAGGGATGTGGATGCACTATCAACACATGAGTAAGAAACTAAGAATAAATGACATAAAAATATAGGGAGATGCATTATCAATTCAAGAGTAAAATAAAACAAATAAAACATAAAAGAAATAATAATAAAAATGAAATTAATTAATTAATTGAATTAAAAAATAAAATAACTTTTGAGTGTTTTAACATATGAGCAATTGAAATTAATAAGTGCATGAAAAATGACAAAGCATTTAAGAAAAACAAGAAAAAGAAATAAAATGAAAAAAGGGTGTTGGACCAAATGGAATGCAAAGAGCACAAGAAAATAGGAAATTTTTACCTCATATACCTATAGTTATACCAATACCCCTACAATTTTTTAAAATGCCAATTTTGCCCTTATTTATTTTTTATTATTTACTTTTTATTGTTCGTGACAATTTTTATTCATTGGAAGACTTGCTGAAAGTGTACTGGAACACTTAGGCCTAGACTTCCAGCCCTAGTATCAGAATGATACAAGAGTGGTTCACAAGCAACAAATCACAAAATACTTAAAACCTTAATCCGTAAAAAAAGCACACAGTTCATACCCTAACATCTTTACCTGAAAATAAGATTAAAGAGTCTTTATATAATACTCTTCATGGGCTTAGACAATAGTTATGATCTGATCAAATCAAATAACCCTATTCAATTTTTCCAATATTTTCTCCATGAAAGTAGAACAAAATATTCAAATTTATCTCCATAATATTTGAAACAAACACTCTTTTGATTTACTAAAAGCTCCTCCTTGATTTCAATAGCTAGAGATTCCATAAAGATTACTTAAATTAGCAACAAACAAATCACAACAAATCTGTCAAAAACATGTAATAACTATAAAGACATGTTAGGACATCTGTCTTGACATCTTGAACAAAAACCTTCATATTTTCAATAGATAACCTGCAGGGATATTTTGACTCACATGTCACAACATCATGCACAACATATGTTTTTAAAAAGTTATTGCCAACACGGAACCTACGAACTCCCCTTTTGGTAAATTTTGGCTAAAACATACCACACCATATCAAAGACATAAACAGCAAGATAAACAAAACCAAATGTCAGAACATTAGTTAAGACAATATGCGCAATCATAAGGGAACAATTCAGAAACTCCCTCTCAAGTTAAACTCCCCTCAAGCTCACATCCTTATTAAATATACAACTTAGATTATTTATATCAGTTTCAACTCAATCAAAGTCGTTTAGTCAGAGTTAGTCAATCAGTTTTATGTTCTCCCCCTTTTTAGCCAAAATATGACAAAAAAACAACATTCATAAGAAACATCATCCATATTCATTATAGACCATGCATACTAGGTGCTAGAATATTCAGAGAAACATCGAAAAAGAACATCAAAAGATATCAGAAACAAACAAAACAATAGAACCACATGTTAGCGCAAACTCGATCCAATCCATTGAAGTTTGAACGGGTTCAATAACATGTTAGCACAAACTCGATCCAATACAACCCATGTACACCCCTACTATCCATTCTGAATACAAAAATGACTATAGGTGTCGTTGACATCACAATCGGCGACCCATTTGATTAGTCGGTCCTTCTTGTGAGTTTAGAAAAAAGGATATGTAGCTTTTTTGACGAGCATTCAGTCCCATTTTATGAGTGTTTATTCACCAGGATAGGACTGCAAATGCCATTCTCTGACTGTGAGGTGACCGTCCTGAAGCACTTGAAGGATGCCCCATCCCAACTTCAATTGAAGGTCTAGGATTATACGAGGGAGTTTCAGTTTTGTGCTAAGTATAATTATTTGAAGCCTTCTCTTAAATTGTTCTTTGACCTTTTCTACATGGTACACACCTCCCAGGAAGACACACATGATAAAAGCTTATTAAATTTCACTTGAATGATCGTTGGTTCATCCTTTTCACCAAAGACTTGGGCGGCTTTCTGATGCGTTTCAAACTAGTGAGGCCCCATAGTCCAGAGGCCCATCTTGCCTTCTACTACTCTTCGTCTGAGTCTTCTTGCTTATGCAAAAGTAGATTCTTGAAATGGTATTGACTTCACTTCAATTCTAGTGTAAACTCCTATCGCCTCAACCTAGGTCTTCTTTCCCCCCAAAAAAGGTTACAATGAAGGATAATTTGCATTCCCTCTTTCAAGGACTTGGTTATGAAGAGAGGTTCGGTCCCAGTTGTGTGCCTTCATCTAAGTAGAGGAAAAAAGGAATTAACACTTACAAGATCGTGAGTGCGGTCAAGTACATGGAGATGAGAGAGATCTTTGGTGACGACGTAGTTCTTTAGGATTTTTTACATGTTGTGGTTGCATCTTGCAAATAACATGGATAAATTGCAGTTGCTCTACGACTTTGCCAACACTCAAGGCATCAGAGTCTATTCTACAAGTTGGGTTGTTATGCCTCATTTTATGACCTCTGCTTCTGCCCTAACCAATGAGATTGTCGCCTCAGTCCCCGAGGTTCATCAACTTACTACTACTTTGGCTACCTTGTCTATGGAAAACTCACTGCAATCTCATGCTCTAGTGAAGAGGGGTCGGGATGAAGACCAACATTCCCCTCTGGATGAGGGTTCTCCTAAGTGGAATCGACTATCTGAGGACGCTTCTTCAGGGTTACTAACTCATTTCCTTTGTCTGCTATTCTTCCTTTTCAGATTTCTCACACTCCTAAAGAAGTTATTTCAATTGTCTCTACAATGACATGTCTTCATTCAGAACCTTTATGAGGCAGGGAAGATGGAGCTTCTCTCTAAGATCACCTTCCACGCGTACTAAGTTGCTTGTTCTCACTGGACATTATTGGCCTGAAGGATCCCAGTTTGGTTGTAGGTAACTCTACCAAGTAGAGGGATACTTGGAAGGGAAAGTGTGAATACATGGAGTGTAAATGCTCTACCTTTCAGATGGAATTGTCCGACTTGCGGAAGAAGAACGAGCTTGTTAAGGCATTACAAGATAAGGAAAATGTTCACAAATCTCCTTCAACCCTGGCTGTCCGGATTACTGAGCTGGAGACCTCTCTCGAGGTAGAGAAGAAACATCACCGGGAGACCTTTCATGTTGTTGTTGAGGCAGACCGTCATGCAGAAAAGGCTAAAAAAACATTTCAACATGAACAAGAGACCCATGTTGAAGCTCTGAAGACTCACGAAGGTGAGGTAACCGCTCTGAAGGTGAGGTTTTGGATGTCTCTTCAACAAAATGTGCATGTTGTGTACAGGGTCCTTGACCAGGCAATAAGTAAGACGAATGAATCATGCCTTGATCTCTTGATCTCTGTTGAAGGGTTAAACCGTTTCAAGACTACTTCGATAGACTTGATTCAATATTTTTTTTTTGACATAAACTTGATAGAAGATTCCATTTTTTTTATCTTTCTTTTTAAGAAAACCTTTTGATATGCATGGAACAATATCCTTAAAAAAAATCTTGTATAACCAAATTATGTAGATGGGCCAAGTAAACAACCAAAAAAATTGAATTACTTTTCATGAAATATTGAGAATGATGAAAAACTAATTAATTTACCAAACTAAAAATAATGACTAGAAACTTTTTCCATGTCATAATAATGAAGAGAAGAACATATGTAGTTTTCGTTATCAACTTTCCTTCTTCTCTCCCCAATGCTTTTGGGTTGAAGAATTGTCAAATTCAGATACAGAATCAAGACCAAAACATTTGAGAAAAGCCACTCTAGCTAATTTGAAATAATAACAAGGGTGAAGAAAATACAACGATGAAGCTTCGCCTTCTGAAATCTCTTCTCTCACTATCACTATCTCTGTGTTTGTTGGTATCTCCCTTCTAATACTTGGGTTCTCAACCTATTAGCACCAGAGCTCAAGTGTTTAGAATATATATATTTCATAAAACATATACTATCAATAATACAGAATTGAAAAATAATAGTTTGAGTTTAAAAGTTTTTTCTCAAAACTTTTTCTGATTTAAATCTAACATATGGCCTATTATAAACATAGTTTTTAACTTTAATCAAACGTTTTTTAAAAGTTTGATTTAACTTATTAACCATCTAAAAAAAATGTGGTCGAATCTTGTGTGTGTCTGAGTTAGTGTAAGTCGTAGCCCATGTCCCCTATGGTGACCCTACATTTGCATTTATTCAGCCAATACATGCACATGTTATTACCTCCCAAGTTTTGAACTCTCTTAACACAAGAGAGGACCACTCCATGGGTGGCTGTGAATCCATTCTCCATTAGATCAGTTTTTAAGATCAAATCTAATTGAATATTTGAAGTAACTAATGCACAAATGTAAAACCAAACCCTATATTAATATAATAATCTAAATCTCTCAGCAAAATAATAAAAAAGAGTAAAAGAAAAAGGGATGTATGTATGTATACCTGTGTGCTTTGAAGAGTAGAAGGAGAATCAGCAATGGTGTGCTCAGAATCAATGATAGTGAAGCAAAAGAGGAAGGCAAGAAAAAGAAGCAAAACAAAAAGTTGAATCCATATAAGCCATGAAATTCTGAAACTCTCTCCAAAATCCAACATATATTACTAGGAATTAAAGAAAAATGGAAGAAGGAAGAGAAAAGTGTGTGGAAGAGAAGAAGAAACAAACAAGAATTGATAATGTAGTGGAGGCCACATGGTATTTATGAAACACTATACCATCTGATTATCACCCGTGAATGAAAGTGACTCATCCAAATGCTTTATGTGATTAGATAATACATTTTAATAATAAAGCTGTAATTAATTATTTAATTGTGTTTTTTAATTATTTATTTCAATGAATTAATTACTATTATTATTTTTTTTTAAAATTCAGGCCTCATCTATTCTGCAGCATATTCAATGAGAGCTTTGTTATAGCAATCAAAATAGGTGATGGGAAACCATTTCAATGAATTAATCCATAATCCATAATATCGTTTAATTATGATATAAATCATGATGTTTTAAAAATTCCCTAACCCTTATATACTATAGAACCAGTCCACAAGTTAGTTTACATATGGAATATCAAGTTGCTTATGGTTTCTTGAAATACCTCAGATTATAATTTTCATGTTCCAGTGTTCATTATAAGCATTTAAAATTAAAATTATAATCTATACTTTATGTTGGATTTTGTTTGCATGATATATCGTATCGAAAATAATTCAATGACAATTATTTATTATTCAATTCAGTACAATATGGGATCACTCACGTTCTTGTGTTGACTCACTTTTCACCAAAGCAATGCTCGATGTTCATTTAATATGACAATGAAGATACTTGGTGAAGAAGATGAATATCTTAGTTCAATTAAATGGTAAGAAACTTCTTATCTTTAGATTCATTATGAATTTATGGAAAGGAAGGGTTTGATTGCATTATTGAGTGAGAATGAAAGGAAGGGTTTGAAGTTATGGAAATGGAGAGTTTAAGACTGCAATTTTCCTTAGTAAATTAGTTGTGGAATAGCTACTATACCTAACCAATTAATTGCAAAATTTTATGACTTCAAATATGATGTTACCTTATCCACATGCCTAGACACATCAGTATCTTGCCACGTTGGCAAAGTCACATGGTGTGACACGTCAGCTCTGTTAAGTAAAATAGACGACAAAGACGAAAAATAGGGACGAAAATTTTTATAAGGACGATTCTTTGAAGGGAAATATTTTGAGCACTAAAACTAGATATTGAAATATTTATTGGGATCGATAACATATTTAACCCTTCTTTATAACATGAGTGAATAACATGCAACATTATTGAAATTTTGGTATGCAAATGTCAGATGTCCTAAGAGATATCGAGACACTGACCTCTGCTTAAAACACAATAACAAGATAAGAACACAATAAAAAAAATTAGAATGTAAAAGAACACACAGATGTGTTAACCCAGTTCGGTGTACAATAACACCTACGTTTGGGGGCTACCAAGCCAAGAAAGGAAATCCACTAAATAATATTAGTTCTAAGCTAAACAACCTTCGGTTTACAACTTATCACCTAATCACTACCTATGCTTAGTTTCTACCTAAGACTCACCTAGGTATGAGACCATTCTCACTTCCCTTTCAATCACAACTGTGACCAAAACTTACAACTCAATGCAAACAATCCAGCTCTAGTATAACACAATACAAAAGAGACTCACAAATAACACAAACGCTAAAACTCACTAAACAATAATGTATGCTCCACTTTATTTTAGATTTAGAAAGTTCTTATTTATAGACTCCTGCAATATGGGCTTGGACTCTTCAAATCCAATCTTTCAGTTGCAAAATTTCTGCAAAATATTTTCCACAAAAATAGGAACAAATTTTCAAAGTTTCCTAAAAAGTCTTAAAGATCCTTTTTTATAAAGTGTTAAGAAAGTATATGAGTGATTAGAATTGAATATCTGGCTCACCAAAGATGGGGAATATTTATAAGGGCATCTGGTCGTGGATTGCGGGCACGTGGCCATTGACTAGGTATATTTGCTTCCAGTAGTTTCAGAAGGGCAGTTGGTCGCGTGAAAGATATTAGAGCGCGCGTGTGTGTGGGGGGGGGGGGGGAAGTCCCCCAACGACTCTATTTATCAACGATCACAAGGTCTTGAATCTCTTGTTGGGCTCATACCCAAAGGTAAGTTGGATTGGGCCTTAATTGGACGCAGAGTACCTGCTAGGCCAGTCTAGAACAATAGCCCCCTAAGTCGTTGTGCTTGAGCAAGGACAATGACTTAAGGTGGCATAGTGATGAGGATTCAGGTCGCTGACATCTTCACCTAGAGGGTTGCGAGCAAGTGACCGTCCTTATAGATTTTTTCATAACAACCGACGACTGGTATGCGGAGAAGTTCTGCAGACAATAAGGGAAATGAGTTTGTCATGAAAAGATAAATTTTTTTCACTCTAATGACATGTGTTGGTGGCACAGTAATCATTTATGACACCTAGAAGGGCTAGCCCTAAGTCATAATACTTGGATTTTGTGCTTCTCTCTGTGAGCTTAAGACATTATAAAAGGGGGAAAGGGACGTTCATTTGTTCATTACATGCAAACTTTTCCTCTCACCATAATTTATTCGCTCTGCAATTCACTCGTCGAAATCTTCATTGTCCCCACCGTCAGTCTTCGATGGAATCTGCAATGGATAAAGGTAACTTTATCTCCTTCCTTTCAACTTATTACTTGGCTGATGAACATTCATAGGATTTCATATGAAGTTCATGGAGACCTTCAAAGTTTCTGGGAATCTCCATGAATTTATGTAAATCTGATTAATGTTCATCAAGAACGTATGAATGTTAGGATGAACTAGGGTTAGATTTTTAGAAGATGAATATTTTGATCCTTGGTGTTTGTTAGATTCTAGTTAGGATAATTTAGTGTTAGTGATCTGGCATTAGGTTGTTGTAGGCGATTTTCGTGTATGAGGGACTTTTCCCCGATAGGACCCATATTCTTATAGTCGAGGAGGATTCTTCTCTTCACGAGGATGATTTCGACATGTCAGACTCGTTCCCTTACGTTTTTATTTGGAAAAAGGGGTCGAGCTAGGGACACATCCTCGGTCTTAACCGTCACCCTTTCACTTGACATGCAGTGGAATGATGGATTTGAGATCGTCGAATTCACTGTATTTCCTCTGCTTTTCAGGTGAGGGGAGTCAAAAACCGACCACGGACTAGAAGACAGCTCTTCAAGCGAAGCTCTAGGTGTTGCGGACGTTCCTACTGCTGAAAAATCATGGATCATGGACGAGCCACGGGAGATGGCCTCCCAGTTTGTTGTAAATGATTCAGACGCGTGGAACCGAATAGAGAGAAGGAAGAAGGGGGGATCCGGTGAAATGGTGGGCCTTGTCTCCCAAACCCGATCAGAGGATATGCTCGAATTATCCCTCTCTACGGTTCCCTATGTATGAGTTTGCGTTCCGCGAGGCCGAGTATCGTCTGCCCTTTATGTATTTTCAGGAGGCTATCTTTACAGACCTCAAGCTCTTTCCCTTTCAGTTGTATCCCAATGCCTTGGCGTTTATCATGGATTTCATGACGGTGAGTCGTTACCTAAAGATAGGTGCGACTGCGAGTCTTTTCTTCAGGGTCTTCCATCTTCAGAGGAAGTCTCAAGAAGGTCGACACAATTGGGTGTCGTTCAAGCAGTCGAGCAGACTCTCGAAGGTGTACCTGGATACTGTTCGTGATTTTAAGTACATATTTTATGTGATCCAATCGTGTACACATGTGGCTAAGGATTCACTCTAGTACAAAAAAGTTCTTGACGATAGGGAGAGACTGGTGGTCTACTTCCTGTTGGAGTTGCTGGATGCCCACTTTCAACATGGCAATGATAACTACATAATGAAACCTGAGGACCTGAGTATTGATGATACAACGTCATTCAACACGCTCGTGAATTTTGTTTCGAGTTTCCACCCTTTGGACCCCGTGGACTCAGACGGGCACATACTTTTGAAACTTGACGATACACCAGCCACCCATGCTAGGCTGATCAGCACCAAGACGATACGCAGTTGCCCGAATGATAACGCGAAGATGAAGCTTTTAGGTGGAAATTTTAGTTTTATTGTCCTGTGTCCGAGGTTTTAACTTGTATATGACTTTTTTTTGTAGATAAAATGGCCGAGATACTTGAGTACTGATGATACAGTATCATTCAACACGCTCATGAATTTTGTTTCGAGTTTCCACCTTTTGGACCTCGTGAACTCAGACGGGCACATACTTTTGAAACCTGACGATACACCATCGACCCAGGCTAGGTTGATCAACACCAAGACGCTACTCAGTTGCCTGAATGATAACGCGACGATGAAGCTTTTAGGTGGAACTTTTAGTTTTATTGTCCTGTGTCCGAGGTTTTAACTTGTATATGACTTTTTTTTGTAGATAAAATGGCCGAGATACGTGAGCGCCTTGTTAAAGCTAACAAGGGGAACTTAAAGAAGGGGTCGAAGGGCAAGGTCGAGGTCGTCATAGATTAGGCCACGCTTGAGGGGTATGTTGTTTCGAGCACTCCTTCTCCGGGAAGCACTTCAGCGGGCGCCTCTTTGCTATGCAAAAGGTCGACGATAAGACCTCCCCACCCAAGACTGCGGCCATGCCTTTGGGCAAATTCGTCCTTCCACAATGCGTCACTCAGAGGTCGCTATTCGATGAGGGGTCGTCTGTTCGGGTCACCGATTTGGATGTTGCGGCTATTCTGACTACTGATCGAAAGGTCATGAGGTCGGAGCTGTGTCGGGACGTTGTGGGGATGATGAGGATCCTCTAAGTTGCTTTGAGCTTAAATGAAGCGGAGATTGTCCCTCTCAAGGACTTCCAGACAGAGAAGAACAAACTTGCTGAGCTCGAGATTGAAAACGCCCGCCTTAACAATGACTTTCTTCAAGCGCGGGAGTATTATGAGAGCAAGCTCGAGCTAGTGAGGGAATTAACTGAGACCGGGGAGAAGATGGTGGGCATGTCTTCCGAGAACGAGCGTCTGAAGAAGCAGGTTGCAGAGGCGGAGAGCAAGTTCGTTGTCGGGGAGGACGAGACGGAAGAAGAGGCGACCATGACGACGAAAGCTAATTTGATTGTTCGTATTCGTCTGCTTGCGCAAGACAACTTGGTGATGGCTTCATTCGACTTCCACAGCGTTGTCGAGCAGATCAAGGTGAAGAATCCCGGGGTGAAGCTGATCATTGACAACACCGGTCCTCTGCATCGTGTCAAGAAAGGTGTGGCGATCCCTCTGGACGAAATGCATGACAAAATGAATATATATATATATATATATATATATACTTAAAAAAAAAAAAATTCTCCCCCTATTAGAACTCTCAACTAAGTTAAATAACCGGCTTTTACCCCGACTATTAAAAGTATTAGAGAGAAAAAGTGCACTCTTCAATTATGAAAATACATAAATGTTATGGTTGGAGATCAAACTCATAACTTTTTCCCCAAATATCCATTTATTGAGGGGAAAAATGACACACTTTCCATTACAACATTTATTTATTCATAGTAGTGAATACACTCTTATATGTATATTTCAATCCAATAATAAATTTTGTTATATAAATATAATGTTATAATATTAAGTTTGGGACTATGGCGTCAATTGATACAAACCGTGTAATAAAAACAAAGCTTAAAATTAGTACTTTTATTATTGTTATTTACCAAATACTAATACTTGATAATTTTGAATATACGTCATTCTTATAATATCTTACCTGATAATTTTGACTTTATAATAAAGTTTTATTTTGAATGGACAAATACAGATCAAGTATGTTTGTAACAAGTTAATCATTTTAATTTTCTTCAAGACATTACACCTTTTAGTGTGTAAATATGTATGTCAATAATCTTAAAGTATGTCGTCATAGAATTAAGGTTTTTCAAGTTAGATAAAAAATCAAAACTATTTGTTAGAAATAATGAAAGATTATTTCTATTAAGTTGTTCCAATCATGACAAAGTGGATTATAGTTAATTGGCAATTAATGCTTCACATAAGTCCCACATTGGAAGTGGAGTAAAATTAAATAGCATTTATAAGACTCTTGGAACAATGTACTTTCCAAAGGAGCCAAAGAGGATAAAGTGCCACATAGTCATATGTGGTGGTCCCAAGCATTATGTCACTTGTCTCATACAAAACACCTCTCGCCGGTGTCGCCACCGGCGATACCGGCTCCGGCTCCGGATCCGAGGGCGTGGGCGCAGAGGCGCTAGTGGCGGCTTGTAGACGGCACTTGAGCAAAATATATGATTGTTACTTCGAAATTAATTACTCCAAAATTCTGATATCCTCTTCTATATAATTCCAAACGTTTTCCTTGCATTTGAATCTTCACCAGTCTTGTGCAGTTTCGAGAAAAAGGCTGACTTATCCTGGGTATTCAGGCCGTTCCTACTCTAAGACAATTTGAGAGTGTGCTTGAAATACTTTTAAGGAAAGTGATTTCGTTCACGATTCAGTCTGGATCCATTCGACATTGAAGAATTATCTAACAATCTTAAAAGTATTTGTATCATGGATTCCGACGCTGCTGTTTCAAGCATCAAAGTTATGAACCAGGATCTGGTCAAATTGGATCGCTTTGATGGAAACAACTTTACCAGATGGCAAGACAAGATGACATTCCTGCTTACTGCACTCAAGGTTCACTATGTCTTGAATCCTGATCTGCCACCGATTCCAGAACCAACTGAAGATGATTCTGACCAACTCAAGAAGGAGCGCATGCTGTGAAAGGAGGACGAATTACTATGCCGTGGACACATTCTGAACACACTGTCTGACCGTCTATACGACCTATACACCGACAATCCGTCGGCTAGAGACATATGGAATTCGCTGGAATTTAAATTCAAAGCCGAAGAAGAAGGTACGAAGAAGTTCTTAATTTCAAAATATTTTGATTTTAAATTTATAGATTCTAAGCCCATACTTCCCCAAGTGCACGAATTGCAAGTCCTGGTGAACAAAATCAAGGCGGTGAAAATAGACATTCCTGAAACTTTTCAAGTTGGTGCTATCATTGCTAATTACCAGCTTCGTGGAAAGGCTATAAAAAGAAACTGTTGCACAGTTCTGATGATTTTTCATTGGAGAAAATCCAGAAACATCTTCGAATCGAGGAGGAATCGAAGGAGAGGGAAAAATCAGAATCTGCGGGTCTTTCCAAAGCCAATGCTGTGTCCAACAAGGAAAAGAAAAAACATGATGTCAAGAAAAGTCACCTCGCACCAAAAAGGGAACATACCAAGTTCAAGAATTCTGGTGGTCCGAGGGGTCCTAAGAATGGATGCTTTGTATGTGGAAAACCTGGACACTATGCTCGAGATTGCAGGAACAATAAAGCAAAAAACGAGATCAATGCAGTCAATGCTAATGATGATATAATTGTTACTGTGAGCGAAATTATGGCAATCAAAGGCAAAGTCCAAGGCTGGTGGTATGATACGTGTGCTACGGTTCATGTCTCGTATGACAGGGCTGCATTCAAAACATATTCTGAGACAAATGATGGACAAGAAGTACAAATGGGAAATGAAGTACGATCTAAAGTTGTTGGAACCGGATCGGTCGAACTCAACTTCACTTCTGGAAAGAAAGTTACTCTTGTCAATGTACTTCATGTTCCAGACATGAATAGGAATCTTGTTAGTGGGGATTTATTGGGAAAACCGGGTATTAAATCTGTGTATGAATCGGGCAAACTTATTTTAACCCGTAATGGTGTATTTGTTGGAAAAGGATATTCCGCTGAAGGAATGATCAAACTATGTATCGCCAATAATATGATTAATGAAATTTCTAATTCTGCTTACATGCTTGATTCAGTTACTTTATGGCACAATAGATTAGCACATATTAGTATTAGTTCAATGAAGAGACTAATAAAATTTGGCTTGATATCATGTAATATCAAAAATTTCAATAAATGTGAATTATGTGTTAAATCAAAGATGATTAAGAAACCTTTCAAAAGTGTTGAAAGAAATACAAATCTGCTTGATCTTGTACATTCAGAATTGTGCGAATTTAATGGCATGTTGACCCGTGGGGGAAATAGATATTTCATTACATTCATTGATGATTGTTCTAGATACACATATGTATATCTCTTAAAGCATAAAGATGAAGCTTTTAATGCCTTTAAAATTTATAAAGCAGAAGTGGAAAATCAATTAAGTAGAAGTATAAAAGTCCTTAGGAGTGATAGGGGCGGTGAATACTTTTCTACTGAATTTGATGCATTTTGTGAAGAACACGGTATAATACATGAATGTTCGGCGCCTAGAACACCACAACAAAATGGCATAGCCGAAAGGAAAAATCGAACATATCAAGAAATGATGAATGCAATGTTAATGCATTCTGAACTACCTTTCAATTTGTGGGGTGAAGCTTTATTATCCGCTTGTCACATAATTAATAGAATTCCTTTAAAGAAAACTGGAATTTCTCCATATGAAGTATGGAAAAACATGACACCAAATATTGGCTATTTTAAGGTGTGGGGGTGTGTGGCATACTACAAAAACATGGATCCTAAGAGAACCAAGTTGGGTCCTCGAGGGATAAGATGTGCCTTTGTAGGATATGCACAAAATAGCAAAGCATATAGACTTTTAAATTTAGAGTCTAATGTTATTGTTGAATCTCGGGATGTAGAATTCTTTGAAAATCTTATCACTAAGGATAAAGATTTAGAGTCGGCCATAAATAAAGAATCTTGTGAAGAAGATTCTTCTCGGATTGTAGAAATACAACCTGAAGGCACTTCTCGAATCATTGAATCACAACCTGAACCTAGGATAAGCAAAAAAGTCCGGAAACCAAAGAACCTAGGACCAGACGAAATTGATTCTCAATCCATTTCATTTTATCTGGTTGAAGGGAATAATACAAAATTTATTAAAAGCATTCCGGTAATTCTTCAAGTCGGGGAAGAACCCAAAACTTATAAGGAAGCAATAGCTTCAAGAGACTCCTCTTTTTGGAAAGATGCTATCCGAGATGAAATGGATTCAATTATGTCCAACCACACTTGGGAACTTGTTGATTTACCAAAGGGATCAAGACCCATTAGATGCAAGTGGGTGTTTAAAAAGAAATATCATAGTGATGGTACATTAAACATTTATAAAGCAAGATTAGTGGCAAAAGGATTTAGACAAAAGGAAGGTATAGATTATTTTGACACTTATGCACCTGTAGCAAGAACAACCACTATAAGGTTGTTATTTGCTTTAGCATCTTTGAATGATCTGATTGTTCATCAAATGGATGTTAAGACAGCGTTCCTAAACGGAGATCTCGATGAGGAAATCTACATGGAACAACCAGAAGGATACGTCCTTCCTGGAAATGAACGAAAGGTGTGCAAACTTGTCAAATCTCTATATGGCTTAAAACAAGCACCAAAACAATGGCATCAAAAGTTTGATTCTACAATAATGTCAAATGGATTTATTCCTAATTCTTGTGACAAGTGTTTATATACAAAAGTGAATAATAACACTGTAATATTCTTGTGTCTTTATGTTGATGACATGCTAATAATTAGCAACCAACTTAATGGAATTTTAGAAACAAAAAGGTTTCTAACTTCCACTTTCAAGATGAAAGATCTTGGACTTGTTGACACAATTTTAGGAATAAAAGTTAAGCGAAATAGTGGGGGTTATGAACTTAACCAAACACATTATATTGAGAAAATGCTTGATAAGTTCAAACACCTAAAATTTAAGGAAGTCACTACTCCATTTGATCATGTAATAAAACTTTAAAAGAATGATGGAAGAGCAGTGGCTCAATTAGAATATGCAAGTGCGATTGGCTGTCTTATGTACTTAATGCAATGTACCAGACCCGATATATCATTTGCAGTTAGTAAAATGAGTAGATTTACTAGTAATCCAAGTAATGAACATTGGAAGGCAATCACAAGGATTTTTGGTTATTTGTTGAAAACCAAAGATCTTGGCCTTCATTATGGTAGGTTTCCTGCTATATTAGAAGGATATACTGATGCGAGTTGGATCTCTAACGTGGGAGATCATAAATCTACAACTGGGTGGATATTTACCCTAGCTGGAGGAGCAATTTCTTGGAAGAGCAAGAAACAAACATGCATCACTCTTTCGAACATGGAATCAGAGTTCGTGGCTCTCGCTTCCGCTGGTCAAGAGGCAGAGTGGTTAAGGGATCTTCTTTTGGAAGTTCCTTTGGCTAAAGACAATGTTTCAAAAGTGATGATACACTGCGATAGTCAGGCCACTTTGGCAAGAGCATTTAGCGAAGTGTATAATGGAAAGTCTAGGCATATAGGACTTAGACATTCGTTCGTGAGGAAACTGATTAAGGATGGAATCATTTCACTCACGTATATACGAACAAACTATAATTTGGCTGATCCGTTTACTAAGCCACTGGCCAGAGACTTAGTAAAAACAACCTCGAGAGGTATGGGGTTGAAACTCCTTGAGTAAGAGTACCGACAACGACGGTAACCCAATCCTAAGTTAACAGAACATTAACTTTAAGATTTTCAATGGGTAATAACAAGTCGTTGATTTGGATAATTGTCTAACATTTCGTGATTATGTTGACCTTGGAAATGAGGGTTGAGTTTTATTTTAAACTCTTAATGAAGTTCAATACCGAGGGTACGTATCTATTGGAAACAGATACAATATGAACTTCACCTATGTGAATTCTGAGATGGTGCCGTCTCAAAGTGAGGGTTGGAGTTTCTCTCATAAAAAATTCATGAAACAGGATAGCACATGGCCATAAATAAGTGCTAAGCGAGTTATGTAGAGGAAGAATCTTTAAGGAGTGTGTGTAAGGTGACACCGGTCTATTCATATGGATTCATGGTTTAAAAGCATTGCTACCTAATATTCCGATTAAACTTTGTGTTATCCTTACTAAGGTTAAGTTTAAAATCGAAAGATACTTAACTGTACTAACACTTCTTATGTCTTATTTCTGGAATTATTATTTTGTCATTATTAGAACAAGTGGGGGATTGTTAGAAATAATGAAAGATTATTTCTATTAAGTTGTTCCAATCATGACAAAGTGGGTTATAGTTAATTGGCAATAAATGCTTCACATAAGTCCCACATTGGAAGTGGAGTAAAATTAAATAGCATTTATAAGACTCTTGGAACAATGTACTTTCCAAAGGAGCCAAAGAGGATAAAGTGCCACATAGTCATATGTGGTGGTCCCAAGCATTATGTCACTTGTCTCATACAAAACACCTCTCGCCGGTGTCGCCACCGGCGACACTGGCTCCGGCTCCGGAACCGGATCCGAGGGCGTGGGCGTAGAGGCGCTAGTGGCGGCTTGTAGACGGCACTTGAGCACTTAGGCACGACGCATCAGAGCGATCGGGCTATTCGCAGCGTTAATGAGGCGGCGCCGGTGGCGCTCCGGTCGCCTCCGGCCTTCGGCCGGGATACTGCGAATTTGTTTTAATTATAGCTCCAGATTTTATTCGTTGCCTAGAGTTTGATTTTGAATTTGAATTCGAAGTACATAACATTTCATGAAGTGGTGCATGACACTTTATTTGAACCATTGCAAATGTTCATTAGAGAGTGTTGTTTCATGAAGAGTTGCAAACTTCTGAAACGACAAATGCATGGCTATAAATATATGATTGTTACTTCGAAATTAATTACTCCAAAATTCTGATATCCTCTTCTATATAATTCCAAACGTTTTCCTTGCATTCGAATCTTCACCAGTCTTGTGCAGTTTCGAGAAAAAGGCTGACTTATCCTGGGTATTCAGGCCGTTCCTACTCTAAGACAATTTGAGAGTGTGCTTGAAATACTTTTAAGGAAAGTGATTTCGTTCACGATTCAGTCTGGATCCATTCGACATTGAAGAATTATCTAACACTATTTAATATCAATACAGTGACTAAATTACAACTCATGAAACATTATTAAAAAAATGTATTGGGTACTCTCTTTGGTATGCAACTGCAAATATAATCACTTAGACACAAACACCGGCATAACACATACACATACGTTGTTGAACTTACATTTCGGTTGTTTAGGTCTTCGACACATATCATTGGGACAATCTGAATCTCTTTGGCATGTGTACCTCCACCCTATAATGAGAAAATATAATCTACTAACAACCCATTAAAAATCAATTGCATTAATTTTATAAATTACCCTTTCAATATAAATTATTTACACTAAAAAAAACATTTATATAATCAAGTAATGTATATATTTCAATCACTTTTAACTTTTTTACTTTTCTTTTTAAATTTTAAATTTTAAATTTCCCTCGCTTTCTCATTTTTATTTTAAAATTTTCTCTTTCTATCTTCTCTTTCCCTTTTTATTTTTGTGAATATAAATTTAAAAAATTGAATCCTCTTTAATGAATTGAAGAGACATATACAAAAAAAAATTAATCAAATTAATATAAATAATTCTTAAATATAAAATTAACAAATTATATTGTAAAATTGTTCAAACAACTAACAAGTTATTGTTAACACATCACTTATTTTACTTTTAATTAACTATTATTTTTATTTAAGAGATAAAATTTTTATTTTTAAATATTATTTTTATTTATTTCTCCTTCCCACAAATCCTTTTTTTTTCTTCAGTATAATTATTTAATACAAATGAATTTATACAATAATTATCCATTTTATAATTAAGTAACTCGTTTCAAATTTACATATGTATCTGAATATATTTTACATGTGTATCAAATTTACACGAATAATACTTAATAGCCGTGTAGACAATTAACTTTTTATCCCATTGACCACTATCAGAACAATATTTATTTTATTTTAATCAGCAACTACCTTTATTTGAGAGATAAAATACTTATCTCCAATTGTCAATTTTTTTCTTTCTCCATCTCTTTAATACAATTGAGCTTATATGATCATTTTTATTTTACAATTATGCTCTCCATTTCAAATTTACGTGTATAATTTTATATTGTATCAAATTGGATAATATTCCGCAGTAGTACATACAACTTCATCTCACAGGTCATTATCAATACAATACTTATTTTATTTTTAATCAATATTAATTGAATTTATAAATAATTATTTATTTTACAATTAAATAATTTATTTCAAATTAACATTAACATATATATATATTTATATTAACAAATATATTTTTCCGTGATGACGCACATGTATCTTATCTTGCTAGTAAAATAATATAATTTAAGTGTAAAATATCATTCACATAGTAAAGCAAATAACTAAAAAGACTAAAAAGATATAAATAACTTACCTTCAATGTTTGTTGTAGCAAAAACTAGAAAAAGAAACATAATCATAACATAAACAAACTTGACAACTTTAATCATATTTTTCTCGTTCGTATATTAGTTGGTTTTATCACTTTTTATTTTATGAAGTTTGTCATCTCCATACATCGGTTAAATAATTATGGAATTGTAAAAAATCCTTTCTAAAACTAGAATAATTATTAATCGTCTCTTAATTGCATTAAATGTCATGTTTGTTTCTTTATCACACTTAATAAAAGGTAAAATAAAAAACTTGTCAATCATTCGAATTCATTCAATTTTTCATTAAATTTTCATTACTTTTATAGTTTCTCATAATAGAAAAGGGTAAAAGACAAAAAAAAAGACTATTGTTTTTAGATATTATATATTGAGTGTATTGTTGAATCAAATTATCAATCAAATGTGATTCATAAGGTGTTTTCGAATATAGATCTTTGAGATTGTCTAAATATACATTAAAATTCAAATTCATTCATATTTTTATTAAATTTTCATTACTTTTATAGCTTCTCATAATAGAAAAGGATAAAAGACAAAAGATGACTATTGTTTTTAGATATTATATATAGATTGAGTGTATTGTTGAATCAAATTATCAATCAAATGTGATTCATAAGGTGTTTTCGAATATAGATCTTTGAGATTGTATATACATTAAATAATAGAATTTATTTTTCAATTTATAAACGGATCCCTTAAATGAAGCGGAGATTGTCCCTCTCAAGGACTTCCAGACAGAGAAGAACAAACTTGCTGAGCTCGAGATTGAAAACGCCCGCCTTAACAATGACTTTCTTCAAGCGCGGGAGTATTATGAGAGCAAGCTCGAGCTAGTGAGGGAATTAACTGAGACCGGGGAGAAGATGGTGGGCATGTCTTCCGAGAACGAGCGTCTGAAGAAGCAGGTTGCAGAGGCGGAGAGCAAGTTCGTTGTCGGGGAGGACGAGACGGAAGAAGAGGCGACCATGACGACGAAAGCTAATTTGATTGTTCGTATTCGTCTGCTTGCGCAAGACAACTTGGTGATGGCTTCATTCGACTTCCACAGCGTTGTCGAGCAGATCAAGGTGAAGAATCCCGGGGTGAAGCTGATCATTGACAACACCGGTCCTCTGCATCGTGTCAAGAAAGGTGTGGCGATCCCTCTGGACGAAATGCATGACAAAATGAATATATATATATATATATATATATATACTTAAAAAAAAAAAAATTCTCCCCCTATTAGAACTCTCAACTAAGTTAAATAACCGGCTTTTACCCCGACTATTAAAAGTATTAGAGAGAAAAAGTGCACTCTTCAATTATGAAAATACATAAATGTTATGGTTGGAGATCAAACTCATAACTTTTTCCCCAAATATCCATTTATTGAGGGGAAAAATGACACACTTTCCATTACAACATTTATTTATTCATAGTAGTGAATACACTCTTATATGTATATTTCAATCCAATAATAAATTTTGTTATATAAATATAATGTTATAATATTAAGTTTGGGACTATGGCGTCAATTGATACAAACCGTGTAATAAAAACAAAGCTTAAAATTAGTACTTTTATTATTGTTATTTACCAAATACTAATACTTGATAATTTTGAATATACGTCATTCTTATAATATCTTACCTGATAATTTTGACTTTATAATAAAGTTTTATTTTGAATGGACAAATACAGATCAAGTATGTTTGTAACAAGTTAATCATTTTAATTTTCTTCAAGACATTACACCTTTTAGTGTGTAAATATGTATGTCAATAATCTTAAAGTATGTCGTCATAGAATTAAGGTTTTTCAAGTTAGATAAAAAATCAAAACTATTTGTTAGAAATAATGAAAGATTATTTCTATTAAGTTGTTCCAATCATGACAAAGTGGATTATAGTTAATTGGCAATTAATGCTTCACATAAGTCCCACATTGGAAGTGGAGTAAAATTAAATAGCATTTATAAGACTCTTGGAACAATGTACTTTCCAAAGGAGCCAAAGAGGATAAAGTGCCACATAGTCATATGTGGTGGTCCCAAGCATTATGTCACTTGTCTCATACAAAACACCTCTCGCCGGTGTCGCCACCGGCGATACCGGCTCCGGCTCCGGATCCGAGGGCGTGGGCGCAGAGGCGCTAGTGGCGGCTTGTAGACGGCACTTGAGCAAAATATATGATTGTTACTTCGAAATTAATTACTCCAAAATTCTGATATCCTCTTCTATATAATTCCAAACGTTTTCCTTGCATTTGAATCTTCACCAGTCTTGTGCAGTTTCGAGAAAAAGGCTGACTTATCCTGGGTATTCAGGCCGTTCCTACTCTAAGACAATTTGAGAGTGTGCTTGAAATACTTTTAAGGAAAGTGATTTCGTTCACGATTCAGTCTGGATCCATTCGACATTGAAGAATTATCTAACAATCTTAAAAGTATTTGTATCATGGATTCCGACGCTGCTGTTTCAAGCATCAAAGTTATGAACCAGGATCTGGTCAAATTGGATCGCTTTGATGGAAACAACTTTACCAGATGGCAAGACAAGATGACATTCCTGCTTACTGCACTCAAGGTTCACTATGTCTTGAATCCTGATCTGCCACCGATTCCAGAACCAACTGAAGATGATTCTGACCAACTCAAGAAGGAGCGCATGCTGTGAAAGGAGGACGAATTACTATGCCGTGGACACATTCTGAACACACTGTCTGACCGTCTATACGACCTATACACCGACAATCCGTCGGCTAGAGACATATGGAATTCGCTGGAATTTAAATTCAAAGCCGAAGAAGAAGGTACGAAGAAGTTCTTAATTTCAAAATATTTTGATTTTAAATTTATAGATTCTAAGCCCATACTTCCCCAAGTGCACGAATTGCAAGTCCTGGTGAACAAAATCAAGGCGGTGAAAATAGACATTCCTGAAACTTTTCAAGTTGGTGCTATCATTGCTAATTACCAGCTTCGTGGAAAGGCTATAAAAAGAAACTGTTGCACAGTTCTGATGATTTTTCATTGGAGAAAATCCAGAAACATCTTCGAATCGAGGAGGAATCGAAGGAGAGGGAAAAATCAGAATCTGCGGGTCTTTCCAAAGCCAATGCTGTGTCCAACAAGGAAAAGAAAAAACATGATGTCAAGAAAAGTCACCTCGCACCAAAAAGGGAACATACCAAGTTCAAGAATTCTGGTGGTCCGAGGGGTCCTAAGAATGGATGCTTTGTATGTGGAAAACCTGGACACTATGCTCGAGATTGCAGGAACAATAAAGCAAAAAACGAGATCAATGCAGTCAATGCTAATGATGATATAATTGTTACTGTGAGCGAAATTATGGCAATCAAAGGCAAAGTCCAAGGCTGGTGGTATGATACGTGTGCTACGGTTCATGTCTCGTATGACAGGGCTGCATTCAAAACATATTCTGAGACAAATGATGGACAAGAAGTACAAATGGGAAATGAAGTACGATCTAAAGTTGTTGGAACCGGATCGGTCGAACTCAACTTCACTTCTGGAAAGAAAGTTACTCTTGTCAATGTACTTCATGTTCCAGACATGAATAGGAATCTTGTTAGTGGGGATTTATTGGGAAAACCGGGTATTAAATCTGTGTATGAATCGGGCAAACTTATTTTAACCCGTAATGGTGTATTTGTTGGAAAAGGATATTCCGCTGAAGGAATGATCAAACTATGTATCGCCAATAATATGATTAATGAAATTTCTAATTCTGCTTACATGCTTGATTCAGTTACTTTATGGCACAATAGATTAGCACATATTAGTATTAGTTCAATGAAGAGACTAATAAAATTTGGCTTGATATCATGTAATATCAAAAATTTCAATAAATGTGAATTATGTGTTAAATCAAAGATGATTAAGAAACCTTTCAAAAGTGTTGAAAGAAATACAAATCTGCTTGATCTTGTACATTCAGAATTGTGCGAATTTAATGGCATGTTGACCCGTGGGGGAAATAGATATTTCATTACATTCATTGATGATTGTTCTAGATACACATATGTATATCTCTTAAAGCATAAAGATGAAGCTTTTAATGCCTTTAAAATTTATAAAGCAGAAGTGGAAAATCAATTAAGTAGAAGTATAAAAGTCCTTAGGAGTGATAGGGGCGGTGAATACTTTTCTACTGAATTTGATGCATTTTGTGAAGAACACGGTATAATACATGAATGTTCGGCGCCTAGAACACCACAACAAAATGGCATAGCCGAAAGGAAAAATCGAACATATCAAGAAATGATGAATGCAATGTTAATGCATTCTGAACTACCTTTCAATTTGTGGGGTGAAGCTTTATTATCCGCTTGTCACATAATTAATAGAATTCCTTTAAAGAAAACTGGAATTTCTCCATATGAAGTATGGAAAAACATGACACCAAATATTGGCTATTTTAAGGTGTGGGGGTGTGTGGCATACTACAAAAACATGGATCCTAAGAGAACCAAGTTGGGTCCTCGAGGGATAAGATGTGCCTTTGTAGGATATGCACAAAATAGCAAAGCATATAGACTTTTAAATTTAGAGTCTAATGTTATTGTTGAATCTCGGGATGTAGAATTCTTTGAAAATCTTATCACTAAGGATAAAGATTTAGAGTCGGCCATAAATAAAGAATCTTGTGAAGAAGATTCTTCTCGGATTGTAGAAATACAACCTGAAGGCACTTCTCGAATCATTGAATCACAACCTGAACCTAGGATAAGCAAAAAAGTCCGGAAACCAAAGAACCTAGGACCAGACGAAATTGATTCTCAATCCATTTCATTTTATCTGGTTGAAGGGAATAATACAAAATTTATTAAAAGCATTCCGGTAATTCTTCAAGTCGGGGAAGAACCCAAAACTTATAAGGAAGCAATAGCTTCAAGAGACTCCTCTTTTTGGAAAGATGCTATCCGAGATGAAATGGATTCAATTATGTCCAACCACACTTGGGAACTTGTTGATTTACCAAAGGGATCAAGACCCATTAGATGCAAGTGGGTGTTTAAAAAGAAATATCATAGTGATGGTACATTAAACATTTATAAAGCAAGATTAGTGGCAAAAGGATTTAGACAAAAGGAAGGTATAGATTATTTTGACACTTATGCACCTGTAGCAAGAACAACCACTATAAGGTTGTTATTTGCTTTAGCATCTTTGAATGATCTGATTGTTCATCAAATGGATGTTAAGACAGCGTTCCTAAACGGAGATCTCGATGAGGAAATCTACATGGAACAACCAGAAGGATACGTCCTTCCTGGAAATGAACGAAAGGTGTGCAAACTTGTCAAATCTCTATATGGCTTAAAACAAGCACCAAAACAATGGCATCAAAAGTTTGATTCTACAATAATGTCAAATGGATTTATTCCTAATTCTTGTGACAAGTGTTTATATACAAAAGTGAATAATAACACTGTAATATTCTTGTGTCTTTATGTTGATGACATGCTAATAATTAGCAACCAACTTAATGGAATTTTAGAAACAAAAAGGTTTCTAACTTCCACTTTCAAGATGAAAGATCTTGGACTTGTTGACACAATTTTAGGAATAAAAGTTAAGCGAAATAGTGGGGGTTATGAACTTAACCAAACACATTATATTGAGAAAATGCTTGATAAGTTCAAACACCTAAAATTTAAGGAAGTCACTACTCCATTTGATCATGTAATAAAACTTTAAAAGAATGATGGAAGAGCAGTGGCTCAATTAGAATATGCAAGTGCGATTGGCTGTCTTATGTACTTAATGCAATGTACCAGACCCGATATATCATTTGCAGTTAGTAAAATGAGTAGATTTACTAGTAATCCAAGTAATGAACATTGGAAGGCAATCACAAGGATTTTTGGTTATTTGTTGAAAACCAAAGATCTTGGCCTTCATTATGGTAGGTTTCCTGCTATATTAGAAGGATATACTGATGCGAGTTGGATCTCTAACGTGGGAGATCATAAATCTACAACTGGGTGGATATTTACCCTAGCTGGAGGAGCAATTTCTTGGAAGAGCAAGAAACAAACATGCATCACTCTTTCGACCATGGAATCAGAGTTCGTGGCTCTCGCTTCCGCTGGTCAAGAGGCAGAGTGGTTAAGGGATCTTCTTTTGGAAGTTCCTTTGGCTAAAGACAATGTTTCAAAAGTGATGATACACTGCGATAGTCAGGCCACTTTGGCAAGAGCATTTAGCGAAGTGTATAATGGAAAGTCTAGGCATATAGGACTTAGACATTCGTTCGTGAGGAAACTGATTAAGGATGGAATCATTTCACTCACGTATATACGAACAAACTATAATTTGGCTGATCCGTTTACTAAGCCACTGGCCAGAGACTTAGTAAAAACAACCTCGAGAGGTATGGGGTTGAAACTCCTTGAGTAAGAGTACCGACAACGACGGTAACCCAATCCTAAGTTAACAGAACATTAACTTTAAGATTTTCAATGGGTAATAACAAGTCGTTGATTTGGATAATTGTCTAACATTTCGTGATTATGTTGACCTTGGAAATGAGGGTTGAGTTTTATTTTAAACTCTTAATGAAGTTCAATACCGAGGGTACGTATCTATTGGAAACAGATACAATATGAACTTCACCTATGTGAATTCTGAGATGGTGCCGTCTCAAAGTGAGGGTTGGAGTTTCTCTCATAAAAAATTCATGAAACAGGATAGCACATGGCCATAAATAAGTGCTAAGCGAGTTATGTAGAGGAAGAATCTTTAAGGAGTGTGTGTAAGGTGACACCAGTCTATTCATATGGATTCATGGTTTAAAAGCATTGCTACCTAATATTCCGATTAAACTTTGTGTTATCCTTACTAAGGTTAAGTTTAAAATCGAAAGATACTTAACTGTACTAACACTTCTTATGTCTTATTTCTGGAATTATTATTTTGTCATTATTAGAACAAGTGGGGGATTGTTAGAAATAATGAAAGATTATTTCTATTAAGTTGTTCCAATCATGACAAAGTGGGTTATAGTTAATTGGCAATAAATGCTTCACATAAGTCCCACATTGGAAGTGGAGTAAAATTAAATAGCATTTATAAGACTCTTGGAACAATGTACTTTCCAAAGGAGCCAAAGAGGATAAAGTGCCACATAGTCATATGTGGTGGTCCCAAGCATTATGTCACTTGTCTCATACAAAACACCTCTCGCCGGTGTCGCCACCGGCGACACTGGCTCCGGCTCCGGAACCGGATCCGAGGGCGTGGGCGTAGAGGCGCTAGTGGCGGCTTGTAGACGGCACTTGAGCACTTAGGCACGACGCATCAGAGCGATCGGGCTATTCGCAGCGTTAATGAGGCGGCGCCGGTGGCGCTCCGGTCGCCTCCGGCCTTCGGCCGGGATACTGCGAATTTGTTTTAATTATAGCTCCAGATTTTATTCGTTGCCTAGAGTTTGATTTTGAATTTGAATTCGAAGTACATAACATTTCATGAAGTGGTGCATGACACTTTATTTGAACCATTGCAAATGTTCATTAGAGAGTGTTGTTTCATGAAGAGTTGCAAACTTCTGAAACGACAAATGCATGGCTATAAATATATGATTGTTACTTCGAAATTAATTACTCCAAAATTCTGATATCCTCTTCTATATAATTCCAAACGTTTTCCTTGCATTCGAATCTTCACCAGTCTTGTGCAGTTTCGAGAAAAAGGCTGACTTATCCTGGGTATTCAGGCCGTTCCTACTCTAAGACAATTTGAGAGTGTGCTTGAAATACTTTTAAGGAAAGTGATTTCGTTCACGATTCAGTCTGGATCCATTCGACATTGAAGAATTATCTAACACTATTTAATATCAATACAGTGACTAAATTACAACTCATGAAACATTATTAAAAAAATGTATTGGGTACTCTCTTTGGTATGCAACTGCAAATATAATCACTTAGACACAAACACCGGCATAACACATACACATACGTTGTTGAACTTACATTTCGGTTGTTTAGGTCTTCGACACATATCATTGGGACAATCTGAATCTCTTTGGCATGTGTACCTCCACCCTATAATGAGAAAATATAATCTACTAACAACCCATTAAAAATCAATTGCATTAATTTTATAAATTACCCTTTCAATATAAATTATTTACACTAAAAAAAACATTTATATAATCAAGTAATGTATATATTTCAATCACTTTTAACTTTTTTACTTTTCTTTTTAAATTTTAAATTTTAAATTTCCCTCGCTTTCTCATTTTTATTTTAAAATTTTCTCTTTCTATCTTCTCTTTCCCTTTTTATTTTTGTGAATATAAATTTAAAAAATTGAATCCTCTTTAATGAATTGAAGAGACATATACAAAAAAAAATTAATCAAATTAATATAAATAATTCTTAAATATAAAATTAACAAATTATATTGTAAAATTGTTCAAACAACTAACAAGTTATTGTTAACACATCACTTATTTTACTTTTAATTAACTATTATTTTTATTTAAGAGATAAAATTTTTATTTTTAAATATTATTTTTATTTATTTCTCCTTCCCACAAATCCTTTTTTTTTCTTCAGTATAATTATTTAATACAAATGAATTTATACAATAATTATCCATTTTATAATTAAGTAACTCGTTTCAAATTTACATATGTATCTGAATATATTTTACATGTGTATCAAATTTACACGAATAATACTTAATAGCCGTGTAGACAATTAACTTTTTATCCCATTGACCACTATCAGAACAATATTTATTTTATTTTAATCAGCAACTACCTTTATTTGAGAGATAAAATACTTATCTCCAATTGTCAATTTTTTTCTTTCTCCATCTCTTTAATACAATTGAGCTTATATGATCATTTTTATTTTACAATTATGCTCTCCATTTCAAATTTACGTGTATAATTTTATATTGTATCAAATTGGATAATATTCCGCAGTAGTACATACAACTTCATCTCACAGGTCATTATCAATACAATACTTATTTTATTTTTAATCAATATTAATTGAATTTATAAATAATTATTTATTTTACAATTAAATAATTTATTTCAAATTAACATTAACATATATATATATTTATATTAACAAATATATTTTTCCGTGATGACGCACATGTATCTTATCTTGCTAGTAAAATAATATAATTTAAGTGTAAAATATCATTCACATAGTAAAGCAAATAACTAAAAAGACTAAAAAGATATAAATAACTTACCTTCAATGTTTGTTGTAGCAAAAACTAGAAAAAGAAACATAATCATAACATAAACAAACTTGACAACTTTAATCAT
This sequence comes from Lathyrus aphaca, assembly GCA_963966055.1. Classification (NCBI taxonomy): domain Eukaryota; kingdom Viridiplantae; phylum Streptophyta; class Magnoliopsida; order Fabales; family Fabaceae; genus Lathyrus; species Lathyrus aphaca. Next base: position 56,167,325 of record OZ014521.1, on the reverse strand, counting down.
ATTTTTCTCGTTCGTATATTAGTTGGTTTTATCACTTTTTATTTTATGAAGTTTGTCATCTCCATACATCGGTTAAATAATTATGGAATTGTAAAAAATCCTTTCTAAAACTAGAATAATTATTAATCGTCTCTTAATTGCATTAAATGTCATGTTTGTTTCTTTATCACACTTAATAAAAGGTAAAATAAAAAACTTGTCAATCATTCGAATTCATTCAATTTTTCATTAAATTTTCATTACTTTTATAGTTTCTCATAATAGAAAAGGGTAAAAGACAAAAAAAAAGACTATTGTTTTTAGATATTATATATTGAGTGTATTGTTGAATCAAATTATCAATCAAATGTGATTCATAAGGTGTTTTCGAATATAGATCTTTGAGATTGTCTAAATATACATTAAAATTCAAATTCATTCATATTTTTATTAAATTTTCATTACTTTTATAGCTTCTCATAATAGAAAAGGATAAAAGACAAAAGATGACTATTGTTTTTAGATATTATATATTGAGTGTATTGTTGAATCAAATTATCAATCAAATGTGATTCATAAGGTGTTTTCGAATATAGATCTTTGAGATTGTCTAAATATACATTAAAATTCAAATTCATTCATATTTTTATTAAATTTTCATTACTTTTATAGCTTCTCATAATAGAAAAGGATAAAAGACAAAAGATGACTATTGTTTTTAGATATTATATATAGATTGAGTGTATTGTTGAATCAAATTATCAATCAAATGTGATTCATAAGGTGTTTTCGAATATAGATCTTTGAGATTGTATATACATTAAATAATAGAATTTATTTTTCAATTTATAAACGGATCCCTTACTAATAATTTATTTGTTAATCTTATTGATTGGTTCCTCCAAAAGTTAAAGTCAATTATTACGATTATCAAATTTCATTACTATGTTCGATCTTTCTTTCAAGAAGAATTTTTATTTCATTATTTTATTACTACCTCCGTTCTTTTTTATAAAAAATAATTATTTTTTAGATTCAAATAACCAAGTGTTCTCACTTGAGTTGTCCATATATATATATATATATATATATATATATATATATATATATATATATATATATATATATATATATATATATATATATATATATATAATTCAAATATATTAATTATTCAATGAACCTAAAAAAATTGTCTCTTATATATAAAGAAAGAGAGGTAATTTTTATTCTATGTATTTAAGAGTTAATTTAATATAAACCTTTAAAAATTATTCACAGGTGAACTCTTACTAGTTTTTATAACATGCATATAATTTCACACATAAGAGATGTTGAATTGTGAATTTTAAAAAACGGAACTTTGTAAACCTTTCTTTATTATTATCAGAGTTTAAAAACATTTTGATAAAATCCTTATAGAAATTTGCAGGGAGAAATAAATATGCAGAAAATAAAGAGTTAGGGTAAAGAGAAATGACACCAGGAATTATAGATGTTTTGTCGAAATGAAATGTCCTAATCCTTTCCCAAATATTTGATCTTGAGAGTATCCAATAATTTTAAAGATATTTTAGTATGTTGAACTCTTGAACCCTGATGACACTCTATCATTGCATAGTATTTACGATTATTCTTTATAGAATCGATATAATTTCAAGCAAAATATGAGTGAAAGTGAAGAAGAAATAAGAGGAATAGAAGAAGAGAAGAAATTGTGGAGTTAGAAGAAAAACGAAGCAAAATAAGCATTTTGACAACTGAAATCATCGTGATTATGATGCCTCTATCACGGTGTTTACTTGTAAATTTGATAAACAATCACAAGTTTAGTTCACTTCAGAGATTAACCCATAAAATCCCAAGGACAATTTGTGCAAAATAATAATATGTAATAAAGTGTGTGTGACTTGGATTTAAATGCTTGAATAATGATAAAAGGAAGACAATCAATATGCTTTAGATGAAGATAATAAGCAATAAACAGAAAAGATGACATTAAACTAAATGCTTCAAATACAAAAGACTTAAAGAAAGTTTAAATATTGTTGACTTATAGATAATGAGTGAAAAGCTACGACCTCGATTACATGCATGAGCTTGCATTATATACTATTACAATGATAATTGTCGACAATGGTTAAATCCTAAGGATCTGACACGTATCCCACTACTCAGACTTCATTGTTCTAACTTGCTTCCACACGTCTTCAAAGATAAAACTATTGAAAACAAAATGTTATGCTGATACATGTGTTGATAATTGCTTTAACCTTCATAACTACCTCCGTCGAGAGCCCTTGATCAATCCCCATAATGATAAGACATATTCACCTTATATATTCTTTGGAATTAAGAATATTCTGTCTAACTTGGTAGGTGTATCGACTTCGACACTGGTCGAAGAGCTGCTACGTGACCCTTTTCAAGATTTAGAACATGTTTAAAGAAAGAGTGATTCTAATCTTGTGGATATGTTACTAAGACTCATCCAAGCCATTCTTGACCTCGACTCAACTAACGGGTTAGTCGAGCCACTTAGTCGACATGGTTAATATGGTAAAGCTTTCACATGAAACTCTTGACGTAACACCCCGAATATTCCCCGTCATTTTTAATAAATAAAATACAATAATCAGAGTAAACTTTCATTCTCAATTCGAGATGCTACTTTCAACCACTCAAAACATGCTCTTAAAGGTTTGATACATAACATGAAACGAAAAATTTATTCAAATTAAGCAGCGGAAAAACTAAATGATAATGTCATCATCAAAATAGAAATAGTTGGAAAATTTCCAAAACAACACCAACATATTCTAAACATAACAATTAAACTAAAATAACTAAATGACAATCTCGACTCCCAAGTTACATATTAGAGCGGATGCTACGACCACGACCATGACTACTCCTGAGTATATGTATGTTACCAACATAGGGCTAACATTCAAACATATGGGGTGAAATTCTTAAATAAATTAAAAGAGAAATATGATATAAATATAAGGCATATATTACATAAGTACGACAACAACATACTTATCACAACAAGAATCACAACCCAACCACACATCTACAACAAACACATCAACAATATATACATCCACATCATACATATCAACAATAATGCATGCAAATGAGACTCAACCATAGACGCAATGCATGTGGTACCAAAAATTGATCCCTATTTCATGACCCAGTTCCCGTCGGAACTCCCGACCCCTTTTCCATGGTCCAGTGCTACCCATCTTTCATGATTACACCCTCGGCCCCTATTTCATGGTCCAGTGTGACCCCTATTTCGTGATCACACCCTACAACATAATTGAACACATTCACCTCACCAAAAACGACAAGCTCTTATGATCGTTAAACACCTCGAATCTAGAACCGTAAAGATAATGTGTCTAGATTTTTAGTACAAACACCATTGTTGCCAACTCCAAGTCGTGAGTAGGGTAATTTCTCTCATGAATCCTCAACTTACGTGAAACATAAGCCACCACTTGGTTATTCTCCATAAACACTCCTCCTAAACTCATCAAAGAAGCATCACAATACACCATAAATGACTCATCTGGTTTAGGAAAAATCAAAACTGGAGTTGTAGTCAATCGCTTCTTCAACTCAACGAAGCTTCGCTCACAATGAATATCCCACACAAACGTCTTACTTTTACAGGTTAATTGGGTCAACGAAAGAGCTATCTTCGAAAACCTCTCAATGAATCCTCGATAATAACCAGCTAATCCCAAAAAGCTTCTGATCTCGGTCACCGACTTTGGAGCTTCCCATTGTAGAACTACATCTACCTTGGATGGATCCACTGCAATACCATTAATCAAAATGACATGACCAAGAAAACTCACCTCTTCTAACCAGAAATCACACTTAGATAACTTCGCATAAAGCTTTTTATCCTTCAACACTTGTAGTAGAATCCGTAGATGTTCCGCATGTTTTTCTTCTGACTTAGAGTAAATCAAAATATCATCTATGAAAACAACCAGAAATAGATCCAAGTACTCATGGAAAATCCGATTCATATACTCCATAAATACTCCAGGTGTATTAGTAACTCCAAACGGCATCACCACATATTCATAATGTACATACTGAGTCCTGAAAGTTGTGTTCTGAATATCATCATCCTTTACACATATCTGATGATAACCTGACCTCAAGTTAATCTTGCTAAACACTCGCACACCCACCAACTGATCCATCAAGTCATTTATTATCGGAAGTGAATACTTGTTCTTGATCGTCACTTTATTCAATTATCAGTAATCAATGCACAATCTCATATTGCCATCTTTCTTCTTCACTAGCAACACCAGAGCTCCCCAAGGTGATACACTTGGTCTCACAAACTTCTTCTCTAATAACTTTTCCAACTGTTTCTTTAACTCTAATAGCTCTAACACAGACATGCGATACGGAGCCATATAAATAGGTCTAGTACCAGCTATAAGATCAATACTAAACTCTATTTCCCGTTCCGGAGGTACATCAACAATATCATTCGAGAATATCTCTGGAAACTCTCTCACCACTTGCAACTCATTCACTACAGAATTGTTCTCAACCACCAAGGATGCGAACAAAGCCAACACTTGAGCTTCTTCATCCAAAAGCTCATTCAACTCTTTAGCAGATAAGTAACCCCATTCATTCTCTTCTTCCGGAGCAAGAAATCGCACAGTCTTATTGTAATAGTTGATATGAACATGGTTTAACTCCAACCAATTCATTCCCAAAATCACATCAAGACCCTCCAATGGAAACAAACGAGGTCAACACCAAAGTCCTTACCATAAATCGATAAAGGACATTGCAAACAAACCAAATAAGTAGTCACCGATCCCTTCACAGGAGTTTCGATAACCATTCCTCCTTTCATCGAAGAAACAACGAGACCTAATCTTTTCACATAATCAGCAACAATAAAACAATGTGTTGCACCAGTTTCAATCATAGCAATCAAAGGCGCATCAATAATGTAGCAAATACCTCTGATTAGTCAATCCTCACTAGAAGTCTGAGTTCCTGTCAAAACAAACATTTTCCCTCCAGTTGAAGCTTTCTTCGACTTCAGGCAATGAATGCTGATATGGCCTTGCTCTCCACAGTTGTAATAAGTCATTGTGTCAGTCTTGCAATCGGTGATCAAATGCCCAAGTTGTCCGCATTTGAAGCACTTCTCCACATCACCCGTGAACTCACTAACACGATGACCCAACACACCACATCTGTAACACTTCAAAGGAACAAAAGTTCCTCCCTCACTTGGCTTCTTGCCATCAGTAATTCTCTGTTTACCTTTATCATCCGGAGCTGCATAAGGCTTCCCATGGTACATCTGTTGCTTGCCTTTCCTCTCAGTCAAACCCTTGAAATGCTCTGATCAAGCCTTGCTATCTTCCTCAAAGATCATACAGTAGTAAACTAAATCTGAAAAATCTTTTGATCCTTTGATAACCAATTGCCTGTTTGATCTTAGTCCTCAAACTAATATCGAATTTCACACACTTCAAGAACTAAGCAGTCGCCTCACTGTAATGCAAATAGAACTTGGTCAAATCTGAAAAACTTAACAGCATACTCTACCACTAACATGCTACCCTGCTTCAATTCCAAAAACCCCATCTCTTTCTTCCCTCGAACATCTTCAGGAAAATATTTCCTTAAGAACTCCCTCTTAAACACAACTCAAGTGATCGCCTCACCTGACACTTCCAATCGTTACTGAGTACCGACCCACCAATCATCAGCTTCTCCTAATAGCTTGTGGGAACCCAACCGTACCTTTCGTTACTTAGAATATTCCATCACTCGAAAGATCCTCTCGATCTCCTTGATCCACTCTTGAGCCCCACATGAGTCATGCTTTCCTTTGAAAGTAGGCGTATTGTTCTTTCGGAATTCATCATTCTCGTTGTTCCCAGCATTCAGCGAATTTTGCACAGCTTGAGCCATAGCCTGCATAGCGGCAGTAAGTGCAGCGTTGTTCCTTCCTGCAATTCTCAACTGCTAAGCAACAACAACAAGAAACAACAGTTAAAACACTTATACAGACAACGACCAACTATCATGGACCTCAACTACGACAATGACAACAACTCGACGACTCGACTACTTGGTCGGATGGACCGACCTGCTCTAATACCAATTGTAACACCCTGAATATTCTCTGTCATTTTTAATAAATAAAATACAACAATCAAAGTAAAATTTCATTCTCAATTCGAGATGCTACTTTCAACCACTCAAAAAATGATCTCAAAATAAGCAGCGGAAAAACTAAATGGTAATGTCATCATCAAAATAGAAATAGTTGGAAAACTTCCAAAACAACACCAGCATATTCTAACAATAAAACTAAAATAACAAAATGATGTTCCCGACTCCCATGTTACGTATCAGAGCGGACGCCACGATCACAACTACTCCTGAGTATTTGCACGTTACCAACATAGGGCTAACATTCAAACAGAAGGGGTGAAATTCTTAAATCAATTAAAAGAGAAATATGATCTAAATATAAGCCATATATTACATAAGTACGACAACAACATACTTATCACAACAAGAATCACAACTCAACCACACATCTACAACAAACACATCAACAACATATACATCCACATCATACATATCAATAATAATGCATGCAAATGAGACTCAACCATAGACTCAATGCATGTGGTACCAAGAATCGATCCCTATTTCACGATCTAGTTCCCGTCGGAACTCTCGACCCATTTTCCATGGTCCAGTGCAACCTCTATTTCATGATTACTCCTTCGATCCCTATTTCATAGTCCAGTGTGACCCTTATTTCATGAACACACCTTACACTGTGATTGAACACAATCACCTCACCAACAACGACAACATATAACAACAACGTTTCTCTCCAAACCAACCATAAGGCACCCTCCTCTCCAAATTGACCATAATAAGAGAGTCAAAGAGTAATAAGAGTCAATAACTGCGGCAAATTAAACATAGGAGAAGAAGAAAGTGGACCTCAAAATTTTGTCTGATAGTCGTGTGTGTTACGTGTATCCAACTTCTTCCCCGCATTCACTTACACGTTTTCATATTATTACTCACTTCACTTAACACCTTAACATTCAAATTCCTCTTCTCAACCTCTCTACTAACAAACTACTCTCATTCTTTCATGGCCTCTACCACGCGCGTCACTCACTGCAACCTCCGCCCATCAAAACCATCCTTACGTCCTCTCCCCGAAAAACCCGGCCCGGTTCAGTTTTCCATCCCAAAACCCAAGCCAACCGAACCAGAAGGCGTCAACACCAACACCAACATCCTCCTGCAACCGCGCCTATGCACCCTCAGATCGTACGGTTCCGATCCAATCGCCGCCGTAATCAAAACACGTAAACAAGATACGCAAGTTACCGATGACGTGTCATCATTCTTCTCCACGCTTTCGGAATACATCGAGAGCTCTAAGAAAAGCCAAGATTTCGAAATCATCTCCGGTCGTCTCGCCATGGTAACAAAACCCTAACACTAACTAACACTACCCAACACTCACCGTTACTATTATAATTTACAGATAATAATAATTATTAATTTCTTTTTTTCATGTGGCCGTGCAGATGGTGTTTGCAGGGACGGTTACGGTGGAGATTGTGACGGGAAATTCGGTGTTCAGGAAAATGGATATTGCAGGAATAACGGAGGCCGGTGGAGTATGTTTAGCCGCGGTTACTTTCGCGGCTTTGTTTGCATGGTTTTCAAGTGCGCGTTCCAAAGTTGATCGAATCTTTACCGTTAGCTACAATGCCTTCATTGATTCGCTGATTGATCAAATCATTGACGGTTTATTCTATGATGAAATCTAAATCTGATACACGCTGCATAACAATCATATAGTATAAGGAAGATCCATCTCATGTATTAGAACTAGTATACAAAGTGTATATGTATATTGTATATTTAGATTATATATTGGATAAATAGAAGATGTAATGTTTTTGCTATGATAAATTGAATAATACACTAATTTAATATTGAATCACGTTTGTGTGTTGTGTTGTTCAATCACTAGTTCAACAATATTACAAGAATCGAATACAGAATGCCTTAACAAAGTTACATGTTTTGCTTGGAAATTCAAAATATACTATTAGGACCTTGAATGATTTGCAGTTTTATATAAAAAAATTGAAAGTTTATACTTTGTTTATTGTATATAACAGCTTATAAGAGTTAACGTTGAACTATGACGCACTTTCGATTGTTTGAATGCATTCCAGTACGCTTGCCTTCTTTGCCATCGATGCCATTAATGCTTCATGGATTCCCTTGTTGTTTTTCAAGAGAGAAGCAGAGAACAAAACCTGCAAAGTTCGAGTTTTTTGAGGATAAAATTGCATAAACATGTGCTTTTTAAATATATCTTTGCAATGCTATTTTGTTTCTATCTCTCAGGGTTTGAAGAACATACAGCCCATCTGGTGAGATTTTGTTGCTGATCTTTGCTGAGTTGTGGCTTGGTTCTGTTGATAAACCTCTGTAGGAAGATATATGTTTTTTAAACTATTATTATTTGATCGAATAAAAGTTGTTTGATATTAACATATTTTGGAATTAGAGGTTTTCAAACCTGGAGTGTGAAAAGATCAGCTGATTGACCAACCACCTTGTCATATGCTAAACCTTCTGCTGCTAGTCCAGCCATTGATACAACAGCCAATCTGATAAAAAAAAAAAGCAATAAGAATCTGTTTTTTCAAATCATACTCATTTTGGTACTTTGTTCTTAACAAATCACACTTAAAGACATTTCATGTTGATGTCATATCATATCCGTGTTTTCTCGTCTAAAGCTTCCTGGTAAATACCTATCTAGCTCCTTAGTATCAAGCTGGCCACTATACAGAAGCTTTTCAAGTCTCTCGTCAATGAGATTAACATGCTCTTTTCCAATATCCAATGAATATCCAAAAATTGGTAAGCCAAGCAGATAAGCAACTAAAACAAACAAAAGAACAAAAAAAGTTGAGTTATAGAGTGCATGATGAAATTGAAAAGACAGTATATCTCATACAGTTTGTGTTATATCTCAGAGTTATAGAGGGCAGTACTCAAAAAGTGGGCTGCTTCATGTCTAGCAATCCTTTCTTGATAATCAGGAAAAACCGCTGAAAAACTGCCAATAGCTGCTTGGAGAAGCCTACACTAGCATATTAATTAGAGCACTAATGTTATGGCAAAAACTGAACCCACACTGAAGAAAGTATTCACTGCTACTTGGTAAGCCTAATTCTTACCCGGGGGCAGTGCTACCTATGCCCAAAACCACTAAGGAAATACTCCCAATCAAGTATGGTACAAAGAAACCCCAATCCTGCGTCAATAAACAAGCATTAATCAATGATGGTAAAAGAGAGTAGATGGAAAATAGGAAGTTATAACTTCAAGTTTAATACAGCATCGCACAATAGGTCTTCAATATCACATTACATTTGAAATGCATTTGAAAATCATATAAAAAATATGCAATGTGATGTCGCAATGAAGGGATACGCCTTGATACAGGCTTCAAAGTCTTCACAAAAATTCGCAATGGATTATAAAGATCTCAAACATAAAATAAGTTCAAAGCACAATAGTCACAATATTTTAACAGCTGCAATGCCCTTGATTATAGTGGCTTGTACATTTTTCTAGACTGTAGACTGAAACCACAATTTGAAACCATGAATATTATAACTCACATTTACGAATAACACTCCTAGACTTCATCTTGCTTCTATAAACAAGTCATCGCACACAAGATCATCGAACAAACATACAAAGCAAAAAAGAAGAATGGAGGGGATACATACCCCGGGAAGCTGTCCAGCCAGAATGCCCAAGAATCCAGTAGTTCCAACGACAGTAAAGAGAAAAGCTGCCTGCAGTACAGAGATCTTTGTCACAAATTGGACTTGGAACAAACTTAATCCTCAAGAAACTCAAATGTCATGTATAATTTCATTTGATACTACAAAAGTTAAAAATGAAAAGCAATTCTGAAAACTTACATCGTTTCTAACACTAGGAATTGCAAGGTTCTCCGCATTTTTAATCCCTAAAGTTGTCAGCTCTCGAATTGATGTCTGGTGCACAAAATTTGGAAGCATTAGACCATAAAAGACACAGACAACATCGATAATAATTTTTAAGAAATCGACAACATCTGACATGACACATGTAAGACACCGGACACATGCATTTCTTTATTACTATGTCAATTGGAATCTATCCGAACTTCGACATATGTAATGGAGACTTACCGTTCGACGTGAAACATATGGTTGAGAACTCCATTTCTTGGCCCAGCCAATTTCACTGAGTTGATCAAGTGCCTCTTTAACAGCATTGCTATCTTTCTGCACACAAATATTTGATTTACATACCTGTTAAATCAGTTTCATATGATCATAAAGGTAAAACAAAAGAATCTAATTTGAACATGAATTAAAGGAAATCATGATATTCCCCGTTGTCATGTATAACACATGTATTGAGGTTTTAATTGAGATAGAAATTTGGTGGTAAGACCTTTGCAATAGCAGAATCAAGAGTGTTGAGGTCAACACCAGGTGCAGCAGAGGAAGCTCTTGTTGTGAATTTATGAAGGTTGTGATTATAGCAATAATAATATGGTTTGTAAAGAGAAGATGAGTAAGACATGGTTGACACCCACATTTTTGTTATCTGTTTCGGTTCTAAGTGTTACTACCTTATTGGAGGGTGGAGGTTGCAGCAGATAAGGAGTAAGGAAGGGGAAGGACTTGAGAGGTTTTGTGGGACCAATGAAGCAACTTTGCTTTTCATTATTACTAGTTTCTTTTTTCTCTTAATATAATCTTATTTATTTCTAATTTAGTATTTATATATTTATTTTTTAATTATTTATTATTATTTATCCCTCTAACTTGCTTTTTTAATTATATATTATTATTTATTCCTTACTTTTTTATTATTTATTATTATTTATTCCACTAATTTATATTTTTTAATTAATAAAATAATATCATACCAAATTATAATACTAAATTTTTTTTCATTAAAATTCAATAACAATTATTAATTACTAAAATTAAAATAATTAACTCCATTACTTTTACATAAAATAATAATTAAATCTTATATATAATAGTTGTTAAGCTATTTAATAATTTTGTTACGATTCATTCACTACATTTTTACCATTTCACTAATTATATTCACTTAATCCATTTAATATATATATATATATATATATATATATATATATATATATATATATATATATATATATATATATAATTTTGCACTATTATTCAATAGAAAATCAACAATCTATTATATCATTAAAAGAGATTTAAAATATAAATATGATATGATAAAATATATCATCGTAATTAATTAACCGTGTAAAAATAATTTTCAACGTGACAATCCATTTTCACTTTATACTTTTGTCCTATTTTCATAAGCTTTTTTTTAATTCTCTTCATTTTCTCCATTTTAAATTATTTATTTTTTATTAAGATTTTGCTCATGTAACAAAAATTTAAAAAATAGTGTTAACTTTATTATTATTTGATCTCACATTATCAGAATAGATCTTTAGTGATTAGTACGAAGCTCTGGCAATTGATGGAGATGATGGAGGTGTACCTGCAAGAAACTTTGATGTTAAAGTGAGAATTAGAATGAATGAAAGAGAGTATTTATAGAGGATCTCCAACGCTGGGTCAAAGTCTCCATTGTGGCTGGATTTTCAGGCCCACAATGGGAGACTGCCAGAATCTGCCTGGAAGCAGGTGAATGCCTAACACGTGGTATTCGTCCTGGTCCAACCGTCCTGTGATCTTCGAAGTAGTGGAAGATCAGCTCTCTAAGAGAGTAGTTGGCCACATCTCCATGAAAAGCACGTGGGTGAAGCGTCCCCAACGACTACTTTGGTTTGGGCCATCTTATTGGGCCTTCCGTAGTAGCGATGGACTGAGTTGTGCTCGACGGTAAGGTAGCCCAAGGCCCAGTTCAGAACAAGAGCCCCCAAGTCTTTGTTCCATAATGGAGCAATGACTTAGGAATAATCTCGTGTGTCGGGATGGAAGGGTGTTGCATTTGGCCGACCATAGTTTGTGGTTCTGTCGAGGAGGTGCTTCTTCGAGCGACATCGCGAGGAAGTATGCCCGAGGATGTGTCAGTAAACCCTGTGTGTGTATATGAAAATGAGTCAACTTCATCTTTCGAAGCATTGCTTGAGGAGATATGAGTTATCCTCACCTGTTCGAGGAGGAAAACAATGCTCGAGGAGAAACTATATGTTTTCATGTGTTAAGAAGGAAAGATGATGCTCGAGGAGAAATGAGTTATTTTCACGTGTTCGGAAGGAAAAATGATGCTCGAGGAGAAATGAGTTGTTGTTGTGTGCTAGACACTGTAAACGAATCTTCTTGGTGGGCACATGCCCACAAGGGGGAGTGAGGTCGGCGAGTGTTCCTGACGCCTTGGAATACGGGGAAGCTCAAATGTCGTGTCTCTTTGGTTTCATGTGTGGCAACTCATTAAATATGAAATTATGCCTAGGGGAATCTAGGACCTAGGAAACGATGTCATAAATCACGCTTCCCCTTGTGGCGAATTGGCTATAAAAGGGACGGGGGAAAATTCACTTCCTACACTTCCTATTTTGTTCCTAAACTTTTCCTTTCCTTCTTGTTTTCATCGCCACTGCAAGAAGTTTTCTAAAGTCATCTCTACTCCTTCGTCTTCCGCCATTGTCTACCAAGTAAGTTCCTCTTCTCCTTCAAGTTGTTTAGCCGTAAGTTTGTGTTTTAGGTCGGATGTTGCCCTGGGGACGCATGAAGTTCCCGGTGATTATGCGTTTTCCTATAAAAAAATTTGGTGCTTCCATGAATTTTCTGATGAATATATGAGTTTTCTGATGAATGTTCATCGAGTTTTAAGTCGAGGAGGACCCTCCTTGCAAAACTCATCTTTTTAGTGGCATCGAGAAGCCCATTCCCCGGAAATACGTACTTTTCCACTATGTCGGGCATTTTGGCTCCCCGAATGCAATGGGTTATGAATTACGTTAAGGACCTGATCCTCATGGATCCGTTATCTTTGGCAAGGGGGCTTGGTCGAGGTTTTCCACCTGCATGGGTCTCATCAAGTCCATATGGAGAAGTTCCAATACTTTTGAAGTAGTCAGATGTTGGAGCTTCTGATGTGACATCTTGGTCTGCTTTCCAATTTGACACTCACCACATACTTTTCCTTTTTCAATCTTCAGCTTTGGGATTCCTCTGATAGCTTCCATATATATGATCTTTTTCATCCCTTTTAGATGCAAATGACCAAGTTTTTGGTGCCACAATTTTACTTCATCTTCTCTGGCTAGTAAACATGTGGAGGAATAACTTTAGTCTTGAGGAACCCATAAGTAACAATTGTCCTTAGATATGACTCCCTTCATAAGCACTTCACTCTTATCATTTGGGACCAGACATTCAGATTTGGTGAAGTTAACTTTGAATCCTTGATGATATAGTTGGATGATGTTGATTAGATTAGTTGTTAACCCTTTAACAAGTAACACATCATCAAGATTTGGAACTCCTGAACAATTCAACTTTCAAATTCCCTTGATTTCTCATTTAGCTTTATCATCAAGAGTTACATAGCTAGTGTAATGAGATTTGATGTCCACCAACAAGTTCTTAGCACCTGTAATATTTCGAGAATAACCACATCAAAGTGCCAGTCTTCTTTGGTTGAGGCTTTGAGAGAGGTGTGAGCAATAAGACTAATAGTAATTACCTTGGGAACCCACTGCTTCTTAACAATAAGAGTAACTTGTTTAACTCTATGAGAAGGTGTAGGCTTGGTATAACGATAAAATTTGAAGCATAATGGCTTTATGTGACCAAACTGCCCACATCAATGACATCTCCAGCGATGGAATTTATCTCTGGTGTGGTTGAAATGATTTTTACCACGATATTGAGACATGTGATTCGACATCTTTGGTTTAGGTCTAGGAGGAATACAATCTGAAATAGGTTCCTTCCCTTTATTTTGCATGATTTGATCATTAAAACCAATTCCACTCATGTCACCTGTCATCTTGTCAACCTGAAGAATCTCATCTAATTTTTCAGAATCGCTGTTCAGCATCCTAACAGACTTGGAAATCCTATAAAGTTGAGAGTTCAACATGATCACTTCACTTTCCAACTTATAAAAATAGTTGTCAGGTGCTCTTCCTTTTCAACTTTCAATTGGGTTATGATTTTCTTCTGTTTCTCTCCTAGTTTGCAAACTTCCTCACTTCTGATACACAGTTCTCTGTATGAAGTTGCTAGCTCATTATATGAGACTTCATCATCACAAGACTCCTCATCAGACATACATCTTCCAGTCAGTGTAGTAACATGATTGGAAGAATCTTCTTCAGGTTTACTTCCAAAATCCTCATCAGAACAAGACACAGATAAACCTTTCTTTTGCTTCTTGAGATATGTAGGGCATTGTCGCTCCCGGAATTTTCATGCTAGTACAAATGCGAAAGTGGCGCGGAAAAGGTAGAATCGCCAGCCAGACATTTTTATCCCGAAAGAATGGGAAAGGTAATGCTGCACAAACCTAAGGAAGAAGGAAATGACAAGGTCTTGCGAACCAAAGATCTGGGTTCGGGAGTCGGTTACGACCTGGGAAGGTATTAGCACCCCAGATCGTCCGTCGTACCCGACGGGATCCACGCTTGCTTGTTTGTTTCAAAGGGTGAGAAAATACGAATGCTGCTGAATAAAACTGCTGACTGGAAACTGGAACTGCAATGAGAAAGGGAACTGGAAAAGAAAAGGAAGGGGAAAATGTAGGGAAAATAAAGAATGTGCTCGAACGGGCCCTACCCCGCTGCCTACGTACCTCATCGGGATAATGAGGATCAGAGTCGACGTAGTTCGCCTAACTAAGGCGGGAACTTTGTTTGTATTTTTTAGGATGACGTTGCCATAGCTCTAGCTCAGGTGTTACCGGCTCTGACTCGAGGGTGTTTACCGTATCGCTGTTTGAACTGTCGAGGCAAGTCGCATTCGTCCGCGAAGATTAAGAGATGAGAAAAGAAGACCCGATGTCTTTGTTGATTGTATTTTATGAGAAGTGTTTTGGAGTTTATTGTTTGTGAAGATAGTCTCATGATTAGACTTGTACATCATGCTAGGCAAGCCCACACTATTCCAAGATGGAATGAATATGAGTGCCCCATGGAATAAGGCTATGCACAAGAGACTATTTCAATCTTTTATTAAGTGTCTTTTAGATTTTGCTTGAAGATGAGAGAAGAAGACTCAAATCGGAAAAGGAGAAAAAACTAAGGGGGACTAAGACCAACCCTAAGTTATTTATTATGCACAAAAGGGAGATCCTAATGGTTTATGAGGTTTTTCTATTCCTAAGGAAGAAAAGGAGAAGAAAGAAGAAAAAGGATGCAACTTACTTCCTAAGGAAGATAAGTTGGTCCTAACAAAGGGGAATCCTACCAATCACAAATATGGAAGGAAAAAGTGAATTAAATGCATAAAGAAAATGCATAAAAAATTAAAAAGGATAAGGTGTAAGGAAACATATTTTTCCCTCCCTACAAAACAAAGATTAGTGTGCATTTTATTAAAAATAATAAAGCAAACACAACAATTAAATCCTAATAACTCTAGGACTCAATCTAAACTCTATCTTAATTCTAAAAGAACTAAAAAAAATGCTAAAACAAAAATTCAGCACCTACTACAGCCTCTAAAGTAACAACTAGCTATGAAAACAATGCACAACACAAGGCAACTTTCTACAGCCAGCATATAGCATGCAAAAATAGGTGTGAAAAGTCACATACAGCATGCAAACATAACAAACAACATGTATTTTACAACACCTATATGCAAAGTCAGCTATGAAATGTAAAAAAGCAGATTTGATTATTTTCATTTTTTAAGCACAAACTCAATGAAAAACGTACCAATTAATCATGAATATGCATTTGAACATAGATCAACATACACAAATGAGTGACACAATTATTTTGGGAGGATTATGCAAGAATGCACCACATGATTGATTATGCAACAAGTATGCAAAATATGGCACATGAACATGGCATATGAACATAATGAGCATTGATCATGAATATGCAACATGATAGATCAACAAAAATGCCAAGCTCAATGCAAAATTCAGAATTGAATTGATGTGAATGATATGATCAAATATGTAACCAAATGCAATCAAATGCACATACATACATGGTTATGTGAAGTGCAACATATATAGATACAATGAAATGCAAATGAGTCAGCGAATTGCGAAAAGGATGCAAAAACAGAATGCAACATGATTATTTACATGCCAAATGATGCATAGACATAGCAACAAAATGCAATGAGTCAAATTATACACAAATGAAAACATAAACGCATAATATGCAACATGAACGGAAACGCGTCGAAATGACTCGAAATGGGGGAATGAGATGTCGAAACCAACCTAGAAAATTCCCTAAAATTAGTACCTAAGCATGCATGAACGTTGGAGGCACAAAGAAGCAAGAACAAGCAAGCAAATAAGCTAAAATTCTGAATTTCTACAGCGTTAACCGGTTAACCAAATGGTTAACCGGTTAACGCACCCCAAACAGCACCAATTTGTGGCCAAAATGCATGCGTTAACCGGTTAACCAAACCGTTAACCGGTTAACGCTGAACAAAAAGTGAAAAATTGTTTTGAAATAAGTGTTTTTAGCCACAATCTTACTTCTAAACAACCCTAACACACATCTAATCATGTTAACACAAATCTCTACTCAATTAGGGCTTATTAACACATGCTAGAACCTATAACAAACTACAACCTAACTTCTAATCCATTAAAAATCACAAATCGCAAGCAACACATAACGAAAACGTAATCGATCACAAGCAATACGAAAAGCACTTAAAGAATGCCAAAATGGCGAGATGAAGAGAATAACTTAAAGCTAGCATGGTTTTAATTACCAACCTACGAAGCTGAGAAGTGATTTGATAAATGTTGCAAGAATCGGAGCTTGATCGAAGAGAAATCCGAAGAATCCGCGAATGCGCAAAATAAATGCGTTCTTGATGCTTGATACTTCTTGCGCTTCCGATAAGTCGAAATCTTCACACAAATCAGTAGCTTCTTCTTCTACAATGTCCAAATCAATGGAGGTTGGAGGCTAAGTTTTAAGATCTTCAAGTTTCAATGTGAAACTTGAAGAGCTTCTTCAAAAAAAGCTTTGGTGAAAAGGGAAATGGAGGAAAAGTGAGAGAGAAAACGTGATTCTAGAAATTGTGAGAAAGTGAAAGAATTGGGAACAAAACTTGGGAAATTTTTGCATTGAAGTGATTAATGATTATATAGAGGCTAGGCTTGAAGCTAGGTTTGGGAATGGAATTAGGTTTAGGAATGGAGTTAGGTTTGTAGTTAGTTAGGGTTAGGGTTGGAGAGGGAATATTCCTTGGAATATTCCTTGGAATATTCCATGGAATACTCTAGAAGGTTGTAGAACATGGTAGAAGCATCCAAGGGAAAAGGAGTGGAATTGAAGTGGAAAAAATATGAGGGGAAGAAATGAAAGGAAATGTGGAAGGAAAGTGGAAGGAAAACAGAGGGAAAAGTGAAATATTCCCTTTCTTTGGTTGGTTAGCTTGGAAGTGGTTTGGATTATTTTTGGGATATTATTTTTCTCTTGAACTCCAATGTTTGGCAAGCCTCGATCGACCACACACCTCATGCGTATGCAAAGGATGATGATTTATTTATTTATTTATTTTTCAAATGCGATGAAATGATATGCAGAATGATGCGGGAACGAAGCGTAAATCGCTCGAGGTTGATAATAAATAAGAGGGAAAATTTTGTGGTGTTACAGGCATTCAGCTGTAATATGACCAAAGCCTTCACATCCATGACATTGAATTCATTTGCCTTAAGTGGATTTTTCTTCAGCTCTTGTTTTTCTTCCATAGTCATTAGACTTATTGGTGTCAGTAGAGGTGTCCCTAACATTAGATTTTGACTTCAAGTCCATCCTTTTTAGCACCTTGTTGAACTGCCTCCCAAGTAACATCATGGCATTGGATATCCCTTCATAAGTATCCAAATCACATTTATCCTCTCCATCTTCAACATTGGATACAAAAGATATGCTTTTATTTTTCTTTTCAGGTATCTCACTAATGTATATCTCAAATGTTTGGAGATATCCAACTAGTTCATCCACTCTCATCTTGTTGATGTCCTGAGCTTCTTCTATAGAAGTCACCTTCGTGTAAAATATCTTAGGAAGATATCTGAGGATCTTTCTCACAATTTTTTCTTCTGACATCCTTTCTCTCAGAGAACTTGATGCATTGGCTATTTCAAGCATGTTCAAATGGAAGTCATGTATGCTTTCATCATCTTTCATCCTCAAGTTTTCAAACTTTGTAGTGAGTAGCTGAAGTCTAGACATTTTCACCTTAGATGTGCCTACATGAGTAGTCTTCAAAATTTCCCAAGCATCTTTGGCCACCACATAAGTTTTAATCAATCTGAAAATGTTCTTATTAACTCCATTGAATAGAGAATTCAAGGCATTAGAATTCCCAAGAGCTAATTCATCATCTTCTTTAGACCAAAGCTTTCAACTTAGAAGTTTTTTTTATCTTTGTCTAGAATGACAGGGTGATCCCATCCTTTTATGATATATTTCCAAGACCTGTTATCCAAATCCTTCAAAAAGGTCACCATATGTGGTTTCCAATAGTCATAATTAGTTCCATCCAGAATGAGTGGTTTGTTCTCAAATCCTCCATCCTTGTCCATAGTACCCGTAAGTATCTTCCCAAGATCTCACCCAGATATAGAACAACGTGTCTGCTCTTGAGGCCAATTATAATTCTGGTATCAGATATGAGATGTCGAATGAGATGTCATGACATTAATATTTTAAGAATAACAAATTTAGAAACAAGGAAATAAACACAATAACAGAAAGTAAAGGGACACAAGAAATTGTTAACCCAGTTTGGTACATTCACACCTATGCCTGGAGGGCTACTGTAACACCCTAAAATGATTAGAATATTTATTTAATAGTTTTATTATAAATATTTGGGATTTATCAATGAACTTCGGTAAGATATTATGATACAAGATGTGTTTATGACGCGTGTCACGGTAATTGATGAATTATGTAATTATTCGAAATTATTTAGTAATAATAGTAGTAGAATAATATTATTTAGACTATTATTATTAGTTAAAATGAAAAGATAAGCTTGAGGGCGTGTTGATAATAATATGTGGGATAAGTGAGGATAATATGGGGAGATTATAATTGGGGTATTTTGAAACAAAGTAGGAATATGGGAAGGATTCTCATTAGTCGTGTTATGGAGGTTGAAACAAAAGTGCTCTGGAGAAAAGTATGAAGAATAGAAGGCTAGAGTTTGAAGTATTGAAGAAGGAGAGGAAGAATCAGATTCTACCTTAAGGTATGGGGAGAATCACTATTTATTATTTTGATATGATGATTTGTTAATGATAGGTATTTGGGGGTTTTAATGGAGTTTTATTAAAAAGGGGTAGATTCTAACGAGTTAGGATTGATGATGTTGTTCTTGATTTTACCTATAATATGTTGTATGTTATTGGTACTAAATGTTGCTGGGATTATATGTGATTTTTGTGCAGTATAAGATTGGTTTTTGGGGGAGTTTTTGGGGTTGGTATGGTAGAAAATCGTAGTGCAAGAAATCTGTCCCGTGCTCGCAGGGTCGGGCGGTGTAATTGTGCCTTCGGGCGGTGCTAGGTCGGGCGGTGAGAGAGGCCTAGCAGAGAACACTTTTGAATTTTTGGTTTTTTAGGGGAAGCTTGCGCTTCATGGAGCGTCGAGCGGTGAATGGGGCCTAACAATGTTGTTGTGTTTTCTTTTGTTGTTCACCTTATTGTTCTTGTTGTTTTTAGTTGTGTTACCGATGTATGAATATAATATTGTATAGTCTGATGATTTATGATGGTGATGTATGGATTAAGATGATTAATTTCCAAGGAGATGAATGATTGTGTAACTTGATGAGTATGTGGCTGTTTTAACCCGAAAACTTCGAAAATTCATAACTCGAGTTGTAAGTGTTCGATTGATGCGTAGTTTGGATTGTTAGAAAACTGATGTAATATATTTTCTTATAAAAATAATTTCAGTACCATAATTCTAAGTATTAGATATGAGGGCGGTTGATTCTCACATGTCGAGTTATGTTGTTTAGTGAAATGTGTGTAGAGACTTGGTATAATTAGAGAACAATGATATCCTATGTCGAGTGATAGTAATGATGATGTTGAGGGATTCGTATTGTAGACATGGATGTGTAGGTACTGTGATAATGTCATTGTAGTGGTGTCCAATGATTAGGCGATGATGACGTGTTGTTAAATTAGATGATACTTATGTGATGATGATTATGTATTTATGCTTATGTGATGATGATTGTGTATTGGTGCTTATGTGATGATGATTATGTATGGATACTTATGTGATGATAATTATCTGTTGATGTTATTATGAGGATTTTGACATATATTAGCGACGTCGTTTAAGGATGCTATGATGAAATAAATAGATGAGGTGCATGTTATGATGGTTGTACATGCTATGTGACGAACATGATGATCAAATGAATTGCGATGGTTTGGTATTGAAATGAAGTTGTGATGCTATATTCTGATGTTTATGATTGTTATATGATGATTATTATATGTTGATGGATTATATGACTGATGTATAAATGTTGTATGTTAAGTATTATGATGAATTTTACATGAATGCTGATGCAAATAACCAAGATTAGTTCATGGTGCTAGAAGAGTTAGCTTTGGAGTCAATTTATTCAATTTTCGTTGTTTAGAGGGTGTCTTTCTCTGATATGTAACATCAGAAGGAGAATTCTTGAATGAATTTTATGTTGTTTAGTTATAAGTATTTTATGAGTTTTACATGCCGATTTTACCTGATGACGATTGTTGGCAATGACCAAAGGGTATTGATGTTTTGATGAAATAAATGAAGTTATATTTGAAATTGTGATTCCGCTGCGTAGTTTAGATTTGATTATTGATATTACCAAAGAACGAGTATTTTAAATGTTTTGAAAACCCGTGTTATGAAGCAGGATGTTTTAAATGATGTTTTATGAAGTAAATGTGATGCCTTTATAAGTTGAACTCTGATTAAATTGATTATTTCATCACGTATTTTAATTGGGGTTAGATGGGTGTTATATTAGTGGTATCAAAGCCTGGTTGGTCCATTCGGTGAGGTTGTCTATTGTTGTTTGTTCCTTAGTACGTGACATGTGTGTGAAACACTGTTGGTACTTACTTGTTTTCTAACCATTGTCTACTGGTGTAGGTTCGAAACAAGTGGGGGAGAAGTTATCACTTCTCTAAGATGTTTTTGGTCGTGGGATGTTGACTCGGTGTGTAGTGGATTGCAAGGGTGAAAATGTTGTTAAGACGGTGTTGTTCTTGATTTCGGAGGAGATGCATAAATGAGGATTACGGTAACTAAAGATTTGTGTTGTGGGTAGCTTAGTGCACAAGATGAAAGGACCTTTATTATAGGTTGGAAAATATGGTTTATACCCATCATGATTATTGGATATCTATTGACAAATTTAGGATCTAATCACCCTTAATCTCTTGTTGATAGTAGACAAAATCATGTTGGATGGAATATACATATTTTTCCAGCTTAGATGGTGTGTACAATGAAATTGATTGGAATTGAGTTGAGTGCTTATAGATGATTTTAATGAATAAATGTTGATTATTATATTTGGAAATGAAGCGAATTCGAGTTTCTTGTTTATTAGTCAAGTTGGAATGTGTAAAGGGAGAACGATCGAGTATTGTTGATGGTTAATTCTCAGGGAGAAACCATGTGTTAAATAAATGGATGAGTGAAAATTTGATGAATATAAGATGTTAGGACCTGCAAATGAGTGTTATACAATCATAGGATTTTGAATCACGAAACCTTAACTTTTTACGGAATCGAATTTGGAGGTACCGAATTTTCGAAATATCGTAACTTGAGTTTCGTAAGTCCGTTTAATGCGTCGTTTGAAGTGTTAGAAAGCTGAAATGATGAACTAAATTAAGATGAGATTAATTGAGTGCTTTAATGCATGATTCCAGTACCTATGTGTTTATGAGTTTAATTTATCACATGATGTTATGCTACGACATGCTATTTGATGATAAACATGATGTTGATTATGAAGTACTATTGTGGTGATTGGGTAATGATGTTGTTGTGATCTAACTGAGGTGACTATCAAGAATATATGAGGTAGCCCATTGGGTGATAAAGTGATAATTTAAGTGTATTCCGAAGACAATTTTCTAGGATGAGGTACGATCACTACGAGTACACATTGGTGCAATTTGGTGTATCCAATGCATCCGACATGTTTGTGGGGTATACGAATCAGATTTTTCGTAAGTATATGGATAAGTCTGTTGTGGTTTTCATTGATGATATCCTGATATATCTTAAGTTGGAAGAAGAACACGCAGAACATCTGAGGATTGTGTTGCAAGTGTTGAGAGAGAATAAGTTCTATTCGAAATTGTCGAAGTGTGAATTCTGGTTGAAGGAAGTAAGTTTCCTTGGTCATGTAATTTCAAATAGTGGAATTGATGTGGATCCTTCGAAGATTGATGTTGTGTTGAATTGGGAGATTCCGAAGTTTGCGACAGAAATTTGAAGTTTTCTAGGATTGACAGGTTATTACCGGAAGTTTATTGAAGGCTTTTCAAAATTGGCGTTACCTTTTACTCAATTGACTCGAAAGAGTCAGGCTTATGAGTGGGATGTTGCATGTGAAAATATTTTTGTGTAATTAAAGAAGAAGTTGACGACTTCTCCAATGTTGATTTTGCCTAATCTGAGTGAGTCTTTTGTGGTGTTTTGTGATGTGTCTAAGATGGGTCTTGGTGGTGTGATGATGCAGAATGGTATGTGTTGTACCCCAAAATCCCCCCCCCACAATCAAAGCAGTGTGTCCCAAGAGTTATCTCAAGGTTCACAAGAGTTCTCTCAAGGTTCACAAGGTTCACAATTGGTCAAAAGGATTGAAGACAAAGCCTCCTCCTGAACAAGGGATCCAGAATTAGGGTTTTGAATTTTCCCAAGCTAAATGGACTTACAAGGCCTCAAGTGAGCTTCATAAAATCCCACATGTCTTCAAGAATCCCCATGTCAAGTTTCAGGGTTTTCCCAATAAGTTTGACCACTCAAATGTTCAGATATCCAAAAATCAGTTAACTTGGTAAAAAAGTCAAACTGAGGTCAACTCAAAGTCAAACTTCAAGAATTTTTGCCAACATAAATATTATGAGGTAAACTTCATCACTTTATCAAGGGTTGATCATGATTCATCAAAGAAATTTCAAATAATCAAGAATCAGGAGTTTCTAAATTAGGGTTTTCATAGTAAAAGTCAATTGAACTTTGACTAGCCATAACTTTCACATGCTTCATAAAAAATTTCCCATCCAAAGCTAATTTTGAAGGAAATTGAATTCTCTACAACTTTGTGTCTTACAAGCCAAGCCCAAAAATGCTTCATTTAGAAGGTATGAGCTAAAACATTATAGGTCCTTTTGAAAGTCAACAAAAAGTCAACTTTTTCCAAAGCTCATAATTTGAAAACGGTAAAAGATATGGACATGGTACAAAAAAGGTTGGTTATAGGACTCTCTAAGATTTCTAAAAAGTCCAAGAACACCTTCATAGCCTTACAATTGAGGGAGTTGTGCCTTGTCAAAGTTGGGGAATTTTCAAGGGGTGTATGAAGCAAATAAGGCCTAAACTTCAAAATTTTCCAAATGGATCCATCAAATTGCAACCCAATCTCAAAGATAAAGTCATGCACGACCTAATAATCAATTATTCTGATTTTTATAATTTATTTTTTATTATTTTAGATTTTATTTGTTAAAATTCAATATAAATAAAAATAAAATATAAAAAGTCAATATTTGGATCAAATATTTGTTCTAGAACCAAATATATTGCATTTAAGCCGATTGAAGATGTTCCAAATTCGTGCAAGGCATAATTGGCAAGGATATATTTGATTTTTGGATTATTATGAGGGATGGCTTTCTTCAATATCAAGTAATTGAAATCCATGAACAAGAGGCCCAAAAATTGACCTAATTTCATTCACCACATATATACAAACATAAACAACACAAGACACACGAAGATTCAACAGCCAAGATACCTCATCCAAACTTCAAAAATTCATCAAGAAATTCAAATTCAGTTTCACATATTCAAGCATTTTCCAAGCCGTTTGAAGGTGGGGATGGTTTCCTTGAGGCATTTAGAATGAGTTTGGATCATTACATTCATTGGAAACTCCCTAAAACGCATAATCCGAACTCTCTTTTTCTTTGTTTTGTGACTTTTTCGATTTTGTATTTTTTCACGTTAATAACCAATTTTGATCATTGATTTGTGTTTAGCTTGAAACATAGATGTTTTCTGGACGATTTGCATGAAGCTCCATAGTCGGGATCGTGTGATACCATTATTAGGGTTCTTAGTTTGAAAACAGGGCTTTCTGATTGGGGCGATTTCATAAGCTTTGGACCATATATTTGAATTCTATGACCTTTAGGAAATCGATCGGTACTATTATTATGGATTGATTGTGCTTAAATTAACATGAACAAGAAAATGCAG
Source organism: Lathyrus aphaca (assembly GCA_963966055.1). Classification (NCBI taxonomy): domain Eukaryota; kingdom Viridiplantae; phylum Streptophyta; class Magnoliopsida; order Fabales; family Fabaceae; genus Lathyrus; species Lathyrus aphaca. The sequence goes on along the minus strand of OZ014521.1, from coordinate 56,142,502 downwards.
GTTTGCTATGGAAAATTTCGCAGGAAAACTCATAGCAGAAATCGTAGGAAATTACGTAGGGCTGAAGGTTGAAGATGACGGCGTGGCGATGCGTGATTGGACGATTAAGATTTCCGCTTGCGTTTTACTATATAATTTATTGTTTCTGTTTGTTATCACCAGTGGCGCTTTGGCCCATCAAAAAGATCATGCGCGTATGAGGTACATGGGGTAGGTTCGATTCTGGCCTCCCCCCATTTATTTTATGCATTTGTTTTATTTTCCTTTTGTTTTTATTATTTTATGAATTATATTATAATTAACTAATTGATTAAGTGATAATTAACCATTGATCAAACTAAATTAATTAACAAACTAATAATTCTTAAAAATCTTATTTTCTGAAAATTAATATTAAATTTCATTAATTATTTTAGAAAAATATTTGATATATCATTTTAATAAAAAACGTTAATAGTTTTTTTTTATAATTTAATTAAATTGTAATTTACTTAGTATTTAGATTAATGTTTTTCTTTTAAAATCATCTTAATTTTCTAGAAATTTTAATTTTTTTTTGCCATTAATCATCTTTTAAATATTTGGATAATAATAGTTTTTTTTGTTGGAAATAATTCAATTTATGATAATAATTAATTAGGTTCATTTTTCTTAATAAATTTAAACTTTTTCTTTCTAACCCTAATTTATCTTCCAAACCCTAATTTATATTTTTTCTTTCTAACCCAAATTTCAAAAACATAATTAATTAAGATTATTTTTCTTTATTTATTATTTATCTATTTTATTTTGCCTTATTTTAATTACTTAAAAAAATTGTATAGGATATTACCATTATTGTAATTTATCTTTCTGCTCGATTATTATGTAATTGCCCCGAAGCCATGTAATAGCGTATGTTTTTATATTTTCGGCATTTAATTAATTAATTTATTTTATGGTTAGTAAATAGGGAGTGAAAATCTAATTGAAAATTAAATTGGACTTAGAAAGTTAAATAAAAAGAATAAATATTTGAAAATAAATCATTCACACACGTAAGTCGATCTATGATCGCCGTCTGCACCTCCTAGGGTATTCCTCTTGGTTGCCTTTAACATGGTCAAGTCCCTCGAATATGGGGGTGTCTTAAGCAAAACCCTACCAAATAAAACCATCTTGTCTCTCCCCCGATTAAAAGATCAAGTCCCTACGATGTTGTCTAGAATGATCTTGTCCATTCGTTTTAAAAGATGATAGTCCCTCCCAATTGCTAAAGACACCCCTCAAGTTGCCTTCGTTAACCATACGATGATCCTACGTCCGTCCCTTAAGAAAATCCAAGGTAATGACTACCTATTGCTTAATAATAAGTGCAATCTTACCCTTGAAAGAATATAAAAGAACATGAATGACTTAGTCTAGGGTAAGAACTCTAAGTTACTGGCTCGCACCCTTTAAAATACTTTTCACACCTCACGATTTTCAAACATTTTCAAAACAAAGGCTTTGTATACATCCATACGAGGATCATTACAAAGTATTTAGAAAATTTTCTAATCACACACTTTACACTTTCAAAACAATTAAGTGAGCTAAGTAACTAAGAGCCCATGGATAACCATGGATATAATGGGTGTTAACACCTTCCCTTTATATAACCTACCCCCCGAACTCAAGTCTTTTAAAATAGGTTTTTCCTGTTGTTTTATGCCCTTTCCATATGGATAAAATAAAAGTCGGTGGTGACTCTTGCTATCCGCAACATATATAGAAAGTCATTTCTCCCACCGTGTTACAATATGCTTATGCTTCAAGATAATTGACAATTTATGAAAATGAATTATCCTATATGTGATTTAGAATTGGAAACTGTGGTGTTTGTGTTGAAATATTTGGCGAAAATATCATTTTGGCTTTAAAATTGAAGTGTTCAGCGATCGTGAAAGGTTGAAACACATGTTTGATCAAAAGAGTTGAATATGATGCAGAGAAGGTGATTGGAGTTATTGAAGGATTGTGATTTTGATTTGAGTTACCACCCTGGTAGACGAATTATGGTGGCTGATGCTTTGAGTAGGAAGTAGTTACCTATGTCGATGTTTATGGTGAAAGAATTGAAAGTGTAGTGAGATTACGAGACAGAATGCATGTTCCATAAATTTAAGAAGAGTATTTTAGAGGAATAACATCGAAGTAAGTTGAGTATTCTTACCGTTCTCCAGGCACTTTACCGCATCAAGACGACACCCTAAGACAGAGGCTTCGCTCGAAGCAATAATCCAGGGGAGGGACGAGCCTTTACGGACTTACATCGAAAGGTTCAATAAAGAGGCGGTCCAAGTGTCCACGACCGACGACATGAAAAAATACTTGCTGGAACGAGGGTTACGCCTCTCCTAACCTCCAGGGAAAAAAATTTGTCTGAGTGCGCCAATTCGGAATTCAAACAGGCAGGAGTACGTTTTCCGAGGCAACAACCCAGCAAGCCCGGCACGGATAAAACGAAATACTGCAGATTCCACAAGAGTCACAGGCACAACACAGAGGATTGCATCCACCTCAAGGACGCGATCGAAATCCTCATCAAAGACGGGCACCTGAGGCAATTCACCAAGTCCAGAGACAACCCTCGACAGGATACACAAGATACCCAGAAAGCCGAGGAAGCCGTACCCATCCCTGCAGATGCTAACATGCAGGTCGCCCTGAGCATTTATCGCCCGGAAGATTTCTTTTTACCCAAGAGTCCGGGGTACCTCCCCTCCCATAGTCCATGGGAAGCTTTTCCTTCGGCAATGGTCATATCAGGAGGAGGCTTCAACAAAATCACGGTCGGTTCCGTGAAAAGAAAATTCGACCAGTTAATTGCTAAGGGACCCGCGCAAAATGCCACCCTTGACCCACCAAGAGAGGGCTCCGTACCCCTTGCATTCTATCGGGAGGAACTCCTAGGAGGGGCACCCAACGCTAGCATCCCTCTACTTATCCGAGCACGCATGGCAAACTTCGACGTGAGGAGGATCCTAGTAGACCAAGGTAGTTCATGCGACATCATGTACTCCCAGCTATTTTCAACACTTCAGCTAAACGAAACACATCTAACTCCATACGTCGGATCAGACCTGCAAGGTTTCAACGGAGCAGTATCCCGACCATGGGGTTATGTCGACCTATTTGTTACCTTCGGGGCGGGCGAGACAGCCAGGACAGTTAGGGTCCAGTTCCTAGTCGTGGACTGTCCGTCGCTGTACCAATGCATACTAGGACGACCAACTTTGGCCGAATTAATCGCTGTGCCGTCCACCGTCCACCTGAAGATGAAGTACTACACTACTTCAGGTAAAGTCGCCACATTGCACGGAGACGTCGACGCTGCCCGCAGATGTTTCGAAGCAGCATCAAAAGGTCTCAGCTCGATATCATACCAACCAAGTCCCCTGACATTGAATTCGCCAGATATTCCCAAGGCTTTCCCTCAGGTAGATTCGATCGACCTAGACTGCAGATTTTCAGATAGTAACGAGAGCGTCCAGAGGCCAACAGAGTCGTTATCCCGACCAATACCGGATGGAGACTTCGAACTGATTCCTTTGGGGGAGGACCCAGCCCGGTGTGTTAAAATCGGAGCACATATGCCCGAATTGGTGAAGCGACAGTTGGAAGCTTGCCTCAAAGGGAACGCAAATTTATTTGCCTGGAGCGCCGCGGAAATGCCAGGGCTCGACCCCGAAACAGCTTGCCACCACCTCTCTATCGACCCAACACATAAAGCGGTCGCTCAACGCAGGAGGAAGCAGTCGACCGAGAAGACCGAAGCTGCTGAATCTGTTGTTAAAGACCTCCTAGAGGCTAAATTTGTAACCGAGGCCAGGTATACGACCTGGCTCTCAAATGTTGTACTTGTGAAAAAATCTAGTGGAATATGGAGGATGTGCGTTGATTATACCGATCTCAATCGGGCATGCCCGAAAGATGCATACCCTTTACCTAACATCGATAAATTGGTCGACAATTCGTCCGGTTACAAGTTGTTATCCTTCATGGACGCATATTCGGGGTACAATCAAATACCCATGGCCGTGTCTGACAAAAAATACACGGCCTTCATGACCGAATTGGGCAATTACTTTTACAACGTTATGCCCTTCGGTCTAAAAAACGCGGGCGCAACATATCAGGCATGATGAATAAGGTTTTCCGGGCCGAAATCGGAGACATGCTCGAAGTATACATGGACGACATGATCGTCAAATCTCAACAAGAAACGGACCACGCGTCCCATTTACGAAAAGTGTTCGACCAGGCACGAAAGTGCAAAATGCGCTTCAACCCTGAAAAATGCACCTTTGGTGTCTGAGCGGGAAAATTCCTCGAATTCTATTTGACTGAACGAGGCATCGAGGCCAACCCCGACAGGTGTCGAGCGTTCGCGGAGTTCCCAACTCCCACTTCCAAAAAATCCATACAATCACTAAACGGGGTCATTACCTCCCTCGCTCGATTCGTGGCAAAATCAGCTCAACACGCTCTCCCTTTTTACAAACTCCTCCGTAAAGAGGCAACATTCGAGTGGACAGTGGAGTGCGAGCTAGCACTATCCCACCTGAAAAAGGCACTAAGCGAACCTCCAGTCTTATCCAGACCAGAAGAGGGGGAGACACTGTATCTCTATCTTGCGGTCGCAAACGAAGCAGTGAGCGCGGCACTCGTGCGCGACCTACCCGAAGGACAAAAACCTGTATATTTCACAAGCAAAGCACTTCACGGCCCAGAAATTCGATACCTTCAGATAGAAAAGGTTTCTTTGGCCCTCCTTCTCGCAGCTAGAAGGCTACGCCATTACTTTCTGGCTCACACCATCATCGTAAGGACCGATCAACCCATAAGACAGTTGCTCAGTCGACCGAACATGGCCGGCCGAATGTTAAAATGGTCACTAGAACTGTCTGAGTTCGATATCAAGTTTGAAGGAAGACAGGCTCTCAAAGCTCAAGCGATGGCCGACTTCGTGGCTGAACTTACATTCACCGAGCAAGACCCGAAAGTTTCGTCCAGGTGGGTTATTTTCGTGGACGGTGCATCTGGCCCGGCTGGCAGCGGAGCCGGCATCATTTTGGAAAACGAAGAGGGGAACATCATCGAAGTGTCCCTGAATTTATCTTTCCCCATTTCTAACAACCAAGCAGAGTATGAAGCTTTCCTAGCGGGCATACGGCTCGCAACTGATCTGGAAGCAGAAGAGATCACGATCTGCACGGATTCTCAGTTGGTTGCAAGCCAAGTCCGAGGGGATTTCCAGGCCAAAAATGATAACATGGCCGAATATTTGGCCCTCGTAAAAGGCGAAATAAAACGGTTCAAGAGTGTGGAAGTCAAACACGTTCCGCGGGAAAACAATGCCCGCGCAGATATCCTGTCCAAATTGGCGAGCACTAAAAGGAAAGGAAACAACAAGTCCGTCATACAGAAATTGCTTTCCCGACCAAGTATCGGACACTCATCGACCCGCGTACACATTAACGTCGTGGGCGACACGGGCTGCTGGATGACCCCAGTGTTCAACTATCTAACCAAAGGAGAGCTACCAACCGACCCAAAAGAAGCCAGTACTATACGACGAAGGGCATGCTCATATTCTTTAGTAGGTGGACGTATGTATCGTCAAGGATTCTCTACACCCCTCCTCAGGTGTGTAGAGGAGGAAAACATTCCACACGTACTAAGGGAAGTCCACAAAGGAATCAATGCTCAGTATCCTGGCGGACGTTCATTGGCTCGAAAAATCCTAAGGGCAGGATACTACTGGCCCACCCTACAACACGATACAAAGGAACATGTGAAGAGGTGCGACAAATGCCAACGACATGGAGACGTGCACGTAGCGCCTCCATCCGAGCTAAAATCATTATCGTCTCCCTGGTCGTTCGCGTGGTGGGGAATGGATATTTTAGGACCATTCGTCGTTGGGTCTGGTCAGAATAAATACTTAATTGTAGGTGTCGACTATTTCACCAAATGGATAGAAGCTGAGGCCCTGGCCAAAATCACTGCGCTCAACATACTTCGGTTCTTCAAAAGAAACATCCTCGCCCGATTCGGGGTGCCCCTCGCCATCGTGACCGACAACGGGACTCAATTCACAGATAAACACTTCAAAGAATTCGTTGCATCAATGGGGACAAAACAACATTTCGCTTCAGTCGAGCATCCTCAAACTAACGGGCAAGCAGAGGCCGCGAACAGGGTAATCCTAAGAGGTTTGAAACGAAGATTGGACGAGCATAAGAAACACTGGGTCGAGGAGCTATATAGCGTACTGTGGGCATATAGGACCACACCCCACTCAACGACCGGAGAATCCCCATTTCGATTAGCATATGGGACCGAAGCGGTAATCCCGATAGAAATGCACGTCCGATCGAGGCGCACAGAATTCCCCATGGAACAAGATACCAATGCTGAAGCTATAAGAGACAAGCTCGACATGGTCGAAGAAGTTCGATCGGAGGTCGCTCTTCGAGAAACTATTCTCAAACAAAAGATAGCCGCTCGGTATGACTCTAAGGTCATAAGGCGAACGTTCGAGGTAGGCAGCCTTGTCCTTAGAAGAAACCACAGAGATCCCCGCGAGGGAAAACTAACGCCCAACTGGGAAGGCCTGTATCGCGTTCGAGCAAAAACCGAGAACGGTGCTTATTATTTAGAAAATCTACACGGGGAAGAGCTCGCTCAGCCTTGGAACACCGAGAAACTCAAACAATACTATAGCTAAATCAGTCACCTTACTCAACTCCCAAGCGAGGAGAAAGGGAGACCGACGGAAAACTGCGTGCCTAGGTACGAGCACGACAGCCCAAATATAACAAAGTTAAGCAAGATCTCTTTTCGAGCAAAAGAGAGGTTTGTCGCACGAACGGATACTCAAACGAGTCTGACGTCGCCTAAGTACCACGACCAGGTAGAACCCCAGCTCGCGATGGGACGTTCACGCCACGGAGCCCGGGCCATTATCTTGGCTCGGGCACCGATCAGGAGTAAGACTCTCAAATACTGATTGGTCCCCCTAACCAACAGATCATCCACACTTCCCCGTATCCATTCAATTACTTCTAATTAATTCAAAGACGCACACCAAACACTTAGTAAAAATAACAAGTAAACTATGTCCTCCGACGGACGCATTATTACGAGCAAACAAAATATACAACCGACCGCCAAGCTCAAACACATGACATTAAAAGAAAGAAATGCGACACCGAAGGGCCGACTTGTTCGGAGTTACAAATAAAGGGGGCCACGCCCCCCAAAACAGAAAATGCATTATAAGTTACAAAGGCACGCAGGCCATAAGTTAATTATCCTCACCCCTCGAGCGGCCTTCATCTTCACGAGCTTCCTCCTGGCCCAGCTGCTCTTCAGGTTGGTCAGGCTGAGCAGTCGACCCCGGCTGAGAGTCTGCCACCACCAAATTTGAGGGGACTACGATTCGGCCATCCACCACTTTGTAAAGATAGTTCATGCGACCAACGTCCAAGGCTATGTCAGGGTGGAGAGCTTTCATCTGGTCCACCGCATTCTGGAAGCTAAGCTCAGTTGATACGTTTAGATCTTCCATGTCTTGGTCGATCCAGGCAAGAAACTGAGCCCTCGTTACCAGATGCTTGGTATCCTCATCCTCGTCCTCCTTGGGGCAAAAGGCATCCTTCAGTTTTTTGTTTTGCTCAAGCACCCTCTTCTTGTCGACCTCCAGTTTGGCGATGACCGCAGCTCGTTCGGTCGACTCTTTGGTAGCAGCTTTAACCTCCTCAGTGGCCGTTGTCAGCTTAGCCTCAGAAGCAGCCAGCTGCTCCTTAAGCTTGCTGTTCTCCCGCTCCAGAACAGGAGCCCCTTCGGCCGTCAGCCAGGCCATTGTCAGGACCTGCATGACTGCGCTCGCCTCCTGAGCCAGAGAAAGCCGCCGAGCAGGACGGTCCATCCCCTCCAAAAACAGAGAGTCCGCACGATCCACCTCCATGCTGGTCCCTTCAAAGAAATTGCGAACCACAAAACATGGGGGTATCCCGTGCTTTGGCTTTGGAGGAGCGCTGGCCGTTAAATCCACAGTGGCCGCCGATTTGTGTTTCTTCATTAAAGAGCCAGTAGATGCGCTCGGCGAACCCTGGACCAAAGGGCCCGACCCCGAACCACTCGCTTCGGTCAGCTTGGTTTGCACGACCCTTGATCGTTTCCTTTGCTGCTGAACCAAACGCTCGTGGATTTTATCCAAAGGATTCGTCAAGGAACCTGAAAAAAGAATAAGATCAAATTAGTCACAAGCAACAGAGTTAAACCAAGAATTTAACGAGCGCAGGTAAACGGATACCAAAGAAGTCAGACACTTCCTGCCCGTTACGACAGGCCAGCAACTCAGTAAAGCTAATCAAGGGACGCTCCAAAGCTTCCCCCCCATCTTGATCGACCATGACCTTCCCATCTCCGTCCAATAGAGGGGTCGGAGTAAAGGAGGCTATTAATTTTTTGAAGGCCTCGAAACTGGCCGCGTCGTCATCACTCAATGTGTCCCCCACTTGAACGAACTCCCCCACAGGTTTTTCATAGTGAGCATGACTCCAAGAAAAGGGGAACAACCACAGTCTCCTCGGAATCACCTGACCTTGGTCGTCGAGCTTAGGCTCGTCATTCTCGTCAGTATCTATTCCAAGAAAGCTCATAGCTCTCACGGCCGCCGCGCTCGCAGGCTTTATCAGGAAGTAGTCAGTCTTGAAAGCCCGGATAGATTCTGAATGGGCCTTAAAGATTTTGGTCCGTTGCTTGAAAGACACGAACCCCTTTCGGCCAGTTGCACGCCCGACTTGGCGCTGTAGGGAGATGAGGCGGAAAAAGAGGGGAAGAGTAGCACCAACGCCCAGATAGGCGCACGTCATCTCGAACGCCCTCAGAAATGCGTACGAATTGGGGTGCAACTGGGAAGGAGCTACACAGAGATGCCCGAGCACGGCGTTCACAAAGTCGCTGAAAGGCAACGTCACCCCCAGGACTGAAGTTGCGTATTCGTACATGGAGAACGCCCGACCACGAAAATCTGAGAAGATACGGTCGTCGTCTCCCGGGCAGGTCACAACCCAATCAGCTGGATCCCCAACAACTGGCAGCGGCTCCGATCGAGGTCTCGAGAATGAGGACACCTTGTCCAGCAAATCTTCCATCACCCATTCTTCGGGCGAGACCCTCGTCTGGTCAGGACACTGAGGCGAATCCGTCGACGGCCCTGTAGTACTTGTATCTGAACTTTCCGAGGAGCTCCCGGAGTCTGAAGGTATGGATGTAGACGACCCTGAATTTCCCGAGGACGTCTCCTCAGAAAGCACATCCAGCGGATTCACGAGCGAGTTTTCACCTGAAAAGCAGAGGAAAGGCGTCAGTGAATTCGATTAAGAACATCAAATCCACCCTTCCACCGCTCGACAAGTGAAAGGGCGCGCCTCAGCTCAGAAACTATGTCCCGAGCTGTAGCCCTGGCTGACCATCGCTCGGAGCAACGGCTGACGCCCAATATTGTATATGACAAGGATCTAACCTAATATCCATCAAACCCAAGTCTAAGACGACCAATATCTCCGTCGACCCTAAAGTTAGAGTTCGCAACCGACCGGCTACGGTGGCAGAAGTTTTGAGGTTTACTAATTCCAAATCTAAAACCTACCGGTAGAATCGTCCTAAACCGCATGCATTTCTACAAAATCTAAACTATAAACACCTAAAGAGAAGAAAAAGAACCGTACCTTGCGCTTGCGAAGACATTCTTGAAGAAAATAGGCTTCTGAAAGTGGTGGTCGGCAAGAAACGGCGGTGGTCGACGGCTGAGACAGTGACAGCTGAGCGAGCAGAGTCTTGAGGAAGAAGATGAAACGAAAAGGTCAAAATAGGCCCTGAAAATCCTATTTATAGGAAGGGAAACACGTGCACACACGCGTGACCCCTACACGCTAGCCCCTAGACTAGCCGTCAAATCATTAATAGGCGCGAATCTCCAGATATTCCAGCCTTTCGCTTCACATTCTTCCGTCGAGAAACGTATCATCTGCCCGTTTCCAGAAGATCGACAACATAGGTCCCTGACCTTAACATTACACTTCGCCGAGCACACTATCACCCTTAAGTCACTGCTCTACAGCACGAGCAATGACTTGGGGGGCTCCTGTTCTGGTCCGGCCCAATTCCTCCAATTGGGCCAAGGAAACTGATCCAACAATCTTGCTCGACGCCGAGCGTAATCATGAAAAGTGATCCTCAGCCGACCACAAATAATCCGATCACGATGAGGCTCTCTAACGGCCAGTATTGACCGTTGCCTATCTACACGGATCCCTCGATCCGCGCCTCATAGAACGAATCAATAATCTCCCAGCTGGTCCCTTATATAAACCCTCTCATTTGAGAGGGTCAGGTATTCGATTCTCTAACCCTGATACTTGTACTTGCCCACTCTTGCTCGGTTACTTACTTTAGCATCGGAGTGCCTTGCAGGTACAACCCCTTCTCTCCTCAACGACCATACCCGTCTGCTCTCGAGGCCAGCCGCATCGGATCCTGATCTCTAGGTACGATCACTTACTAATGAAGATTAAGTATTTTTTTTGCAGAAATTAGATGAGATCTACATTGAGGAAACTATGAAGTTACTTGGGATGGAGATCCAAGATTTTCGTTGAGGTTTGGGAAGTTGCAAGGTGCTTTAGACACTAGGTTGAGGTCGAGATCTGCTTATCATCCACATATGGATGGTCAAATAGAGAGGAGTATCCAACTTGGGAGGGTTTGTTGATGGCTTGTGTGTTGGACTTGGGGGCATGAAGATCAGATGAAGGAGTCGTATCTGACTCTGTTTTCTTCGGGTAATTTTCGAGGACGAAAATTCTTTAAGTGGGGGAGAGTTGTAACACCCCAAAATGATTAGAATATTTATTTAATGGATTTATTATAAATATTCGGTATTTATCGACAAACTTCGAATAGATATTATGATGCAAGATGTGTTTATGACGCGTGTCGCAGGAATTGATGAATTATGTAATTATTCTGAATTATTTAGTAATAATAGTAGTAAAATAAAATTACTTGGAGTATTATTATTCATTAAAATAAAAAATAGAAGCTTGAGGGCATGTTGGTAATAATATGTGGAATAAGTGAGGATAATATGAGGAGATCATAATTGGGGTATTTGGAGAAAAAGAGGGAATATGAGAAGGATTCTCATTAGTCGTGTTATGGAGGTTGAGACAAATGGGCTTTAGAGAAAAGTATGAAGAACAAAAGGCTAAGGTTTGAAGTATTGAAGAAGGAGAGGAAGAATCAGATTCTACCTTAAGGTATGGGGAGAATCATTGTTTATTATTTTAATATGATGATTTGTTAATGATAGGTATTTGGGGGTTTGATGGAGTTTTATTAAAAAGGGGTAGATTCTAACGAGTTAAGATTTATGATGTTGTTCTTGATTTTACCTATATAATGTTGTATGCTATTGGTACTAAATGTTGCTGGGATTATATGTGATTTTCACGCACTATAAAACTGGTTTTTATTTGGGGGGGGGGGGGGGGGGTTGGGGCTGGTATGGCATGGCAGAAAATCTTAGTGCAGGAAATTTGTCCCGTGCTCGCAGGGTCGGGCGGTGGAATTGTGTCGCTGGGTGTAATACCTCAATTCTACCCGATAATTATTAACGAAATCAGAGTATAAAACTTCAACTAAACAAATTGAGATGATACATTTCAACTTTTAAAACATCATTCAACACTTGATAAGTCTTTAAAATAACTCCTTTCTTACTACGCAGCAGATTCAACAAAAACAACTTAAATTGTATTCAACATCGAAACAACTTAAGGAAACAACAATTATTTAGTTAAATAACTCAAAATTCAGAAATTATGACAATTGTCAACATCAATATAAAACAAGTGTTATCCCCCCGAGTGCTATGTATCAGAGCGACAACACTAACTCGAATCTACTAAGGTACTCCGTCCTACTCTAGATTACCTACACGTTACCAACAGAGGGAAACATTCAAACATAAGGGGTGAGATATCTAAAAATGTAATCAAGCATATGATAAATAATATATTGAATTAGATTATACAAATCACAACTTTGCAACTTCACAAACAACTTAAAAACCAACACAAGATACAACAAGACAACTTAATATACAAATGGATATGCAACTTCGAAAAATGCGATGCATGTGGTACCAATGGAGAAAAGTTCCCAACTTATAATCATGCCAATTAATAGAGGCGTAAACATAAGGCATAATCCTTTAACTTTATATTTCCAAATCCAGGCCAACCTACTCAGCAATCAACTCCAACTTGAATATGATATGATATGTTATGCGACTCGACATGATTATCAACCAAAGACAACTATAACAACATTACAACATAACGACATAACAACATTCAACTTGGCCAAAGGCCTGCAAATCATAATCTTTGCCACTTATAAGGCATTGCAACATGAACAACAAATAACAACTTTACAACTTATAACAAAATAACACAACAAAAACAACCAAATCTACTACATTCCTATCCATCCAAGTTCCATCTAAACCGATTAATTAAACTAATTAATGTGCTCTATTATTACTACTTATTATTAAGTTATTAACATGCTTCTGTTAACTCTGTCACAACAACAAATACACTAACCTGCTATTAATCTCATACCACCGTTAACTAATTTTCTTCTACTAATTCCTTTTTGTATCACGTATTAATTCAATGTTAATTAATTACTAGAACCTATGATACTTCAAATAATATTTCCCAACTTAATTATGCCACTGGAAGTGATTCATGATCAAAAAACATTACTGAAACGGGAAACAAAACCCAAAATAACCAAATCCTTCAAGACCCCGTGTGACCATCGTCACACTCTATGCGACCCTCGTCAAAAATGGCTTGTGAAGACCATCCTAGGGATTTGACGGACGTCATAAATCCCAGATGGTCGTCTGGCTTAAGGGATGGTCGTCCCACAGCCCAAAACTGCTATGCTCTCTGTTTCTCTTGCTTCATCTCGTCTGTGTAACTTCTTCACGATTTCATATCAGACCAATTTCCCAATTAACTCAGTACACCATTTCAACAACAACCCAACATACGTATACATAATAATCAAATAATCCATCTACATCTATTTCATCAACACAATTTAACATTCTTAATCAATTAAAACAACTTATACACCAAAATAACTTATTTACAAACAACTCATTAATTCACACAAACAACAATTGATAGTAACAATTATGTACTCAATCCCATACGAATTCATCATATATTCCCGATTATAAGGTTAGAACCCCACCCTTACCTTTGGATTGAAGGCAACTCTAACACTTTTCGATTGGAACCCTAACTTTTTCCTCTCCTATGCACTTCACGTGACCACCTCTTTTCCACTTCTTGTTCTTTTTACTGATAACCTATTTCCCACTAATTCCACTAATTCCACTTAACTTATGGTTTTTCTTTTAATTAGTCTTAATAATTCTATTGGGCCAAAACCACACGCCCCCACTATTACTACTTCTAATTACCAACAAGCCCATTAATCAAGCTACCACAATTCCACTAATAACCCACAACTTAATTAATTCAACTTAGTCCAAATAACGACAATGAAAATCTTAAATCAACTTAAATGGATTTATTCAACTTAATTAAATTAATTCAACCACAACTTAGAAACTCAATGCAAAACCACACCAACGTACGACGATATTTAATTAAATAAATAATTAAATAATATGGGCGTTACAACTCCCCCCCCCCCTTTAGAACATTTTTGTCCTCGAAAATATTACCTTTTCCAAACAACTCGGGATAAGATACGCACATCTTGCTTTCCAACTTACACGTCATACCTTCTCTGGTTGCTCCCAACCAGACTACTTTCACCAATACTATCTCCTTACCTCTTAGAGTCTTCATTTCACGATCCGCGATTCGTACATGCATTGTCTCAACAGTAAGATTATCCCATACTTGCACATCATCCATACTAATCATATGAGATGGATCTGAGATGTACTTCCGAAGTTGCGACACGTAAAACACATCATGCAAATTCGATAGATTAGGCGGTAAAGCCACTCTATAAGCAACCTTCCCAACTTTTTCCGAGATCTGATACGGACCAATAAAACAACGAGTAAGCTTCTTAGACTTCAACGCACAACCAACACCGGTTACAGGTGTAACTCTAAAAAACACATGATCACCGACTTGGAATTCCAAATCCTTCCTTCGCTTGTCATGATAACTCTTTTTCTGACTTTGAGAAGTTTTCATCTTCTCTCGAATCAACTTCACTTTCTCAGTAGTCTCTCGAACAATCTCGGGTCCAAGCACTACACTTTCTCTAGATTCATGCCAACACAAAGGAGTTCTACATCTCTAACCATACAACGCTTCAAAAGGTGTCATTCCAATACTAGAATGGTAACTGTTATTATAAATGAATTCTATCAGCGGAAGATAAGTATCCCACAATCCTCATTGTTCAAGAACACACGCTCTCAGCAAATCCTCTTATGTCTGAATAGTTATCTCCATTTGACCATTTGTCTGAGGATGATACGCTGAACTCAACCTCAACTTAGAACCCAGCGACTCTTGCAAACTCTTTCAAAACTCATAAGTAAACCTCAGATCTCTATCCGACACAATATACAAAGGCACACCATGTAACTTAACAATCACGCGAATATAAATCTCTGCCAACTTAGATACTGGAAAACTGAGGTTAATAGGAATAAAATAAGCCAACTTAGTAAGCCTATCAACAATCACCCAAATAGATTCATGTCCTCTTGGAGTATTAGGCAATCATGTCACAAAATCCATTGAAATTCTATCCCATTTCCATTCTGGAACTTCTAACGGTTGCATAAACCCTGCAGGCTTCTGATGTTCAACTATCGACTTCTGACAAGTTAAACATACATACATAAAATGCGCTGCATCATTCTTCATCCCAATCCACCAGAACAAATTCTTCAAATCTTGATACATCTTTGTAGCACCTGGATGAATACTCAACTTACTTCTATGACTCTCTTCAAGAATCATTCTCTTCATCTCCACATCATTCGGAATATAAATTCTATCACGGAACCTTAACACACCTTGCGCATCCAACTTGAAATGACTATTCTCAGACTGATTGATTCCCACCATCGAATCTACCAACTTCACATCTAACTTCTGAGCCTCTCTGATACTGTCTAGAAAATAATTATTAATCTTCAACATTCCCAACATAACACTCTTCGGTGTTACTTCACAAACTAGACTCATATCTCTGAATTGTTCAATTAATTCCAACTCTTTAACCATCATAGCCGACATATGCAACATTTTCCGACTTAAATTATCAGCTACAACATTAGCTTTACCTGGATGATAGTTCAAACCAAAATCATAATCCTTTAATAACTCCAACCACCTTCGCTGCCTCATATTCAATTCCTTCAGACCGAACAAATACTTTAAACTCTTATGGTCACTAAACACTTCAAATCTAGAACCATAGAGATAATGCCTCCAAATCTTCAGCACACAAAAACAACTGCAGCGAGTTCTAAATCATGCGTAGGATAATTCTTCTCATGAGTTCTCAACTGCCTCGGCGCATAAGCAACCACCTTATTATTCTGCATAAGCAACTCTCCTAACCCCATCATAGACACATCACAATATACTACAAATGAATCCCTTGCATTAGATAATGTCAAAATCGGGGCCGATGTCAACCTCTTCTTCAATTCGGTAAAAATTTGTTCGCATTGAACGTCCCACACAAAAGCCTTACTCTTACAAGTAAACTTAGTCAACAGAAGTTCCAACTTAGAAAAACCTTTGATAAACCTCCTATAATAATCAGTTAGTCCCAAGAAGCTTCTAATCTCAATAATTGACTTTGGAGTCTCCCACTGCAACACAACATCAACTTTAGATGGATCCACAACAATGCCACTTCCCTAAATGACATGCCCAAGTAAACTAACTTCCTTCATCCAAAACTAACACTAAGATAACTTCTCATACAACTTCTTCTCTTTCAAAACTTGCAATACTAGCTTCAAGTGTTCTGCATGCTCTTCTTCCGACTTGGAGTAAATTAAGATGTCATCAATGAACACCACCATGAAACGATCCAAATAGGTATGAAAGATACGGTTCATGTATTCCATAAATACTCTCGGCGCATTAGAAGCATCGAAAGGCATCACCGAATACTCGTAATGTTCGTAACGTGTTTTGAACGTTGTCTTCTGAATATCCTCATCTTTCACCTTAATCTGATGATAGCCCGATCTCAAATCGATCTTGCTAAACACACAAGAACCTACCAACTGATCCATCAAATCATCTATCCTCGGAAGCAGATACTTGTTCTTAATCGTCACCTTATTCAACTGCCTATAATCAACACAAAGTCTCATACTTCCATCTTTCTTCTTCACTAACAACATTGGAGCTCCCCATGGTGATACACTAGGTCTCACAAACTTGTTTTCAAGTAGCTCCTCTAACTGCTTCTTCAATTCCGACAATTCAGATGCAGACATCCTGTACGGTGCCATAGACATAGGCCTAGTACCAGGTACAAGATCAATCGTAAATTGAACATCTCTCTCTGGAGGTACATCAAGAATTTCATCAGGGAAAACATCAGGAAATTCTTGCACCACTTGCAACTCTTCAATCTTGGCTTTGCTCTTAATAGACAACGTCTCCATTAACGAAAACATATGAGCTTCTTCTTTCATCAACTGCTGCAATTATCTAAAAGACAACAAACCAACTCCTTCCTCTTCAGGAGTAGAAAACCTCGTCGATTTATCATAACAATTGATATGAACATAGTTATACTTTAACCAGTTCATCCCCAAAATCACGTCCATTCCAGTTAACGTCAAACACACCAAATCAACAACAAAGTCTCTATCAAAGATAGACAACGAACACCTTAGACACGCAATAGAAGTAGTCACTGATCCCTTAGCCGAAATCTCGATGACTAGTTCACCATTCATAGTAGACAACTTAAGACCCAATCTTTCAACATAATCGAAAACAATAAAATAATGTGTTACACCAGTATCAATAATAGTAATTAAAGGAGTACTATTAATGAAACATGTACCTCGGATGAGTCTATCCTCATTAGTTATCCGAGTCCCAGCCAACGCGAACACCTTTCCCGTCTGCACCTTCTTTGGCTTTTCACATTGACTACCAATGTGTCCTTTTTAACAATAGTTGAAGCAAACCATCTCCTTACGCCTGAATTCAGATATTTCATGCCCAGTCTTACCACAACGAAAACACCTCTTAGCTCAGCAGTACACACATTACTCTTGTGACCAGGTTTCCCACATTTGAAACAAACACTACCAGCTGGAGCATCTCCCCACTAGTTCTTTTACCATCAACCACTTTTTGTTTACCTTTTCTAGATGGAGCATCATAAGGCTTTCCACAACTCCGTTGTTGCTTTCCATTCCTCTCATTAATGATCTTATAATGAGCATTGTTATCCTCTTCATAGATCCTGCAACTATCAACCAACTCAGCAAAGACACAAATCTTCGGATATCCAATAGCCTTCTTAATCTCGGGATGCAACCCATTCTCAAACTTCATACACTTCGAAAATTCAACATTCGCCTCATTGTAGTGCGGATAAAACTTGGCCAACTCAACAAACTTCGCAGCATAATCAGTAACCGACATGTTACCTTACTTCAACTCGAGAAATTCAATCTCCTTCTTTCAACGGACATCTTCTGGGTAATACTTCCTCATAAATTCCCTACGAAACACAACCCAAGTGATCTCTTCACCTGCAACATCTAATCATTGACGAGTCTCTATCCACCAGTCATCAACTTCGATTGCCAACATGAGTCCCATACTGAACCTTCTGCGCTGGAGTGTAATCCATCAGACTAAAGATTCTCTCAATCTCTTTCAACCAAGCCAATGCTGCATCAGGATCATACTTACCCTTGAAGGTAGGCAGATTCTCTCTCTGAAAAGTCGCCAAACTACGAGATCCAACATCCTCACCAACATTCGGAAAATTATGCACAACCTGAGTCATTGCTTGCATAGCAGCAGCCATCGCAACATCATTCTTTTCAGCCATCTCAACTTAATCACTACAACACAACAAAAGTTAGAACTAGCCAACAATACTCGATTGTTAAACGACTACGACTCGATAACTTGGTCGGATAGACCGACTTGCTCTGATACCACTAATGTAACACCCCAATTCTACCTGATAATTATTAATGAAATCAGAGAATAAAACCTCAACTAAAAAAATTGAGATGATACGTTTCAATTTTTAAAACATTATTCAACACTTGATAAGTCTTTAAAACAACTACTTTATTACTATGTAGCGGATTCAACAAACACAAATTAAATTGTATTCAACATCGAAACAACTTAAGGAAACAAAAATTATTTAGTTAAACAACTCAAAATTCATCAATTATGACAATTGTCAACATCAACATAAAACAAGCGTTATCCACCCGAGTGCTACGTATCAGAGTGACAACACTGACTAGAATCTACTAAGGTACTTCTTCCTACTCTGGATTACCTGCATGTTACCAACAGGGGGAAACATTCAAATAGAAGGGGTGAGATATTTAAAAATATAATCAAGCATATGATAAATAACATATCGAATTAGATTACACAGATCACTACTTCGCAACTTCACAAACAACTTAAAAACCAACACAAGATACGACAAGACAACTTAATATGCAACTTGATATGCAACTAAGACAAATGTGATGCATGTGTTACCAACAGAGCAAAACTCCTAACTTATAATCATGTCAATTAATATAGGTGTAAACACAAGGCATAAGCCTTCAACTTTATATAGCTAAATCCAGGCCAACTTACCAAGCAATCAACTCCAACTTGAATATGATATGTTATGTGACTCGACATGATTATCAACCAACAACAACTATAATAACATAACAACATAACGACATAACAACATTCAACTTTGGCCAAAGGCCTACAACTCATAATCTTTGCCACTTATAAGGCACTGCAACATGAACAACAAACAACAACTTTACAACTTATAACAAAGCAACACAACAAAAACAACTAAATCTACTACATTCCTATCCACTCAAGTTCCGACTAAACCAAATAATTAAACTAATTAATGTGCTATATTATTACTATTTATTATTAAGTTATTAACACGCTTCTGTTAACTATGTCACAACAACCAATACACCAACCTGCTACTAATCTCATACCACTGTTAACTAATTTTCTTCTACTAATTCCTTTTTGTATCACTTATTAATTTTATGTTAATTAATTACTAGAACCCATGATACTTCAAATAATATTTCCCAACTTAATTATGCAACTGGAAGTGATTCATAATCAAACAACATTACTGAAACACGAAACATAACCCAAAACAACAAAATCCTCCCAGACCCTGCGTGACCATCGTCACACTCTATGTGACCTTCATCACAAATGGCTTATGAAGATCGACCTAGGGATGTGACGGACGTCACAAATCCCAGACGGTCTTCTGGATTAAGGGACGATCGTCCCACAACCCAAAACTGCTACGCTCTCTGTTTCTCTTGCTTCGTCTCGTCTATGTAACTTCTTCAAGATTTCATCTCAGACCAATTTCCCAATTAACCTTATACACCAGTTCAAAAACAACCCAACATACTCATACATAATCATCAAATAATCCATTTACGGCTATTTCATCAACACAATTTAACATTCTTAATCAATTAAAACAACTTATACACCAAAATAACTTATTTACAAACAACTCATTAATTCACACAAACAACAATTGACAACAACCCTAACCCTATACGAATTCATCGTATATTCCCGATTATAAGGTTAGAACCCCACCCTTACCTTTAAATTGAAGGCGACTCTAAAACTTTTCGATCGGAACCCTGGCTTTTGCCTCTCCTATGCACTTCATGTAACCACCTATTTTCCACTTCTTGTTCTTCTTACTGATAACCTATTTTCCACTAATTCCACTTAACTTATGGTTTTTCTTTTAATTAGTCATAATAATTCTATTGGGCCAAAACCACACGCCCCCACTATTACTACTTCTAATTACCAACAAGCCCATTAATCAAGCTAGCACAATTCCACTAATAACCCACAACTTAATTAATTCAACTTAGTCCAATTAACAACAATGCAAATCTTAAATAAACTTAAATTGACTTATTCATCTTAATTAAATTAATTCAACCACAACTTAGCAACTCAACGCAAAACAACACCAACATACGACGATATTTAATTAAATAAACAATTAAATAATCTGGGCGTTACACTGGGCGGTGCTAGGTCGGGAGGTGAGAGAGGCCTAGCTGGGAATGCTGCTGAATTTTTGGTTTTTGAGTGGAAGCTTGCGCCTCGTGGAGCGTCGGGCCGTGCAGGGGGCCTAACAATGTTGTTGTGTTTTCTTTTGTTGTTCTCCTTATTGTTTCTTGTTGTTTTTAGTCGTGTTGTCGATGTATGAATATAATGTTGTATAGTTGGATGATCTATAATGATGATGTATGGATTAAGATGATTAATTTATGAGGAGATGAATGATGGTGTAACTTGATGAGTATGTAGCTGTTTTAACCCGAAAACTTCGGAAACTCATTATTCGAGTTGTAAGTGTCTGATTGATGCGTAGTTCGGATTGTTAGAAAACTGATGTAATATACTTTCTTATAAAAGTACTTTCAGTGCCATAATTCTAACTATTCGGTACGCGGTATAATTACAGAAATATGCGTAGAGACTTTGTATAATTGGAGAACAGTGATGTCCTATGTCGAGTGATATTAATGATGAAGTTGAGGGATTAGTATTGTTGACATGGACGTGTATGTACTGTGATAGAGTCATTGTAATAGTGTCCAATGATTAGGCAATGATAATGGCATGTTGTTAAATTAGATGATATTTATGTGATGATGATTATATATTTATGTTTATGTGATGATGATTGTGTATTGATGCTTATATGATGATGATTATGTATGGATACTTATGTGATGATAATTATGTGTTGATAATTTTATGAGGATTTTGATATGTATTAGTGATGTCGTTTAAGGATGTTATGATGAAATAAATAGATGAGGTGTATGTTATGATGTTTGTACATACTATGTGACAAACATGATGATCAAATGAATTACGATGGTTTTATATTGAAATGAAGTTGTGATGCTATATTCTTATGTTTATGATTGTTATGTGATGACAATTATATGTTGATGGATTATATGATTGATGTTTAGATGTTGTATGTTGAGTATTATGATGAATTTTACATGAATATTGATGCAAATGTCGATTATGTTGAAGTTGTTGCATCATTGCATTCATGGCTTACCTATGATGTTGGAGACATAGATCCTATTGTGTGGATCGGGGTGATGTTTTTTATGTTGTGCTCCATGAGTGGAGGGTTGATAGCCCAGTGTCCATTACATGTTGATTGATACCACATGCATGATTCTATGATGTTGCATTTCATGCTAAGTGGCATTGCATAGTTGTGTATCATTGTTGTTGATGACGTGTTGATATTCTTATGATGTTTTAGTTGATGATGTATTGTTGTCCTATTTATTTTCTTTTCGTTATATTATTATAATGAATTGTGATTACTCACCCTACCTGTTTGAATATTTCCTCTATGTGGGTAACATGCAGATAACCAAGATTAGTTCATGGTGCTTGAAGAGTTAGCTTTGGAGTCGATTCATTTTTCGTTGTTTAGAGGGTGTCTTGCTCTGATATGTAACATCGGAATGGGAACACTTGAATGAATTTTATGTTGTTTAGTTAAAAGTATTTTATGAGTTTTACATGCCGATTTTACTCGATGACAATTGTTGACAATGACCAAAGGGTCACTACGCCAAAAATGACTTTTAACAGTGCATCTTAGACAACGCTTTTAAAAGAAAGCGCTGTCTAAGGTTAAAATTAAAATAAAACATGGAAAATGTTCCAAAAAAATAATGAAAGCGCTGTCTAAGGGGGGGGGGGTCTTAGACAGCGCTTTTGAGAAAGCGCTGTCTAAGACCCCCCCTTAGACAGTGCTTTTAGAAAGCGCTTTTAAATATAGACCTTAGTCAGCGCTTTTGATAAAGCGCTGTCTAAAGTCTTTAAATTTAAAAAAAAATTAAAACCAAAAGCGCTGTCTAAGGGGGGGGGGGGGGGTTTAGAAAGCGCTTTTGGAAAGCGCTGTCTAAGGCATACCTTAGAAAGCGCTTTCCACAAAAGCGCTGTCTAAGGTCTAATTAAAATAAAATTTCAGACTCCATTTCTATTTTCGTACTCTGTTCTTTTGTTTTCCCTCCTGCGAACCGTTGTAACCCTAACAGCGAAAACCATAACAGCGAACACGAATACTCTTCCATTTTTCGGTTTCAATCATTGAACGTGTTTGAAGAATCGTACGTGTCTCGACATTTGGGTGTTGACTTCGTTTTTCGTTTCTACTGTTCTTCATTGCGGTATGTTCTTCATTTCTTCATTTCTACTGTATAATCTTGTTGAGAATGTTGAGAATGTTTATAATCTTGTTGAGAATGTTGATAATGTTTATAATCTTGCGGTAGTTTACTAATGTTGAGAATGTGCATAATCTTGTTGATTTTGATTTAGCTTAATTGAAGAATCAGAAAATAAATATAACCACGAGGAAAGTCAGTAATTTTTTTTGTTTCTTTCAGTAGTATTATCATGGATTTGAGTTTTACATTTGATGCTTGTAGAGCCAATAATGTGTTACTAGAGTGAAGTATCTCAAATCCTTTATTTATGATTTTTGTTTCTTAACAGTTGTTCTGATTTTTCATGCTATGTTATTGTAGGGAAATATCAGTATTTTGAGATTAAATGGTTATTTATTCAGAGTACTATGGTTCTGGTGATATAATGTTGGAAAGCAATCAAAAAGATTGTGTGATGACTAATAATTATAACTTGATGTTTTTTGGTTTAACTTTGTTGAGATGTTCAATATTGTTCAAACTTCATGTTTCCTTAGTGATTTTACTTGAAGATTGAATTGGTAGTTTTTTTCTTTTTAACTGTGAAAGTGTTGTTCATCTCACTTTTAGTTGCCACATCACAAGATAGAATCCATGGAGGACATGATATGTCCACTAACATTTCATTCTAAAGCAACAACAGTTTGCTTTCTGGCTGCAAATCTAGCCAAAAGATTTCTCCCATAAAATGATTGAACGAACTCTTATATAGTTATAGGTATAGTTATAGGTATATTGTAATAGAAAAAGTTTGATTCTTGTAATAGAAAAAATGAAAGTGATGAGGTAATTAAAGTTGGTATATCGGCGTATCGGATACGTTATTGAAGTTTATATTAATATTGGTTATGTATACGTTATTGAAGTTTAAAATGAATTGAACTTTAAAATTGTTAGAATATTCAAAGATACTAGCTTAGTTATGTATTTTCGTCTGGATTGATTGTTTACCTTAATAAGTAGGAAAACCATGGATAAAACATGGATCTGTGCCGATCGAATGACCAAAGAGTACGAGAGTGGGGTTGCGGAATTCGTTAAGTATGTTGTTCAACACGCTGAAAACCCCAGACGAATGCATTGTCCTTGCTTGCGTTGTTGTTATATTGGTAAGGTTGACGCACATGAATTGAAATCTCATTTGCTGAGGCATGGAATTGATCAAAGTTATCAGTGTTGGATATTTCATGGTGAGAAAATTAACGAGAATGTTGAATCGAGTGGAAAAAGTAATACGACCTATGCTTCATACGACAAAGACACGGGAACATACGATTGTGATCGAGTTGAAGAGATTGTAGAATCACTGGAAGAAGATCTTCATGATTGTCCTGAAATGTTTGAGAGGATGGTAAGCGATGCAGAGAAACCGTTGTACAAAGGTTGCACTAAATTCTCAAGACTGTTTGCGGTATTAAAGTTGTACAACTTAAAGGCGGGCAATGGATGGTCGGATAAAAGTTTCACAGAGTTGTTGGCCCTTATGAGAGAAATGCTACCGGATGATAATGTTCTTCCTAATCGAACCTATGAGGCAAAAAAAATGTTGTGCTCTATTGGCATGAGCTATGATAAGATACATGCTTGTCCTAACGATTGCATTTTGTTTCGTAACGAATATGCAACGTTAGTTGAGTGCCCTAAATGTGGTTTGTCTCGATATAAGAAAAGATTATCTCCCGCAAAAGTCTTATGGTATTTTCCGATAATTCCGAGATTTAGGCGCATGTTTCGTAGTGAAACCGATGCAAGACATCTTACTTGGCATGCAAATGAAAGAATTATTGATGGAAAGTATCGGCATCCGGCTGATTCACCACAGTGGTCGAAGATTGATAATGATTATCCTGAGTTTGGATCAGAAGCAAGAAACCTTCGATTGGCATTATCTACTGATGGAATGAACCCACATGGTCTTCAAAGTATCTCACATACCACATGGCCTGTGATTCTTATGATTTATAACCTACCTCCGTGGCTATGTATGAAGCGTAAGTACATGATGTTATCTATGTTAATCTCTGGGCCTAAACAACCAGGGAATGACATAGACGTATACTTGACACCTTTGATCGAAGATTTAAAGATTTTGTGGGAGAACGGTGTGAAGGTTTATGATGGATATAGGAAAGAAAGTTTCAATATGAGGGCGATGTTGTTTGGCACAATTAATGATTTTCCAGCATACGGGAATCTATCTGGGTATAGCATTAAAGGTCAACGTGCGTGTCCTGTTTGTGAAGACGGAACCAATACAATTCGATTGGAACTTTGCGAGAAGAATGTGTTTCTCGGTCATCGTAGATTCTTACATTCTAAACATCACTACCGTGGGTGGAGAAAAGCATTCAATGGAGACACTGAACATCGTAGAGCTCCACCCGCATTGTCAGGTGAACAAGTTTTTGAAAAGGTGAAAGATGTGCGTACTGAGTTTGGCAAGCCTTTTGCACATAAGATTGTGAAAGGTGGGTGGAAGAAAAGGTCGATATTTTTTGAATTGCCATATTGGAAGTCTTTGTACGTGAGACATTTTCTCGATGTTATGCATATTGAAAAAAACGTATTTGAAAGTGTTATCGGTACATTACTTAATATAAAAGGCAAGTCTAAGGATGGCCTTAAAGCAAGGGAGGCCAAAATGGTTTGAAATGGCATATATAAAATGTGATATTTGTCTGCCAAAATTTGGTTGAAAACAGGTAGAAATTCTGGTTTATAAACCTGGAAAAAATGTGGTTTAAAACAAAAGCTGCAAAAAATTTCGTATACCTTAGACAACGCTTTTGGCAAAAGCGCTGTCTAAGGGGGCATAGAAAGCGCTTTTGGCAAAAGCGCTGTCTAAGGGGGGGGGCTTAGACAGCGCTTTTGAAAAGCGTTGTCTAAGGGGGGGCTTAGACAGCGCTTTTGAAAAGCGTTGTCTAAGGTGTAGGGCTTAGAAAGCGCTTTTTCAAAAGCGCTGTCTAAGGTATTCCTAAAAGCGCTGTCTAAGGGTACCTTAGACAGCTCTTAGACAGCGCTTTTAAGATTTAAGAAAGCGCTGTCTAAACCTTTAGCAGCGGAGGTTTAGACAGCGCTTTAAAGCGCTGTCTAAGGCTAAAAAAAACGTTGTCTAAGGTCTTGTTTGGCATAGTGGGTCTTGATATTTTGATGAAATAAAGGAAGTTATATTTGAAATTATGATTCTGGTGCGTAGTTTAGACTTGATTGTTGATATTACCAAAGAATGAGTATTTTAAATGTTTTGAAAACCTGTGTTACGGAGCAAGATGTTTTAAATGATGTTTTATGAAGTAAATGTGATGCCTTTCTAAGTTGAACTATGATTAAATTGATTATTTCATTGCGTATTTTAATTGGGGTTAGACGGGTGTTATAACTATCAATCCAAGAAGGAAATCCACTAAAAAAAATTAGTTTGAATATTCTCAGCAAATAGCCTCTAGTTTACAATCTTCTCACCTAATATCTACCCGTGTAATTTCTATCTGAGACACTCCTAGATATGAGACGCTTCTCACTTCCCTTCACTCACACACAATGATAATAATCAAAAGTATGAAGAATAGAACACACACTTCAAAGACACACAATCATCAATTGCTTAAATTCTTCTTGATGATCCATAAATTACAACTCAACTAACAGTTCAACCCTAATATACGAATGATACAAGAGTGGCTCACATGCAACAAAACACAAAAGACTTAAAACCCTAAACAATAACACACGACTCACACGATAAAATCTTTACTTGCAAATAGGTTTACAAAGTCTTTAAATAGCATAATCTCCATGGGCTAGGGAAGCAGATACAACCAGATCAAAACAAATCACATAACCCTATAAAATCTTTCAAATATTCTCTCCATAAAAGTAGAATATACAAATTAAAATTACTCCATAATATTTGACACAGATACTCTTGATTTACTAAAATATCCTCCTTGAAATTGCCCTAGTTAGATATACAACAAAGACTGCTAAAAAATAGAAGAAAACAAATCACAATAATTTTTTCAAAACATGTCAGTTCTGATAACACATGTTAAGACATTTGTCTTGACTAGGGATGTCAATGGAGCGGGGCGGGGGCGGGAGACATTTCCCCATCTTTGTCCCCGCCACCAAATTCATTCCCCATCCCCGTCATGGGGGAGTTTCTATCCCCATCCCCTTTTCATGCGGATCCCCATTCCCCGCGGGGATCCCCGTAGATTCTACATTTATCCATTAACGTTTTTTTTAATTTAAAATATCTATATTTTCTATAAAATTAAAAAAGTACAAATATTTCACATATTTATTTTGTTATTAAAAATACTAGTATTTCACATTTATAATTTTTATTAAAATTACTAATGAGACATAAAATAATGATACTTTTTTTATAAAATACTATAAAATTCAACAACATAAATTATAATACTTTTTAAGTAACAATATGCATAAATAACTACAAAATTCAACAACATAAATATGCTTGAAAAATAAAACTTCAAATAATACATGATAATTTAGTTTTTATAGATCTCACTATTATCTTACAATTTACCAAATTAAAAATCTTATAGTTAGTCAAAACAATCTACTTTTTCCTATAAAAAATTACATTAACAAATTTATGAGAATCAAAGAGAAATAATCTACTTTTTCCTATAAACAATTACATGAACACATTTATGAGAATCAAGAGAAACAAACTACTTTTATCTATAAACAATTACATGAATAAATTTATGAGAATCAAACCTTGTTGATGCAATCGTAAGAGATGTGAATAATGATAGCACACGATACAAAGAAGACGATGGACAACGGTGAGGCGCGACAGAGAAGATGAATGAGGAAGCTGAATGGAGGTTTGACGGTAGAAGAAAAAATAAAGGAGTTTGATAAAAGAAAATGGACGCTTCAACTTTTTTAGGGTTTTAATATCTACATTTATCTCTCATAATGAATACATCAATTTTTATTTATTTTTAAAAATAAACATAAAGGAAATGATAGAAAAACCTAATGTAAAATATAAAATATATATTATATTAATTATATTAAAATAATAAGCGGGATAGGGACCCTGCAGGAAGATGTATTCCCCGTCCCCATCTCCGAAGTGCTCTCGAGGGAATTTTCCTCCTCATCCCCACCCCCGCGGAGTGAAATTCCCCATCTATGGGACCCTGAACGGGGAAATGATCCCCACGGGGATCCCCACTAACAGATACAAACTGACATCCCTCTTGACATCCTAAGCTGAAACCTGTATAACTTGAACACACAACTTGCATGGATGTTTTGACTCACATGTCACCACATCATGCACAACATATGTTTTAGGCAAAAATGCAGCCAACACAGAAACTACAAGTCTCACAAATGCATACCCATTTTTAAAAACCTAAAGCATATCCAAACCAACAACAAAACATGTGAAACCGAAGTAAATAATATGAAAATCATGTCAACTAACATTTATCAATAACCTCAAATAATACACAACTATTTTAGATGGTGTCTAAGTGGTCGTAAGGAAGAGAAATTATTTTTCTCTTTTGATACAACTCCCCATAATTAATTGCTATTGAATATCACAAATGCATATCTATTTTTAAAACCTAAAGCATATCCAAACCAACAACAAAACATGTGAAACCGAAGTAAATAATATGAAAATCATGTCAACTAACATTTATCTACATTTATCAACAACAACAAAAAACCCATAAACTCTTGAACAAGAAGAAAATCATGTGAAACATAACAACAACATACACGAAAACGAGATAATAAGGAAGAAGAAGAATACATTTATGCATGAAGAACAAGATTGAGGGTATATTGTATAATAGATAAGGCAAAGACGAAGAAGAAGAAAGAAAATGTGTGATAGAGTTTTGTTGTGAGAGATACAACAATAATATCAATAAGCGAGAACTAATTCGCTTATATATGGATAAACAATTGCATCACCGTCGTATTCAAAAACCATGATAAAATATCATGTCCTTCGCAACTGTTGACATTATCAACCATGATAATATATATCTTAATTATAATATATATTTTAATTATAATTTAATCATCAATTAAGTTCGTCTGCGGCGCAAGAATGATAATATATAATAAAAATATTATATTTAACTATATAATTATATAACAAGATTTTAATTTGTATAGTTGATTAAATTAATTTATTGGTTTAGTATATATTAATTTGATGATAATGATTTATTTTAGTTGGTATCAAGCAAGTCCTTCATTTTAATTATTGAAACTTTTTTATAAGTATTAAGGTGGCGAATTATTTTTGTTTATAAAAATTGTACATGAAAATAAAAAAGAACTAATATAATTATATTATTTTACCTTGAAAATGTAAAGAGAATAAAATATAATATATCTAGACATGAATCCAATATGCAGTAAATGGTAGAGTATTTTAAAAATGTTAGTGTTAGAATTGATTTTAATTTGGATGCAGAAGTAAGAGGTATATATTTACTATGGCTAATGAAAAACATTTTCGCATAAAAAAACGTTTGAATAAAATTGTTTTAAATGAACAGATAACAAAGTTGATATGGCCGAGTTGGTCTAAGGCGCCAGATTAAGGTTCTGGTCCGAAAGGGCGTGGGTTCAAATCCCACTGTCAACAAATTCGTTTTTTATTTTGTTATTTTGCTTTATTGCTCTCTCAAGTCCCTCCTAATTCCTTATCTACTGCAACCTTCACCCTCCAATAACAAAACCATGCCTTACTCATTTTATTATTGCCATCATTATCACAACAAGATCTCCAAATTTCTATCTCAATGTATAATATAATAATAGAGCATTTTATTTTTCGTTCAATATATTATATATATCAACAAACATCATCATATGTTTTTCATTAAATTCTTTTATTCTATATTTATCATCATATAAACGTTTAGTAAAACATCATCAAATCATTTTTTTTAAGACTATATAAAATTCTTCAAAGTCTTTTAAATATTTTCTATTATCATATTTTGATTAATTAAATATTTACATTTTTAGCGGGAAGAGTATTTTAATTGATTTTTTATAATGTAATAAAACATAATATTTACATTTTTTTACTAAAAACTTTTAAATTTTCTATTGTTAAAAAATATATAAGTCTAAGAATAACTTTTAAATTTTACATTTTTCACTAAAAACTTTTTAATTTTCTATTGTTAAAAAATATATAAGTCTAAGAATAACTCAACTAAAAAATGAATTGATCAAATGGATCGATAGCTCGAAACTCATTCTAGTTATTAATGGTTGAATTTCCTCATGATCTTGATTTTAATCATTAGTCAATTTGAATTTTTGAATTTTTGTTATGCAAGCATGACTCGAGCCACACCATTCATTGACTCGAATCAAAAGGTGTATGACTCGAATCATGATATGCTTGACTCGAATCAAACATGAACTTCTCAATTTTGAACTGCTCTCTAAAAATGTGACTCAAGCCGCACTTTGCTTTGACTCAAATTAAATACAAGTTGTTAAATTTTGATTTGCTCTCTAGAAGTGTAACTCGAATCAAGCTTTGGTCTTACTCGAATCACGTGACTCATCTAACAACTTCCTTTGACTCGAATCAAACACGCTCAAAGATAATTTTTCTCATATTGATTCAAATCTTCTAGATTCGAATCATCATTTTTGCCCTTCACTCGAATCAAAGTGTTATTTTTACTCTGTTTTAGTTCACTGTCTCTGTTTTAGTGCATTGTCTCTATGATTGCCAAGATTATGATTATCTCAACATTGATATGCCAAATCTCCTATACAAATCTCCTGGTTCATCTCAAGAATTTTCTCAACGTACTCTTACATACATGAATTATTTTTGGGATGTCACACGTCGAGCATATTATCTTCGTTTAGGTAGGAATGGAAAGAAATTTTTTTAATTTTGATGATCCTGATGAAATTCATGATAATGTTGATGAGGATCATGTAAGACCCTTTTACCCCACATCAAAATATAACATGATTATTCAATAAAATCAGAGTATCATCAGAAAGGGTATACCATTTCTTCTTTTAGCAAACATAAAAAACATCATCATTATGTCATGTCCGTAACACGGGTTACAACATGTATTCACATCAAAATACCAACGTTATTACGCAACAGATAATAAGTCATCAACTTCATCAATAATATAAATAAAAATCAAAGTTTAATTCAAAACATCATTAACCCAAATAATCTTTAACGAATAGTATAAACTCAAAAGTAAAACAAAGTGCACACAACCGTTCTCAAGCGTTCTCATCTCGATGTTACATGACACAGAGCAAGACACCATGCCTAACTAAATAAACGACAAAAAGAAACAACACTCCAAGCTACATCGACACACCAAACTTTTTCTTGAGTATCTGCAGGATGACATAATAGACCATCACCAAAGGCAGGCAGGGTGAGTAATCACGATCCAATATAATTGACTTAAAGTAAAGATAATCATGCAACATTCGTCATATAGAAATACATCATAATTCTCACCCATCACATCATAAAACTCATCAAACATCTACTCAACACATATGCATCAGGTTATGCCACCAAGAATGAAATGCAACTTCATAAATGCATGTGGTACCAATTTCAACATGTGATGGACATTGGGCCATCTACCCTCCATAATGAAGCACAACAAAATCAACATAACCCTGATCCACACTATGGGATCGAAACTTATAACAACATAGGTATGTCATGAATGCAATGATACAACAATTTAACATAATCAACATAATTTAACATTTGCATCGACATTCATGTTAATAATCGACATATAACCAACTTACAACTTAACTTCATTTCTATCATTAAAATGATCACTAAAACATCAACTTAAATCATAGAAACTAATATAATACATCACGACACCAATACATCATGTCTACATATCATTAGGTAATTTTCTTCAATTAAATCATTATTTTTTCACTTCCAGAGCTCGTTAAATGATCCCTTGCTTGCTAAGAGGGCAAGGCAGATTTTAGCATCCCAACTATGCAATGACATGAAACTCCTGCTACGATTTTTCACTCAAAAACCATTTTTCCCCATCATTTTTAATCACAAATTCAGTAATAGAACCTATAACTAACACACATACATCATTTACAACACACAACACATATCAACTCATCAATAATCTCTCAATTCTACTCATCAAATCCTAGGTTTTTCCCTAAAATCCCAACTATCCCCATTACCTAAACTCTACATCAAGAACATTGAAAAACGGTACACCCCATACCTTAGAGTGAAACTTTTCTATGGTCTTTTCTCAAAAAATCCGGAAAACTCTTCAAACCTTAGTCTCTCTTCTTGTTCCTCAGAGCTTCCTCTCTTCTCTTCCAAATGCGATCGTGAAAAATGACCGTGTTCCAAAACCCTCAAATTCTTTTTGTCAATCTTACCCCTAGGACCCCAAATATGTTTTCCCCAATCTACCCTTACTAAATCTCCAAAAAAGACCATTATACCCATCATACGTCTAATTCTCCTTTTATTTAATTAAATAATAGTATTCAACTAAATAACTTATAATATCTATTTAGTCTTATAAATCAACAATTTCATCATAACAACACCAAAACAAATCACAACATGCCATGTATTCATAAATAATTACCAATAATTAAAATTATGAATTTTACGGCGTTACAACTCTCCCCCACTTTAAGAATTTTCGTCCTCGAAAATTTACCTGAAGCAAACAGAGTTGGATACGACTCCTTCATCTGATATTCATGTTCCCAAATCCAACTTTCACCTACTGGTCCACCCCACAATACCTTTACCAAGGCAATCTCTTTTCCTCATAACTGTTTCATTTCTCATCCATCTATCCGCAATTGTAATGCCTCAATAGTCAGGTATGCCACCGTTCCCCAATTGCAACACATGAAACACATCATGCAAATTCACAAGTGATGGTGGTAACGCAATTCGTTATGCCACCGTTCCGATCCTTTGTGAAATATGATACAGACAAACAAAACATGGAGTGAGCTTTC
Source organism: Lathyrus aphaca (assembly GCA_963966055.1). Lineage (NCBI taxonomy): Eukaryota > Viridiplantae > Streptophyta > Magnoliopsida > Fabales > Fabaceae > Lathyrus > Lathyrus aphaca. The sequence continues at coordinate 56,109,747 of OZ014521.1, read as the reverse complement.
TAGACTTCAAAGCTCGCCCAAAACCAGTCACTAGAGTAACTCTCAAGAACACGTGGTCTCCCTCTTGGAACTCAAGAGCTTTCCTCATCTTATCATGATAATTCTTCTGTCGAATCTAAGAAGCCTTCATTCTTTCTTGTATCATCTTAATCTTCTCAGTCGTTTCCTGCACGAACTTTGGCCAAGCATTGCACTCTCGCTTGATTCATACCAACACAAGGGAGTCCTACATCGTCTACCATACAACGATTCATACAATGTCATTCCAATACTAGCATGATAACTATTATTATAGGTAAACTCAATCAACAGAAAATGACTATTCCAAGATCCTCCTTGATCCAGCACGAAATCTCTCAGCAAATCCTCTAAAGATTGGATAGTCCTCTCTGTCTGACCATTTGTCTGTGGATGATAAGCAGAGCTCATCCTCAACTTAGTAACCAAGGCGTCTTGCAAACTCTTCCAAAACCTTGATGTAAATCGCAGATCTCTATCCGATACGATACTCGACAGTATCCCATGCAACTTCACAATCTCTTCAATATACATCTCGGTTAGCTTCTGTATAGAATGATTCATCTCCATCAGCAAGAAATGGACCGACTTAGTCAATCTATCCACGATCACCTAAATCGAATAATTTCCCTCAGAAGTCTTCGGCTATCCCACTTCCATTATGGAATATTCAACGGTTGCATATTCATGGAAATGTTATCCCACAAAATCCATGGAAATGTTATTCCATTATGGAATATTCAACGGTTGCATCATACCCAACGGTTTCTGATGTTTAATCTTTGACTTTTGGCAAGTCAAACATGCATACACAAATTCTGCAACGTCCTTCTTCATACCTGGCCGCCAAAACAATTTCTGCAAATCACGGTACATCTTCGTGGCACCATGATGGATACACAGTCTACTTCGATGTCCTTTTAAAATACTCTTCTTAATTTCCGAAACTTCTGGAATACACACTCTATCTCGAAATCTCATCATATCATTCTCATCAATTCGGAATTCACCTTAGTTACCTTGGTTAATCAAAGTCAACTGATCAACCAACTTCAAATCAGATTGTTGTCCTACTTGGATCTTCTACACAATTTCATTGTTCAACTTCAACATTCCCAACTTCACACTTTTGGAAGTAGTCTCACACAACAAACTCATGTCTCGTAGCTGTTCAATCATTTTGAGTTCTTTCACCATAAGCATCGATATATGCAATATCTTCCTACTCAGGGCATCTACAACTACATTCGCCTTACTAGGATGGTAATTCAAATCAAAATCAAAATCCTTCAACAATTCCAACAACCTTCTTTGCCTCATTTTCAGTTCCTTCTGATCAAACAAATATTTCAAACTCATGATCACTGAACACTTCAAATTTCGAACCAAAGAGATAATGTCTCCAAATCTTCAACACAAACACCATAGCTGCCAGCTCTAAATCATGTGTAGGGTAATTCCTTTCATGAACTCTCAGTTTCCTAGAAGCGTAAGAAACCACTTGACCATTCTGCATCAAAACTCCTCCAAGTCCCATCTTTGACGCATCATAATACACCACGAATAACTCATTCAGATTAGGCAAAGTCAACATTGAAGTAGTTGTCAATTTCTTTTTCAACTCTACAAAACTCTTTTCACACGCAACATCCCACACATAAGCTTGACCCTTTAGAGTCAACTGAGTCAAAGGTAGCGCCAACTTCGAAAAGCCCTCAATGAAGTTTCAATAATAACCTGCCAATCCCAGAAAACTTCTAATCTCAGTAAAAAATATATAAGTCTAAGAATAACTCAACTAAAAAATGAATTGATCAAATGGATCGATAGCTCGAAACTCATTCTAGTTATTAATGGTTGAATTTCCTCATGATCTTGATTTTAATCATTAGTCAATTTGAAATTTTGAATTTTTGTTATGCAAGCATGACTCGAGCCACACCATTCATTGACTCAAATCAAAAGGTGTATGACTCGAATCATGATATGCTTGACTCGAATCAAACATGAACTTCTCAATTTTGAACTGCTCTCTAAAAATGTGACTCAAGCCGCACTTTGCTTTGAGTCAAATTAAATACAAGTTGTTAAATTTTGATTTGCTCTCTAGAAGTGTAACTCAAATCAAGCTTTGGTCTTACTCGAATCACGTGACTCATCTAACAACTTCCTTTGACTCGAATCAAACACGCTCAAAGATAATTTTTCTCATATTGATTCAAATCTTCTAGATTCGAATCATCATTTTTGCCCTTCACTCGAATCAAAGTGTTATTTTTACTCTGTTTTAGTTCACTGTCTCTGTTTTAGTGCATTGTCTCTTTGATTGCCAAGATTATGATTATTTCAACATTGATATACCAAATCTCCTATACAAATCTCCTGGTTCATCTCAAGAATTTTCTCAACGTACTCTTACATACATGAATTATTTTTGGGATGTCACACGTCGAGCATATTATCTTCGTTTAGGTAGGAATGGAAAGAAATTTTTTTAATTTTGATGATCCTGATGAAATTCATGATAATGTTGATGAGGATCATGTAAGACCCTTTTACCCCACATCAAAATATAACATGATTATTCAATAAAATCTGATTATCTTGATAAACTTGATGATAATGTTGATGGGGATCACATGGATGATGAGAAACCTGAGTAGGGTTCCTCATGATGCTAAAATAGGGGTTGTTGTTATGGATGATGTGCATCATGGGGTTGATCATGGTGCTAGTTTTGGTGGTAGTTCTGCTGATGCTTCCTCAATAGTAACCATGCTTTAGAGCATGCAGATCAAGCAAGACGAGAGGTATGATTAGATGGCAGGGCAATTTTGTTTAATGCAGGAACATATGATTACTCAGGATGCTGATTTTCAGTCTTTTGCTGCTTATACGACTGAGAGTCTCATGACTATATATAATACTGTGAATGAAAACCATGGTGTTTCTATGGAATGGATAAATCATATTATAATGGCTCAAGAAACTAATGTTGGTCATTGTGATCATTTTTACCGTGAGATATGCGAGGTTTCATCCTTGGAAGGAAGTCAAAGGCCAATGCCAATAGGTCATGGAAGACGTTGAAGTGTGCTAGTGCATGTTGTGTGTTTTGGGTTCTTTAGTTTTGTGTAATGTGTATTTTGAGTCTTGTTTGTAGTTATCTTGCATTCTCATTATGTTTTTGGTTTTTTATTTGATTTTGGTTATGTATGAACAATGTTCTAAGATGTTTACTGGTTGTACTATGTGTGTGACTTGGTACAATACATATGTGAAATATGTATCTATATGATGCTTCAAATGGATTACATAGTACAAAGGGGAAGAAGATTACAAAGGGGGGAAGATTATGAAGAGGATATATGACTTAGTACAAATGTATCAATAAGATTTTGGTGACTTAGTACCATACATATGTGCCTTTGTGTAGTATAATACATATTCCGAGTCTCTACCAGAATATGTGAAATATGTATCTATATGATACTTCAAATGGATTACTTGTCTCTGTTTGATGTTGTCAAAGGGGAAAAAGATTATGAAGAGGATAATTCACACATTCAAAGGGAGTTATTTAGTGTACCGAAGAAAAATGCAATGTCTATATGATTCGAGTTTTGCCATCATAAGGGGGGGGGGGGGTATGTGAGTGCATTCTTCCATTTAGTCATGTTTTAAATGATGTCAAAACTAGGAGGAACTTTAGCGTTTTTGTACATAAGATACCAATAATATAATGGTATGTTCTTCCCTTAGGGTGTGTTTGTTTCAAGGATTGAAATTACATTCTCGGGAATGTGACGTTGGAAATGCAACAATCTCATTTTTGTTTCATGTTTTTAAAATTTGTTCTCGGGTACTTTTTATTCCTAGGAATGTTGTTTGCACATAAATTTTTGTCATACTTATTCTCATGCATAAAGGGTGGGAATCCAATATTCTCATGTGAATAAACTCAACTTCCTATAACTTCCCACTAATACTCACATATTATTTTTTAATTTTTAAATTGTTGTGAATCAGATACCTTAGAAATAAAGTATAATAGATTTCGTTATGATCAAGAAACCCACAAGGGTTAGAGTTTAGGGTAACCAAGGATAACAACGATTGGTTATAAACTGTTATTCTTTCATTTCTCTTGAAACGAGATTACAAGTATACAAGAATAACAAATAACCTCTCTCACTTTTGAATTAGGGTTTTATCTTCCTTTTTTTCCTTATTCAAAAGATGAGAGACTAGTATGCTATTTATAAGAAAACTAACATTCTAACCTAATAGGTTTTTTTAACAATTACCCATTACAAGCTAACTTAGGGTACAAGCTAACTTAAACAATTGGATCCATAATGTAAAGCCCGGTTTATTTAATTAATTATTATCGTATATTTGGTGTTGATTTGTATTGAGTTGCTAAGTTGGTTTTAGTTGAATTAATTAAATTAAGTTGATTATGTCGATTAAGTTGAGTGAAGCTGTGTCGTTGTTAGTTGGATTAAATTAAGTTGATCAAATTGATTTAGTTGATTTAATTTGTGTTGTAGTTAAATAAACTGAAGTTATGTTGATTAAGTTGTGGAATAAAATAGTAGAATTGTGCTATTCTTGATAGATGGGCTTGTTTGATGATTAGAATTAGTAATTATGGGGGGGGGGTTTAAGCCCAATTGAAATTATTAAGATTAAAATAAAACCATATGTTAATTAGATTATAGAAGATATGTTTTCAGAATAAGGAAAACAAGAAGTTGAGAAAGAAGTTATGTGAGGTTGCTTAGGAGAGGAAAAGCTAGGGTTCCAATCAAAGTGTTGGAGTCGCCTTCAATCCAAAGTAAGGGTGGGGTTCTAACCTTATAATCGAGATTATATGATGAATACTTGTGGGATTGGGTATTTGAATTGTTGTTGTCAGTTGTTTGATTGTATGAGTTGTTTAGTTGAATAAGTCGTTTTGGTTGAATAAGTTGTTTGGTTGAATAAGAGAATTAAATTAAGTTGTTGAATTAATCATAAATTAATTAGGTAGTGTGGTGTGTGTATGAATATGGTGTCTTGTTGTTGTCAATTGTTGTTTTGTGTAGGTGAATAATTTGTTTTGTTGATTAAGTTGTTTTGGTGAAATAAGTTGTTTTAGATGATTAAGAAAATTATGAATTTATTATGTTGTGGTTGAATTGTGCGTTGGCTCATTGGTAAATTAATCGGAGAAGGAATTGGAGTGAGAAGAGTTACAGAAACGAAGGAGAGAAACAGAGAGAAGTTGTAGGTTGGATTGTGGGACGACTGCCCCATCTTCCTGACGACCGTCTGGGAAGTGTGACGTTCGTCACATCCCTAGGACGACTGTCACAAGTGTAACGATGGGCACCCAATTGTGATGAAGGACTTGCATGTACGCCATTCATGACCTGAAGGTGGAAGAGGATTGAACATTTAAGCCCAAAAATTTGCACTCGTCGGTGCGCAAAGTAATATTGTTGATTGGTTGTATTCCTTGAATGGGCTTAAAGATTCCATTCAGAGTAGTTGGAGATGGGTTATAGATGCCATCCAAAGTATATGTTGATAGGAGTATCAAAATATGTCTACGTTTGATTCTATCTGAATGTTTTTACTGCACTAAGTATCAAAATTAGATCTTCGTCTCAACCATCTTTGAACTGTCTCTGTAACATATCCCGAGCTAAGTATTAGCATTAGATATTCGTGTTGATTGTCTCTAAACTATTTCTGGGGGAAAAAGATACCATACACTAAGTATCAACACTAAATCTTCGTCTCGATCGTCTCTGAACTGTGTCTGGGAAAATATCTTGAGTTAAGTATCAAAAATACATCTTCGTTTTGATTATCTTTGAACTGCTTCTAGAAAGTATCTTGCACTAAGTATCAACACTAGATCTTTGTTTAGATCGTCTATGTATTGTCTCAAGGATAATTTCTTGAATTAAGCATCAAAATTGAATCTTCGTTTCGATTATCTCTAAATTGCTTCTGGACAATATCATGCACTAAGTATCAGCACTAGATCTTCGTTTAGATCGTCTCTGAACTGTCTCTAGGACAATATCTTGAATTAAGCATCAGAACTAACTCTTCATTTATACTATCTATGAACTGCTTCTGGAAAGTATCCCGAACTAAGTATCAACACTATATCTTCGTTTTAGATCATCTCTGAACTGTCTCTGGAAAATATCCTGCACTAAGTATCAGCACTAGATCTTCGTTTAGATCATCTCTGAACTGTCTCTAGGAAAATATATTGAATTAAGCATAAGAACTAAATCTTCATTTCGATTATCTCTGAATTTCCTTTGGAAAATATCCTGAACTAAGTATTAGCACCAGATCTTCGCTTAGACCATCTCTGAACTGTCTATGGAAAGAAAAGCATCATGAACTAAGTATTAACACTAGATCTTTGTTTAGATCGTCTCTGAACTGTCTCAAGGAATTGGTAATGTTTATCTGACTGCGAACTATCCTGAAAAGGAAAAGTTAGTTTTTTATGCAAAAGTGTTTGTTGTATGCATGCATGGCATGACGTTCTTAATTTAAATGAGAACGACGTATGCATTATGGATGTGTATGGCATGATATGATGTAAATGATATATGTCTGAATTATGTAGTTGAAGCCCATTAGTAGCTTCATGTAACAACTGTTGGCTGGGGAAAATAAATCCCGATTTGTTGTTGAGGAGTATGAAGACATCGTTCCCGTCTTGTTTCTAAATATTGTACTTAGGACCTATTGATTTCCGCTCGTCGTACTTTTTATTGAAAGATTAAATTCCTAAATACCCTGACTAGGGATAAAAGAGATGGACATTCCCCCGAGTGACTTATCTGGCCAAGTGTCAATTCTTTAGAGGATATCAGGTTTAAGAGAAATTTGTCTGGGACTTTGTAGAGCTGGAAGTACAAAAGGCTACTTGGAATACTTTGCTGAAATAAATCCGTAAAGATTACTCTATGGGGATGAACTTGTGAAGATTCGTTGGATATGAACTTTGTTGGGGATTCCTACCTCTGAGAGTCCTTAGTAAATGCTATTATTATTTTATATGCATTTTTGGAAACATCAATCATATTTGAAAGCATATATTCATTCAGAGTAACTAATGGATTCAGAACTTCTGATATTCTCGACTTCCCTGAGTAAATTTCTAGGAATTATCATGACTGAATCCGAAGACATGATACTAACACCATCTGATACTATTGGCACAAATAATTAATTTCCACAATGGCTTTTGCTGAAATCCGGTATCAAGGAAATGTAATGAGAGGAATGTGCTTTCAGACTGTAGTGGATCGTGTACGCCCTGGGTAATGGTTAAGGAGCTTGCAACTGAATTTGATCTGATTAGATTTGAAAAGAGAGCGTTGCTCCTAGATGATGATGATTTGTCCCATAATGGAATTATTTGAAAAGGGTTACTTCAAGAGAAATAAACAAAATTCCCTACAATAATATACCCCTGGCATCCATGAACTCGGTAATGTTACCTCTGGTAATTCAGATGAGGAGACCTGCCCCTGGCTATTTAAGCATTGTTGAATCTTGATCTGACTTTCCCAAATTAATTGGACAATAACATGGCATGCCCCTTTGATTGGAATATAGTGACTATGCCCCTTGTATAAATTGGCTTTGATCCAGTTGAGTCAGGCCCAGACAACAACTTTGTATGTCAGAGGACTTTGGTTTATTGAATGTTCATCATGTAATCTTCTTTGATGCCAAACACTTAGTTATATGCAAAAAAATATATTCAAAATGAAATGCTTATGTCTGTCTTGTAGTTTTGAAAATAAATTATTTTAGCAAAACAATGTTTGTAAAAACTGTGATATTAACTCAATATTTATAATAAGCCCTAAAGGAATCAGAATACCGTTTTATAGCAGTACACTTCCGAACTAACCATGCTTCAGTTAGGAATTTTAAAGGGTTGTAACGTGGCTTGGTTCAAGGTTTAAGAAACAAAGGATAAAGGCTCAAATTTTATTTGTACCCAACCCATCCTTCGTGATGTTCTTCAGTCCTATGTTTGGTTAACTTATGCAATGTGGCTCCAAAGGAGTTTGGAATTGTAACACTGACATAAGTTTATTTGAAAAGTCAGTCATCTTTTTTTGTTGAGGATTTGTAATGACCTCTTTTTTTCTTTGTTATCCCTTATTTTTTCCTGAACTGTTTTTTTTCAAGATTACAGTCAGCGAGATGTCTCAATTTTTACTAAGTCTCCTTCATAGGTTTTGACTTAGTGAGTTTTTCTTTTGCTAGATATTGACTGTCGGACTTAAAGATTATAGGGAACCTTCATTAGTTGTGTACAAAAGGACAACTGGCATAATTGAGTTAACCAAGGAACTACCTTGCCCCAGGTTATGATTAAGGGTTTTAATTTGCGTGAGAATGAAAACTCCTACTTCATAGGCTCAAAAGGGTTGACTAGGGATTAACTTCCTTATATCTCCACTGTTTAGGAATTGAAACAATGCATGTACATCGTCAGCATAGTCTGTTCAAAATCATATTGCATAAGATTATGGTATTGTTTTCGTCATCCTCCCTCTAAAGGATTACAACTTTAATAAGAGTTAAATATCACAAAAGAGAAGTAAGAAGTATAGTTTAAATATAGTGAAACGAATGGATTAATTCAAAACAAACATATGTAATGCATTAACGTTAAAACAAAAGTTTGACATAATAGTAAGTGTTTAAGCCAACAAAAGAAATTACAAATGAAAATTCAAATGTTCTCAAAGCATCTTCCTCTAAACATGTCACTCTAGATGTCTGGAAGCTTCAATATTTGATGGATGATAGAAGAATTCAATCTGGTCTTCTGGCGTAACCTCGAGGACTCCTTCGTCAATCAAGTCTTGAATCTTATTCCTCAATGCCCAACCGTTATTAATGTCATGTCCAGGACAGTTGGAGTGATATGCACACCTTGCATTGGGATTATAGCCATGAGAGGAAGTAATGGGATTCAGAGGAGGGTCTTTCAAGGTAATTAGCTTCATCTCCAACAAGCATTGCAAAGTGTGCGACATTGGTGTGTTGATTTTGATAAACTATCTTTTATATTCCTTGTGTTGAAAAGGATTAACCCTACAAGACCTTCTTCCTTTAATTGCAGAACTATCAATAATAGTCTGTCTCTTTCCTTCTCTTGTCCTCATCTTCCTTTCAACCAAGTCAGCTTGTTTCATTGGAGGTTGACTGATGATTAGATTCCCGACTCTGTTACCTTGAAGTTTATTGACGAAAACTCTCACCTCTTCTTATCCCTGGGTTAAGTTTTGGATAAGAGCCACCTGGCCATTCATCTGGATTCTCATCTTTGCCATATCAACTTGCAATTGTTCCAACTGATTACCCTTGCTGTCTTCAGGATTCTTCTTTTTCGCGTCCTTAGTGAGGAAAGTTTTCAACTCCTCTTGCCCCTTGGACAAATTCAGGATCACTTCTTGAAATTGAGCATTCTGGGTTTGGAGATCTTTGTCAGTCTGTTCGAGAGCCATTTCCACTGAAAGAAACAACGAGAAGATAAGAAACATGTCGCGGAAACCTGTTATGCAATGTTTTCAAGGACCACGTAGGATTTAAATTTGTTAAAGGAAAACAAAAATAAAACTTTTATTAGTAAATATAAAATATAATTGCCCCTTGGGCTTATAATGAAAGAAAATAAAAAGTTACAAAGAAAATAAGAACATCTGAGACTCAAGTCTCCCATGGACGCTTTCTCTTTGGGTTGAGATATGTATTGAGATTCCGCTCTTCGTGAAGTTTCCTTGTTAGGTCCAACACTTTCTCTTTTTAATCATGGGACTGAGCCTCAAAAGTATCCCTTTCCTCCTTCATTTGAATCCAAGACTTCTGCAGCTCTTCAAGATCTGTAGGCATATTATGATGAAGAATTGTATAAGGAACATCTCCTTCAACAATTGGCTCAACAATTATTGGTAGAACATCAAGATATGGCATCATAAGAGTCTGAGCACGAGATCACACCCATCTGAGGTAAGGTTCCATAAGGATGGAGTGTTTTGGTTCCAAAGTATTGTTATTGATCTTGTTCACCTTGGTCCAAGCTCGTATAAATCTTTGACGGTAACCTTGAAGATCATTGTCATAATAAAAAACAATGCCTTGAATAATCATATCATGAGGACCATTACTCTGAGCATAACCAAACTGACGTAGTGCTAAAGAAGGATTGTAGGTAATTCCCCCTCTTATGCCAAGGAGTGGTACATTAGGGAACTCTCCACAATGGTCAATGATAGTAATATTCTCCATAGATCAGGAACACCAATGAATATCTGAATGACAGAGTGACATTATTCTTCTAGACCACCTTAAACCTTGTTTATTCTTCATTACAAATCGAGGAAGGTGTGAAATAAACCACCTTGATAGTAGAGGTATGCAACACATCAGAGTTCCTCGCGCCTTTGTAGTAAAGTGTGAAGAGAATGCAAGATATCTCCAAGCAAGGTAGGCACATTATTATGAGTCAAAAATATGTTAATGGCGTGCATATTTATGAATTCTTCCGGATTAGGGAACAACACCAAACCATAAATCAACAAGGCCAAAATATCCTCAAACTTTTGGCAAGAATACCCTTAACTCCACTTCTTGTTTCTAGCACAATGTCTGACTTCTTCAGATGTAGGGTTGCTGCAATAATTTATGGTTTAGGCTTCTTCTCTAAGTCTGTGAATGGTTTCTGATCAAAGATAGGCATACAAAGTAGTTTGGAGAATTCTTCCATTATGGGCATCAACTGATAGTCGGGAAATGTGAAACAATGATGTTTAGGATCAAATAACTGGAATATAACACTCATCATATCTTCATCAAACCCTAAACTAACCAAATCAAGTAGATGACCATGCTTTTTGAGGAATTGAGAGCTTTCGGAAACTTTTGAGACCAATTCCTTAAGTTTGGAAGGTATCCTTACAAAGTTAACTCGGATAGTGTTCCTACGAGCGGAAGCCATAACCTGCAACAAAGAACAAAGATAAATACCTTGGTCCTTGAAATGGTTAGTGAAAATGCTATGTTATGATGTTATGATGTTATGTTCATACACAAACGAGTGGCACACACAAACAAGTCACACAATAGCCTTAGGTTTAAAGGCTTGCATGAAGTCCACAGGTAAATAGCCTCCCCATTGAAGTTTATTTAGTTCATCCTGTCCTATCAATAGTAACCGGGTTCTAAGGGATCTCAATATCACTGATTCTTCTCAAAGGTTGTTGTTCAGTATGGCAACTGACTTGCTGTAACACGGTGGGAGAACTGACTTTTAGTCATGTTGCGGATAGCAAGAGTCGCTACCGACTTTTATTTTATCCATAAGGAAAGGACATAAAAGAACAGGAAAGACCTATTTTAAAAGACTTGAGTTCGGGGGGTAGGTTATGCAAAGGGAAGGTGTTAGCACCCTTTATATCCATGGGCTCTTAGTTACTTAGCTCACTTAAATTGTTTTTGAAAAGTGTAGTGTGTGATTAGAAATTTTCGAAGTACTTTGTAATGATCCTTGTATGGATGTATACAAAGCCTTGTTTGAAAATATTTGAAAATATTGTGAGGTGTGAAAAGTATTTTTGAAGAGTGAGCAAGTAACTATGAGGTACCTACCCTAGATTAAGTCTTTCGTGTTCTCGTATATTCTTTCAATGGTAAGACTATCCCTATTATTAAGGAATAGGTAGTCATTACCTTGGGTGTGATTAAGGGACATGTGTAGGGTCATCTGGATATAGGCAACTGTAGGGTGTCTTTAGCAATTTGTAGGGACTTATCATTTTTTATTCGAAGGGACAAGATCATTTATCGTAGGCAACCTCGAAGGGACTTGATCTTTAAAACTATAGGGACTTGATGATATTTATGAATGGACTTTGCTTAAGACACCCTACTTGACCTTTTGAATTAGGTAAACTGAGAGGCCACCCTAGGAAGTGCAAGATGGCGATCAAAGATCAACTTACGTGTGTGCGTGTTTATTTTCAAGTATTTATCTTTTTAAAGTAATTTTCTAAGTTGATTTTAATTACAAACATGTTATACACACCCTAAATTACTAACCATACAATATATTTACAATAAAAATAAATACGAGAAAATAAACCTACAAATATTACAAGGCTTCGGGACAATTACAATATAATCGAGAAATAATAATAATGATAAATATAATAATAGTAATAAATAAGCAATAATTAAATATCAGTAATAATAAAATGAAAATAAAGATTAGAATAATAAAATAAAAGAAATAAGAACTTTAGCAAGAAAAATTAATGTTAGAAAAGTTTTTAAGAATTAATTAGGAAAATAAGTTTAATTATGATAAACAAATAATAAATTATTTACATATTAAAAATAATGATTAATGATTTAATTAGGGTTTATAAAAAATTAGGTTAAATATTAGGGTTAATAAAAAAATTAGGGTTAAGAAAATTAGGATTAAGAAAATTAATCTAAACCTAATTAGTTAATTTATTTACAAAAATATATATATGATAATAATAAATATAAACATATTATAAAATAAATAGAAACAATTTAAATTTAAGAAAATAAATTATGATTTTTGAAAATATGAAGTTTTTATAGGAAAATATTATTGATATTTATTTAGAAATTATTTGAATTATATTAAATTGGATTAAAGTTGAGAAAATAGTTAAAAATAAGAAAATACAAAAAAAAATGCTAAAAAGATAGGACCTGGGATTTGAACCCAGGCCCCTTACCTCAAACACCACTCTCAAAACCAGCTGAGCCAGCATGCGCTGGTGATAACCACATGCCTCCAAATCATTATATTATAAACCTGCCAAAACAAAATAATTGTGAAAAAAAATGTGGGAACCTGGATTCGAACCCTTGTCCATCAACCAACAACCAAACACTCCAGCCACTAAGCCACATGGGGCGCGTCTGCTAAAACAACAACAATAATTCATAATATATTAAGTCACATGAATAAGAGAAAAATCAACAAAAAGAATGTTGTCACTAAGGATCGAACCAAGGTCATGAACAATAACACGCACAACCATTACCACTAGGCCAAGCAACATTAACTGATATCATACTAAAACAATTTCATAAAATATTAAGTCAAAAATTCAAATCCCAGTTGCGCACCAAGCATTTTCATCTTCTTCATTGTACCTGCAAAATTTCCTGCGAATTCACTTGTGAAACTTCCTGCGAATAAAACCTACAAATCTCATATCATCACAAATACGTAATGTTTCATCAAATTGATCACATGATTATGATCCACAACCATCACACAGTTTATTTACAGTCTTAGAATCAATTTATAATAGCTAAATTGAGAAACCCTAAATTTTGTCCAAGAACCCTAACAATGACAACTTTCGGTTTAGGTCATGGTTCTTCAATCTCTTTGCCCAGAAATCATCTAAACATCACAATTAACAAGAATATATGGTTAGAATTCATTATCATTACACAAATAATCAAAATCGAAAAAAATAAAAACAAGAACAATCTTGATTCGGTTTATGCAATATGTCATGATTTGGATGCTGCAAATGATTCAAATAGGTTTAATGATCATCTAGGAATGTATTGCAACCTTAAAAACCTCTTGATATAGCGTCTAGGTCAAAAACTGAATCTCACTTTTTGGATGAAAATTTGAAGTTTGAAGAGTGTTCTTGGAGGCAGGATTTCGTGTCCTTGTTATTGTCTTAAGTTTGTATATTTGTATTGAAGAGAATTAGGTCAAAAACCGAATCTCACTTTTTGGATGAAAATTTGAAGTTTGAAGAGTGTTCTTGGAGGCAGGATTTCGTGTCTTTGTTATTGTCTTAAGTTTGTATATTTGTATGGAAGAGAATTAGGTCAAAATATCATGGATTTGTGGGCTTTGTAGTAGTTACTTGATCATGAAGATTCATCTTTTCAAATATTGAAAAATATCTCATCAAACCTTTCTAATTTTGATCAATCTGATTTTAACTCATTCCCAATCATTCTAAATATGATTTAGATAATTTCCAATCACATATCTTGTCCAATATTTGATTTTTCATATTTATTTTATATTTAAATTGTATTTTAATGAATAAAATCAAAATAAATAATAAATAAATAATAAAAATCAGGATTTTGTTGCTTTGGGTCGTGCTTGAGGTCTTTGTATGGATTGGATCACAACATTGCAAGCCCATTTGGAGAAATTTGGTTTTAAGGCCCCATTTGCTTCATAAACCTCCCAAAACTTTCCCAACTTTGCAAAGGCATATCTCCCTCAATTTTAAGGCTATGAGGGTGTTCTTGGACATTTTGGGAAGCTTATAGAGTCCTCTAACTAATATCATTTGTCTCATGTCCATATCTTTTACCATTTTCAAGTTATGCCCTTTGGAAGATGTTGACTTTTGAAATGACCTATAATGTCTTAGTTCATACCTTCCAAATGAAGCATTTTTAGGATTGGCTTGTGAGACACAAAGTTGTAGAGAATTCAATTTACTTAAAAATGAGCTTTGGATGGGAAATTTTTGATGAAGCATGTGAAAGTTATGGCTGGTCAAAGTTCAGTTGACTTTTCTTGTGAAAACCCTAATTTAGAAACTCCTGATTCTTGATGATCTGAAATCGCTTTGATGAATCATGATCAACCCTTGATAAAATGATTAATTTTACTTCATAAACTTGTTGTTGGCAAAAAATCATGAAGTTTGACTTTGGTTTGACCACAGTTGACCTCAGTTTGACTTTTTAACCACTTTGACTGATTTTTGCATATCTGATCATCTGACTGAGCAAACCTTTTGGGAAAGCCTTGAAAATTGACATAGGGATTCTTGAAGACATGTGGGATGTTATGAAGTTAACTTGAGTCCTTGGAATTCCATCTATCCTGATGAAATCCAAAACCATAGTTTAGGGTGCATTGCTTAGGAGGAGGCTTTGTCTGAGGGAACTTCCAAGCTTTCTGACTAACTGTGAACCTTGTAAACCTCTTGGGATACCTTGTGAACCTTGTGAACCTCTTGGGACACCTTGGTACACAATTCCTTGACTAGGGGAGGGCAAATTTTGGGGTGAAACAGCTGCCCCTGTTCAATTTTCTGAAACCTGAGGAGTTAGATTGGCCTGTGTGCCATTCGTGACTTGGAAGGTTGAAGGGGATTGAACACAAAAGCCCAAATATTTTGCACTCGCCGGTGCGTAAAGTAATACTGCTGACTGGTTGTATTTTCTTGAATGGGCTTAAAGATGCCACTCGGAGGGACTGGAGATGGGCTTATAGATTCCATCTATAATATCAGAAGGTGATAGTATCTTTATGTTGTCACTGGATATCAGTACTAGGTCTTCGTATAGGCCGTCTCTGAATCATTTCTGTAACATGGTTTGAGTTGAATTCCAGCACTAAATCTTTGTATAGATCGTCTCTGTATTATCTCTGGGGAAAAAGAATATCCTTCCTTAGGTGTCAGTACTTAGATCTTCGTGTAATCGGCTCTGAACCATCTTTAGGAACATACTTTAATTTAAGCATCAGAATCAAATCTTCATGGCGATCTTTTCTGAATTGCTTTTGGTAATATCTTGGGCAAAGTACAAGATCTTCGTAGCAATCATTTATGTACCATCCCACAGATAAATTGTTGCCTAGACCATTAGAAATAAATCTTCGTAGCGATTATCTCTTCTGGAAATATCCTGGATTAAGTAATAGATCTTCGTATAGACCATTTATATACCTTCCCAAGGATAAAAAGAATATCAGGATTAAATCTTCGTGGCGATTATCCCTGAACTTCTTCTGAAATAATCTCTTGGATTAAGTGCTAAATCTTCGTATAGATCATTTACACACTATCCCAAAGATAGTTGACCATCAGAAATAAATCTTCGTAACGATTACCTCCTCTGGAAATATCCTGGATTAAGCAGTAGATCTTCGTATAGATCATTTATGTACCCTTCCAAGGACAACTTGAGTATTGATCATCAGAAATGAATCTTCGTAGAGATTATCTCTGAATTGAGTATCAGTACTAGATCTTCGTATAGATCGTCTCTGAACTGTTTCGAATTGTTGATAGTGTTTATCTGCCTGCAACTATCCTGAAAAGAAAAGGTTAGTTTATGCAATATGTATGCATGTATGGCATGATGTACCTAAGTAAATGTTTTTATGCATTATGGATGCGTATGCTGTGATATGGTGTAAATGGTGTATGTATGAATCATGTAGCCGAAAATGTCTGAATATCTCTGTATAACAACTGCTGGCTAGGGAAAATAAATCCTGGTTCATTGCTGAGGAATATGAGGACTTTGTTCCCGTCTTGTTTGATAGTATGGTACTTATAACATCCCGTCTTCGTTCGTCGTGCTTTTATTGAAGGAATGATTTCCTGAATATCCTGACTGAGGATAAAAGAGATGGACATAAATCCGAGGGGAGATGTGGCTTGAAGTATCTTGTAAAGATTACTCTGTGGGGATGGACCGGTGAAGCTTCGTTGAATCCCTACCTTCGTTCGTCCTTAGTAAATTAGGTTATCTCACTACTTTCTAATGGCCAAGATGGGTCAATTAGGATTCTAAAAGTAAGTTAGTGTTAATGACAACATATGGCAGCCTCATGTTATCCTCAACTGACTTAAGGAACATAAGAACCAACCAAAAAGTCACACTAACTGTAGCCACCAGATCAACTATATCGGTATACGTTGTACAATTTCCTTGGTCTATTGCTACTTACCTAAGGTACACTAGATCCGGGTTAGGATCTTTTTCACAGTAACCCCACAAAAAATAAAAAATAAAGCAAACAATTCAAACAAGTATAGTGATCTAATCCTAAGGTAACCCCTCTTTTACTTAGTACTCCCCAGCAGAGTCATCAGTTCTATAACACGGTGGGAGAACTGACGTGGGCGTTTTTGTTTCCAAAAACTATGTTGCGGATAACAAGAGTCACCACCGACTTTTATTTTATCCAATAAGGAAAAGGAATAAAAGAACATGAAATACCTATTTTAAAAAAAGATTTGAGTTCGGGGGGTAAGTTATACAAATGGAAGGTGTTAGCTCCCTTTGTATCCATGGTTATCCATGGGATCTTAACTACTTATCTCACTTTACTTTTGTTTGAAAAATAGTGTAGTGTGTGTTTAGAAAATATTTTCATAAATATTTAACTTTGAAATGATCCTCGTATGGATGTATACAAAGTGTTTAGTTTGAAAGTATTTTGAAAAGTAGGGTGTAAATAGTGTTTTGAAAAGAAGTGAGCTAGTACTTAAGAACTACTTACCCTAAGTTTGTAAGGTCTTTCTTGTTATTTATTTCCTTTAGGGGTAAGACTATCCTTACTATTAGTGAGTAAGTAGTCTTTGTAACGCCCCGAAATCTAAAATTAATTATTTAATCATTTGTTTAATTAATTTAGAAAAATTTGGAGAGTTTGGGTTAATTAGAGAATTTTGAAGAAAAAGAGCATTTTTATATAATAAGGATAAATAGTGTTTTATTATACTATTTTATTATTTTTATTTAAAATATATTAAAGAAAAGGGTAAGGTGGTCCTTTTGTGAAATATATGAGGGTAAAGAGAGAAAATACTCAACTGGAATGTATTTTGGTAAAAAGGAATACACGATCAGTTTTCTCATTTGGTTTTTCTATCGTGTTTGGTGAAGTGCTCTGAAGAAAGAGGAAGCTCAGAGTCAGGAGGTTGTGGAGAACCCCAGAGAAGAGTGTAAAGCGGCAAAATTCTCTAAGGTATGGGGAGTTTTTA
The DNA here is from genome assembly GCA_963966055.1 of Lathyrus aphaca. Taxonomy (NCBI): domain Eukaryota; kingdom Viridiplantae; phylum Streptophyta; class Magnoliopsida; order Fabales; family Fabaceae; genus Lathyrus; species Lathyrus aphaca. The sequence continues at coordinate 56,091,862 of OZ014521.1, read as the reverse complement.
TAATCTATGATAAATGTGTAGGAATTGGAATATGAATGGATTAGGATGGTATGGGTTTTAGGAGTTTTTGGGGTTTTGAGTTATGTTGAGTTTATGAGAAAGTCTTGATGAATTAGAGTGATTAGAATGAGTTATAATCGTATATTTATTTGTATAATTGTTGTCTGGATGTTGTTGAGGTTTAATTTATGTTTTTGAATGGTTTTTGAGTGTTATGATGTGAAACCCGTAATGGGGTTTGGGGGTTTTTGGTGTTGGGACAGACTACAATTGTATAGCAGAGAACTGCTGGAAAAAAACGTGCGTTAACCGGTTAACGCTATGGGTTAACCGGTTAACCATTGTAATTTTTGAAAAATTCTGGAATTTCGTCGGCGTTAACCAGTTAACGCTATGGGTTAACCGGTTAACACTGTTTGAGAAGAAAATTTTAATTCTTTAAAAATTCATAACTTTCAAACCGTAAGTCCGATTCACATTCCGTTTGAAGTGTCGGTACGAGCATAAACTGAAATTTATTTTGATGAATAAAAATGAGAAAAATGCAATAGTTTTTTATAAATGAAATTGTGAAATAACCTTATAATTACCTCATAATTTACCGGGTACGGGTTAATTCTTGATGTGTCAGAGTGGTTATAGAACCAACGTTCTGGGTGTAATGTCATGATGATATATATGATTGTTTGGTGATTGGTTTGCTGATGTGAAATGAATGATGCGAATTATTTTGATGAATTTTACGATGTAACGCATCATTGCATTTCATAACATTCACGATGGGGCTTCGGCCTATTTATTTGCTTCAATCCCATTGTGTGGATTGAAGTGTCTCGATGATTTACGATGTGCTCCTTTGTGGAGGGTTGATGGTCATGTATCCATCTCACGATGAAAATGGTACCACATGCATATTGCATATCAGGATGTTAGAATTGCATATTCTGGATGAATTTCATGACTGTGTTGGTGTTGCTTGATTTCATGATCGTGTTGTGGTTGTTGCTGAATTTTATAGTTGATGATGTCATGATATGTTGTACTAATTTATTTATGATTCTATATTGTGGCACGTTTATGATATATAATGATTACTCACCCTGCCTGCTTGGAAATGTTGCCTCCTTCGTGGGTAACTTGCAGATGTCGAAGAATAGTCCTGCAGTGCAATAGGAATAATTCATGAGTCTCGGAGCGTGCTTTAGTGTTCCTTAGAAGTGGTTCTGGTGTATGTGTCCTGCTCTGTGTCATGTAACACTGGGATGGGTTCTACTCTGTTAAACTGTTTGCAGTTATGTTGTTATTTGGATAAATGTTTTCTATTTTATGATGTTAAATTCAGGATGGTGAAAATTATGTTTATGAAGTTTTGAATTATGAAGTTACATTCCGCTGTGAAATGATTTATGATATTCTTGATGTTGATTAACCCGTGTTACGGGACAGGACATTGTTTGTGTTGAATTATGATGAGATGTGATACCCTTTTTTAGATGATTACTCTGATATTATTTAAATATTATATTTTGGGGTATAAGGGTGTTACATTAGTGGTATCAGGGCAGGTCGGTCTGTCCGGCCAAGTCTTGTCGTTGTCAGTCTGTTGTCAAGTTGTTATTTACTTAACGATTATTCTCTTCTGATGTGGTAAGTGTTGTGCAGAATGGATGGAAACAACACGCATGCTCTCGCTGATGCTATTGCAGCTCTTGCTCAGACTGCTGCTCGAAACAATGCGCATGATGAGTTTCGTGCATTGGAGAAATTCCAGAGGAATAATCCACCTGTGTTTGAAGGAACCCATGACCCGGCGAGCGCCCAGAAGTGGCTCAAGGCAATTGAGAATATTTTCAGAGTGATGGCGTGTGCTGACGCGCAGAAAGTTCAATTCGGAACTCATATGTTGTCTGAGGAAGCTGAGGACTGGTGGGATAATACCCGTCAGCGTCTAGAGGATGAGGCTGTTGTGGTGACTTGGACTGTGTTTAAGGAGGAGTTCCTTAAGAAGTATTTTCCGGAAGATGGTCGTGGTAAATTGGAGGTAGAATTCCTTGAGCTGAAGCAAGGAAACATGATTGTGGCAGAGTATGCTGCCAAATTTGAAAGGCTGGTGAAGTTTTGTCCCCACTACAACAGGGCAGATGCTGAACTTTCCAAGTGCCTTAAGTTTGAGAATGGGTTGATACCTGAAATTAAGCAGGGAATTAGATGCCAACAAATTCGCAAGTATTTAGAGTTGGTTGATAAGAGCCGTATTTATGACGAGGACAGCCGAGCTCGGTCAGCTCACTATAAACAGCTGAGCGAGAAGAAAGACAAGAGTCAGTATAGAGGGAAACCTTATGTGACTACTGGTGATAAAGGGAAGCAGAAGGCATCTGATGAGAAGAAGCAAAGTAAGGGAGCTGCTAATGTACCTGTTAAGTGTTACAAGTGTGGAGAGGCAGGTCATAAGGCCGATGTGTGTACCACCAGAGTTATGAAATGTTACCGTTGTGGCAAGCTTGGGCATAAGATGAGTGATTGTCCTAATGAGGGCCCAACCTGTTACAATTGTGGTGATCAGGGGCACATCAGCGCTCAATGTCAGAAACCAAAGAAAAATGCTGCTACTGCTCAGAATGCTGGAAGAGTTTTTGCATTAGCTGGTTCAGAAGCTCCAAAGAAGGACAACTTGATCAGAGGTACCTGTTTTATTAATAATACTGAGTTGATTGCTATTATTGACACTGGAGCTATACATTCATTTATTTCTCTTGAGTGTGTTAGTAGATTGGGTTTAGAGTTGTCTAATATGAACGGTAATATGATAATAGAGACTCATGCTAATAGTTCTGTGACTACCATGCTTGTTTGTTTGAAGTGTCCTTTGACAATTTTTGAGAAGAATTTTGTGATGGATTTGGTGTGCCTACCATTACACCAAATCGATGTTGTCCTTGGTATGAACTGGTTGGAATTCAATTATGTTCATATTAACTGTTATAGTAAGACAGTGAAGTTCCCTGAATTGAGCGAGAATGGTGAGCTGATGTTTTTATCTGCTAAGCAAGTGGATGAACTTGTATTGGATGAAGCTTTGATGTTTGCAGTGTCTGCATCATTGCAAGTTGATGATAAGACTGTCAGTGCAGAATTTCCTGTGGTTTTTGAATTTCAAGATGTGTTTCCTGGTGATATAAGTGATTTACCACCGGAACGTGAAATTGATTTTTCTATGGACTTAGTACCGGGTACGAGTCCTATCTCGATGGCTCCTTATAGAATGTCAGCTTCAGAGTTGAATGAGTTGAAGAAACAATTAGAAGAATTGTTAGAGAAAAGGTTCATTAGACCCAGTGTTTCTCCTTGGGGTGCTCCGGTGTTGCTCGTTAAGAAGAAGGTTGGTAGTATGAGATTGTGTGTTGATTACCGACAGTTGAATAAAGTGACTATCAAGAATAAGTACCCACTTCCGAGGATCGATGATTTGATGGATAATCTAGTAGGTGCTTGTGTCTTTAGTAAAATTGATCTGAGGTCTGGTTATCATTAGATTCAAGTTAAAGCTGATGATATTCCGAAGACAGCTTTCAGGACAAGATATAGGCATTACGAGTATACGGTGATGCTGTTTGGGGTTTCTAATGCACCTGGTGTGTTTATGGAATATATGAATAGGATCTTTCATGAGTATCTTGATAAGTTCGTGGTGGTTTTCATAGATGATATCTTGGTATATTCTAAATCAGAAGAGGGACATGCCGAGCATTTGAGGGTTGTGTTGCAAGTGTTGAGAGAAAAGAAATTGTTTGCTAAATTATCTAAGTGTGAGTTCTGGTTAAAGGAAGTGAGTTTCCTCGGACATGTAATTTCAAGTGGTGGAATTTCGGTGGATCCTTCAAAGATTGATGCGGTATTGTAGTGGGAGACTCCGAAGTCAGCTACAGAAATTCGTAGTTTTCTAGGGTTGGCTGGTTACTATCGTAAGTTCATTGAAGGTTTTTCTAAGATAACTTTACCGTTGACGCAATTGACTAGGAAGGGTCAAGCGTATGTGTGGGATGTTGCTTATGAAGAGAGTTTCATAGAACTGAAGAAAAGATTAACGACCGCGCCAGTGTGGGTCTTACCGAATCCAGATGAGTCCTTTGTAGTTTATTGTGATGCTTCCAAGATGGGTCTTGGTGGAGTTTTGATGAAGGATAATAAGGTGGTTGCTTATGCTTCTAGACAGTTAAGAGTTCATGATACGAACTATCCTACTCACGACTTAGAGTTAGCAGCTGTGGTGTTCGTACTTAAGATTTGGAGGCACTACTTGTTTGGTTCGAAATTTGAAGTATTCAGTGATCACAAAAGTTTAAGGTACTTGTTTGATCAGAAAGAGTTAAATATGAGACAGAGGCGGTGGCTTGAATTATTGAAAGATTTTGATTTTGATTTAAATTACCATCCGGGTAAGGAAAATGTTGTGGTTGATGCTTTGAGTAGGAAGTCGTTGCATATTTCAATGCTTAGGGTGAAAGAATTGGAAATGATCGAGCAATTCAGAGACATGAGCTTGTTGTGTGAAACTACTACTGATAGTGTGAAATTGGGAATGTTAAAGCTGACCAGTGAGATTTTGGAAGAGATTCGTAAGGGTCAGAAATCTGATTTGAAATTAGTTGATCAATTGATGTTGGTTGATCAAGGTAATGCAGGTGACTTTCGAGTTGATGAAGATGGAGTTTTAAGATTCCGAGATAGAGTATGTGTTCCAGATATTATGGGAATTAAAAAGAGTATTTTAGAAGAGGGGCACAAGAGTCGACTGAGTATTCATCCTGGTGCTACGAAGATGTATCAAGATTTACGCAGGTTGTTTTGTTGGCCGGGTATGAAAAGAGACATTGCTGAATTTGTATATGCTTGTTTGACATGTCAGAAGTCAAAGATAGAACATCAGAGACCTTCGGGTATGATGCAACCATTGAATGTTCCTGAGTGGAAATGGGATAGTATTTCCATGGATTTCGTGACGGGGTTACCTAAGACAGCTAGAGGTAATGATTCGATTTGGGTAATTATTGACCGGTTAACTAAGTCGGCACACTTCTTGCCGATGAAGATTAACCATTCCATGCGAAGGTTAGCTGAGATTTATATTGAGGAAATTGTGAAGTTGCATGGTGTACCTTCAAGTATTGTATCGGATAGAGATTCGCGGTTTACGTCGAGGTTTTGGAAGAGTTTGCAGGATGCCTTGGGTACTAAGTTGAGGATGAGTTCTGCTTATCACCCACAAACGGATGGCCAGACAGAAAGAACAATCCAATCTTTAGAAGATTTACTGAGAGCTTGTGTATTAGATCAAGGAGGGTCTTGGGATGGTCATTTGCCGTTGGTCGAGTTTATGTACAATAACAGTTTTCATGCTAGTATCGGGATGGATCCATATGAGGCGTTGTATGGTAGACATTGTCGTACGCCATTATGTTGGTATGAGTCAGGAGAGAGTTTGGTGCTTGGGCCAGAGATTGTCCAAGAAATAACTGAAAAGATAAAAATGATTTAGGAAAGGATGAAAACGTCGCAGAGTCGTCAAAAGAGTTATCACGATAAGAGAAGGAAAGCACTTGAGTTCCAAGAGGGAGATCATGTGTTCTTAAGAGTTACTCCTATGACTGGTGTGGGAAGAGCTTTGAAATCTAGAAAGCTCACTCCATGTTTCGTCGGTCCGTATCAGATTATGCAGAGGATATGGGAAGTGGCCTATCGTGTGGCTTTACCTCCCTCTCTTACGAACTTACATGATGTATTCCATGTATCACAGTTGAGGAAGTACATTCCGGACCCGTCGCATGTAATTCAGATAGATGATGTTCAGGTGAGAGATAATCTGACGATTGAAGCTTTACCAGTGAGGATTGATGGTAGAGAATTGAAGCAACTTCGAGGCAAGGAAATTGCTTTAGTGAAGGTTTTGTGGGGAGGACCAGCTGGAGAAAGTTGGACTTGGGAGCAGGAAGATCAGATGAGGAAGTCGTATCCGACTCTATTTACTTCAGGTAATTTTCGAGGACGAAAATTCTTTAAGTAGGGGAGAGTTGTAACGCCCCGAAATCTAAAATTAATTATTTAAGCATTTGTTTAATTAATTTAGAAAAATTTGGAGAGTTTGGGTTAATTAGAGAATTTTGGAGAAAATGAGCATTTTTATATAATAAGGATAAATAGTGTTTTATTATACTATTTTATTATTATTATTAAAAATATATTAAAGAAAAGGGTAAGGTGGTCCTTTTGTGAAATATATGAGGGCAAAAAGGGAAAAGACTCAACTGGAATGTGTTTTGGTAAAAAGGAATACACGATCAGTTTTCTCATTTGGTTTTTCTATCGTGTTTGGTGAAGTGCTATGAAGAAAGAGGAAGCTCAGAGTCAGGAGGTTGTGGAGAACCCCAGAGAAGAGTGTAAAGCGGAAAAATTCTCTAAGGTATAGGGAGTTTTTATAATCTATGATAAATGTGTAGGAATTGGAATATGAATGGATTAGGATGGTATGAGTTTTAGGAGTTTTTGGGGTTTTGAGTTAGGTTGAGTTTATGAGAAAGTCTTGATGAATTAGGGTGATTAGAATGAGTTATAATCGTATATTTATTTGTATAATTATTGTCTGGATGTTGTTGAGGTTTAATTGATGTTTTTGAATGGTTTTTGAGTGTTATGATGTGAAACCCGTAATGGGGTTTGGGGGTTTTTGGTGTTGGGACAGTCTGCAATTGTATAGCAGATAACTACTGGAAAATGTGCGTTAACCGGTTAACGCTATGGGTTAACCGGTTAACCATTGTAATTTTTGGAAAATTCTGGAATTTCGTCGGCGTTAACCGGTTAACGCTATGGGTTAACCGGTTAACACTGTTTGAGAAGAAAATTTTAATTCTTTAAATATTCATAACTTTCAAACCGTAAGTCCGATTCGCATTCCGTTTGAAGCGTCGGTACGAGCATAAACTGAACTTTATTTTGATGAATAAAAACGAGAAAAATGCAATAGTTTTTGATAAATGAAATTGTGAAATAACCTTATAATTACCTCATAATTTACCGGGTACGGGTTAATTCTTGATGTGTCAGAGTGGTTATAGAACCAGCGTTCTGGGTGTAATGTCATGATGATATATATGATTGTTTGGTGATTGGTTTGCTGATGTGAAATGAATGATGCAAATTATTTTGATGAATTTTACGATGTAACGCATCATTGCATTTCATAACATTCACGATGGGGCTTCGACCTATTTATTTGCTTCAATCCCATTGTGTGGATTGAAGTGTCTCAATGATTTACGATGTGCTCCTTTGTGGAGGGTTGATGGTCATGTATCCATCTCACGATGAAAATGGTACCACATGCATATTGCATATTAGGATGTTAGAATTGCATATTCTGGATGAATTTCATGACTGTGTTGGTGTTGCTTGATTTCATGATCGTGTTGTGGTTGTTGCTGAATTTTATAGTTGATGATGTCATGATATGTTGTACTAATTTATTTATGATTCTATATTGTGGCACGTTTATGATATATAATGATTACTCACCCTGCCTGCTTGGAAATGTTGCCTCCTTCGTGGGTAACTTTCAGATGTCGAAGAATAGTCCTGCAGTGCAATATGAGTAATTCATGAGTCTCGGAGCGTGCTTTAGTGTTCCTTAGAAGTGGTTCTGGTGTATGTGTCCTGCTCTGTGTCATGTAACACTGGGATGGGTTTTACTCTGTTAAACTGTTTGCAGTTATGTTGTTATTTGGATAAATGTTTTCTATTTTATGATGTTAAATTCAGGATGGTGAAAATTATGTTTATGAAGTTTTGAATTATGAAGTTACATTCCGCTGCGAAATGATTTATGATATTCTTGATGTTGATTAACCCGTGTTACGGGAAAAGACATTGTTTGTGTTGAATTATGATGAGATGTGATACCCTTTTTAGATGATTACTCTGATATTATTTAAATATTATATTTTGGGGTAGAAGGGTGTTACAGTCTTAACCTTAGATGTTTAAAGAGACGGGCGTAGGGTCGTCGTATGGTCATAGAAGGCAACCTTGTAAGGGTATCTTAGTAATTCGAATGGACGATCATCATTTTTCTGTAGGGTCATCAAGGGACGAGATTATTTGTTCGTAGGCAACTCGAATGGACTATGATCTTTATTTGAAGGAACTTGGTGATTTTTTATTCGTAGGCAACTTTACTAAGATACCCCCACGTTCGAGGGACTTGACCATATTTTTGTAAGGCAACCAAGATGAGAAACCTTAGGATATGCAGATGGCAATCGTATAACGATCGACTTACGTGTGTGAATATTAATTTCAAATATTTATCTTTTGAGTTTAGTGATCTAGGTCCAATTAATTTAGCATGCAAATCTTTTCACACCCTCGTTTACTAACCACACAATTTATATTTTTGCAGAAATTATAAGCATAAAATAAAGGGTCCTAGTCTATTACATCATAGGGAGGGGGATACATTTGTCTTTAGGGGATTGCGGAAAATAAAATGCGGAAAATAAACCTAATAAGCGATTACAAGGCTTTAGCAGTTACATTATCTTTAGAAATCGTAAAATAATCGAAACGAAAAGATCGAAAGAATATTGAGTCTTTGAGATGAGAAGAGGATATGTTTTTTATCATGCTATTAGAAGAATAAAATAAAAATAAATAAACAGAGTCAGATAAAATCATTGCAGATTTTAAAATAACAGAAAATAAGAAAAATGATTAAAATAAAATCTAAAAAATATTAAAACGATGCTAAAAATCTAATAAAATCAAATAAAGAGCGCACAATTTTTTTCCAAATTTTTTTTTTGAAAATATGGAAATAGAAAATAAATCAAATAAAATAGAAAAAAGAGGAATTTGCGCTTTTGAGGGTCGAAGTCTTTTAGAATTTTATTTTAAAAGAGTATTGTTCTTCGACTGGAATTAGCACTTACCTGACTTACCTGTCAGACTGGAATTCTTATCACTACTGCAACCTTCAAAGTATTGGCGGAAACAGATTACAACAGATTAACCAACAATTTAGTTTTCCATGGTGCCCTAAACTTCAATTCGATCGCCTAGATAGCTTGCTCACATCATACAAAACACAAATATACAAAGAGATTAGATGTATCATACGTATAAATATGAAATCGAAAAAAACCAAAAAAAGAAAATTCGGTTATGGCATTTTATGAGGTTTTGGAGCAATGTGATGATTGGTACGCCTTCAAAAGAGTCTAAGGAATGTTCTTGGATCTTCAAACCTCCTTGAGAATGGCTGCAACCCTAAAAACAAATTCAACTTACTCTTGAGTTTTTTGAAGTTTTGTATGCTCTCTTTGATAAAAAATTTCATCCTCTTGACTTGTGGAGATGATAAGTATTTATAGAGGGTGTAATTTAGGCCAGATTTTGGGCTTTTGTGATGGATTGAGAGGTTACTTGAGGATGAATAAAATATATTTCCAATTTGGTCAAAAAATTAGATGAAATCATTCTCTTTTGGTCTTGCACGAATTTGGACACTTACAATCATCATAAACATCAAATATTTGATCCCAAAATAGACTTAAGATCAAATATTTGATTTTTCAATATTTATCTTAATTAAAATTGAATTTAAATAAAATAAATCCAATATAATATAAAATAAATATAAAAAATCAGATATTATGATCTATGCGTCGTGCATAATCTTATAATTGAGTTTGGGTTGGAAAAATATGGGCCCATTTGGAAGAAACTTGAGTTTTGGTCATTTTTGCTTCATACACCTCCTCAAAATTGCCCAACTTCAACAATGCATAACTCCCTCAATTTGTATCCCATGTATGTGTTATAGGACTTTTTGGAAAGCTTATATTGTCCTCTAACTACTACTTTTTGTCCCATGTCCATTTGATCTTCCATTTTTAAGTTATGAGCTTTGGAAAAAGTTGACTTTTAAAATGACTTGTAATGTCTTGGCTCATATCTCTCAAATGAAGCATTTTTGGACTTGGCTTGTGAGACACAAAGTTGTAGGGAATTGAATTTACTTAAAAATGAGCTTTGTATGGGAAATTTTTGATGAAGCATATGAAAGTTATGGTTGGTCAAAGTACAATTGACTTTTCCTACACAAAACCCTAATTTAGTAACTCCTGATTCTTGATGATTCTGAGGTTCCCTTGAAGAATCATGATCAACCCTTTATCAAATGATGAATATTACTTAATAATATTTATGTTGACCAAAATTATTGAAGTTTGATTGTATGTTGACCACAATTGACTTTTTGACCAAGTTAACTGATTTTTGGATCATCTAAGCATCTGACTGACCAAACTTGTAGGGAAAGCCTTGAAACTTGACATGAGGATCCTTTTAAGTATGTGGGATACCATGAATTCCAATTGAGGCTTTGGAAGTCCAATTTTATTTAATAACTCAAAACCCTAGTTTAAGATCTGTTGCTTAGGAGGAGGTTTGGTCTGATGAAACCTGGAATTCCTTTGAGCAATTGAGAATCTTGTGATCATTAGAAGACCTCTTGAGACATATTGTCTTGAAGATCTGAGGGTAAATTTTGGGGTACATCAGAGTGCATGTGTATGATGATGATTATATAAGATGTTCTCGGATTATTGACGGTGGGTTAAGAAGATGATTGGGAATAAAAATATATCCCAAAAGAATTGATTTCTCGGATCAACTGATAAACTTGTGTGCCTTGAGTATAGTCAGATTAAAGTCAGATGATTTTTCAGAGTTGGGTGAAAACCAAGGATAGTTGGAAGAGTTTGAAAGCTAGAGAAAAAGGTAGAACTCATGTTCACCAATTTCGGTTTTTATTTTTGTATTTATGGAGCATCCTTTAGTAAAAGAGGCATAACTTTCTACTTGTAAATCTGATGAGAGCGATTCTGAACTTGTTGGAAAGCTTACAAAATTCCCTATAGTTTTCATATAAACTTTGCATTCGGCATGTTTTCAAAGAGGGAGAAAAACTTGTTTGAATATTTGGGTCAGATGTTGATTTTTGCTGGAAGTTTGTATACAAAATTTCTTGTCCAGTCCCATTGTAAGGACGATAACTTTTTACTCATAACTCAGATTTAAGAGATTCTTGAAGTTATGGAATCTACATGGAATTCCGTTCGATTTGTAATATAATTTTATGTTTGAGAGGTCTGTGTTGAAGGAGATAATTATGTTTGAAGTTGAACAATTTATGTTGGAAATAGTAAGATAATGTCAAGTATAAAATGTTTGGTAATAAGAAGAAGGTAAGAGTATCGGAGACGCAAATGGAGGTGTGGCCTATGATGGTTGAAAATGATTAAAGTATATAAATCTTTGAAGAAGGTTAAATAGTAAAATGGATTGTGTGTTATTGACGAGATGTGTCGACATGAGTCAGAAATATTTGGAAGTTTCTATTACCAACCTGATGATGAGATGATATTGTTGAGATGGTGATTGGAAGGAGAATCAAGAGTAAAAATATATGGATCATCGGAGTTATGAGATTAAAAAGAAAGACAAAGGATTTATTAGTGTTGTTAGAGCTATTAACTTAGATAAATGTTTCAAATGAAGTGGACCAAATTGAATGGTACTTGATGTGGTAGTAATTCTAGAATTAGAAGGATATTTAATAATTGTATTGTACGACTAGTTTGTATAAGAGAATATGTGTTGGATCTCGAGCGTGGTGTATAACTGAAGGGGTTGGAAATAAGTAAATTAAGAGAATGTTTGTAAGCCTTAGAAGAATGGTGGAGCAGTATGCTTAGGTAACCTTAAGCACAAGGTATAGGACGCTATTGTAGTTGGATAATGATGACTTATGCCACCATTATGGTTGTTGGCTGTCTATTGACAAATTAAGGAACTGATCACCCTTAATCCCTTGTTGATAGTAGACAGAATCATGTTGGATAGAGTAGACGTGTCTTACCAACTTAAATAGTATGCACAGTGAATTGCTTGGAGTTGAGCCAAGTGTTTACGAGTTGTTTTGATTAGTCGATGAAGATTCCTATATAGGGAAATAAGGTTGAACTCGAGGATGTTAGTACGAGGCTGTCTATTGACAATTATCACGCGCCTCAACAATATCACATACAACAACATATATGCAAAAACATCATATACTACAACCACATTATATGCAACAACAACAACAATCATGCAATGAGACTCTACTTGACTCTATGCATGTGGTACCATATCCGATCTCTATTTCAAGATCCAGTTCTCGTCGGAACTCTCGACCCCTCTTTCATGGTCTCGTATGATCTCTATTTCATGATCACACCCTCGACCCCTATTTCATGGCCACGTACGATCCCTATTTCATGACCGCACCAACATCCCAACAACGACATACCCCACATTGGTATGTTAGTCAACTATGCAACATGTCATGCAACATCAATGACATACATGCATATATGTAACGATTACATCATACAACCTCAGAAACAACAACGTATATCCCATTACTTATCACAACACCATTCCTCATACAACAATTCATTAACATCACAATTCTCCTTATCATCATGCATTTCTAGCATACCACCACTTAAATCAACTTCAACTATCACAAACGAAAATACGTCATATATCACAACAATTACATATACATACACCACCAACAAACATAAGTAACTTATTACAACAACAACAGATCCAGCAAACATGTCAATTATGTTTAAATTCAAATCACACTAATTATCCCTAAAATTAGGTGCATAATTCCCCTTTTACTACCCTTAACTACACCACAATGATTCCTAAGCATTGCTAACTCATTAAAATAATTTTAAGGAATTTTTCGGAATTTAAAAATCATTTTTTTCATGTTCTAGGGCTCGCTAAGAGAGGGTCACTGCTCGCTATGCGACGAACTCCCTGCCTTTGCTCCCTAAGCGAGCTATGCAACTTCGCAAATCATAACTCTGCTCTCAGTACTCTAACCTGCTACAAAAATCACCATACGCATCACCAATCACAACCAGAATTCACAGTATTCATAAATATCATCATCTAATGCATACAACTATCAACTAATAACAATCAACAACACACAATTCCACATAATTCCTCCTCAGTTCACTACAACTTCAATCCCTAATCCTCAACCTACCCAATTCCCATTATAAAACCCTTAAGATGGAATAATCCCACCCCTTACCTTAGGTTTTGTTGAGAATTTCTTCTTCTTCGCGAACTCTTCTTCACGATTAAGCCATTTCCTCTTCTTCTCATATTCACAACTTTCACAATCGTTCTTGTTCTCTCTAACACGATTATGTTTTCCCTTTTCCCTTATTTCCAACATAACCCCCATAACCTAACTTATGATCTTCCACTTTTACGCTTAATATCTTTTACCAATTGACCACCTTGTCCTCACCTCCTATTTTATTCTGTTTTTTTTATTTATCACATAATAATACAATTATCCACCACAATATAATTTTCAACCACACTTATATCTAATAATATATATTATTCTATACACATCAACACACAACAATCAGAATAAAATATTTAAATAAAATTTGGGGCGTTACAACTCTCCCCCACTTAAAACGTTTTCGTCCTTGAAAACTTACCTCAAGTAAAAAGATTCAGATACGACTCTCGCATCCTGCTTTCCAATTCCCAAGTCATATGCCCACCGTCAACTCATCCCCAAACCACTCATACAAGGACAATCTCCTTACCTCTCAACTGCTTTACCTCTCGATCATCGATTCATTCTAGTAATGCTTCAACCGTAAGATTATCTTTTACCTCAACTTCATCCATAGGTATCACATGTGACAGATCCGGAACATACTTCCGAAGCCGTGACACATGAAACACATGCAAATTGGACAATCTCGGTGGTAACACCACTCTATAAGAACCAGGTCCAACTCTCGCCGAAATCTGATACGACCTATTAAACTTAGGAGTAAGCTTCCTCGACTTCAAAGATCTTCTAACACCGGTTACCGGAGTAACCCTCAAAAATACATGGTCTCCTTCTTGAAACTCAATATTTTTTCTTCGCGTATCATGGAAACTCTTCTGCTTACTATGTGAAGTCTTCATCTTATCTCGAATCAACTTCACCATCTCAGTAGTCTATTGCACAATAATAGGTCTAAGTACAACACTCTCGCTCGACTCATGCCAACAAAAAGGTGTTCTAGATTTTTTACCATACAAAGCTTCAAACGGTGGCATTCCGATACTGGAATGATAACTATTGTTATACGTAAACTCAATCAATGGCAAGTGACTATCCCAAGCACCTCCCTGTTCAACTTCAAACCCAATGCCTCTTGCAAACTTTCCCAAAACCTCAAAGTAAACCTCAAATCTCTATCTAACACAATATCCAATGGTATTCCATGCAACTTCACAATTATAACAACATATATCTCTGCCAATCTCTGCAAGGAATAAGTTATACCAATCAGAATAAAATGTATTGACTTCGTCAATTTATCAACAATCACCCAAATGGTATCATGGCTTCTTGGAGTAGTAGGTAACCCCGTAACAAAATCCATCGATATGTTATCCCATTTCCACTCGGGTATATCCAATGGTTGCATCAGACCAACAGGTTTCTGATGTTCCACTTTTGACTTCTGGCAAGTCAAATACGCATACGCAAACTGAGCCACATCTCGTTTCATACGAGGCCTCCAAAATATCTTCTTCAAATCCTGATACATTTTCATCGCTCCTAGATGAATACTCAAGCCACTTCTATGCCCTTCTTCAATAATCATTCTCTTCAAATTAATATCATCATGAATACATATACGATCCCGAAATCTAAGTACTCCATGTTCATCAACTCGAAATTCATTATTTCTAACTCGTTCATTATTAACCATCAAGTCCACCAGTTTCACATATGACTTCTGACTTTCCCGAACATGATCAAGAAAATTATTATTAACTTTCAGCATTCCTAACATCACACTATGAGGTGTCTATTCACAAACCAAACTCATATCTCTTAATTGCTCAATCAACTGCAAATCTCTAGCCATCATAGCCGACATATGCAATGTCTTCCGACTCAATGCATCGTCTATAACATTAGCCTTACTTGGATGATGATTCAAACTAAATTCATAATCCTTCAGGAATTCTAACCAACTTCTCTTTCTCATATTTAGATCTTTCTGATCAACCATATATTTCAAACTCTTATGATCACTATAAACTTCAAACCTCGAACCATACAAGTAATGTCTCCAAATTTTCCAAGCAAAAACCATAGCTGATAACTCCAAATTGTGAGTAGGACAATTCCTCTCATGAACTCTTAACTGATGCGAAGCATACGCCACACATGACCATCTTGCATCAATACTCCACCTAAACCCATTAAAGAAGCATCACAATAAACCACAAATGGTTCATCCGCTTTCAGAAAAATCAAAACTGGTGCAGTAGTCAACTTCTTCTTCAGCTTAATAAAACTCTTCTCACACTGAGAATCCCACACAAACGCCTTATTCTTACAAGTCAATTGGGTCAACAGAAGTGCCAACTTCGAAAACCCCTCAATAAATCTCCGATAATAACCAGCCAATCCTAAGAAAATTCTGATCTCTGTCATTGACTTCAGAGTCTCCCATTGTAGCATTGCATCTACTTTTAATGGATCCACAACAATCCTTTATTCCGAAATCACATGACCCAGAAAACTCACCTCTTTCAACCATAATTCACACTTTGACAGTTTCGCATATAGCTTCTTCTCTTTCAGTACTTGCAACACAATTAACAAATGTTTAGCATGCTCGTCTTCCGACTTAGAGTAAATCAAAATGTCATCTATAAGCACAACAACGAATTGATCCAAATACTCATGGAAAATCCGATTCATATACTCCATGAATACACCAGGTGCATTAGTAACTCCAAAAGGCATCACTACATATTCATAGTTTCCATACCGAGTCCTAAAAGCAGTCTTCTGAATATCTTCATCCTTCACTCTTATTTGATGATAACCCGATCGCAAATCGATCTTATTGAACACACGAGCACCAACCAACTGATCCATCAGATCGTCTATCCTTGGAAGAGAATAATTATTCTTAGTCGTTACCTTATTCAGTTGTCTGTAATCAATACACAACCTCATGCTACCATCCTTCTTCTTCACCAACAATACCAATGCTCCCCACGATGATACACTCGGTCTCACAAATTTCTTTTCTAACACTTCCTCTAATTGTTTCTTCAGCTCAGATAACTCGGAAGCCGATATACGATACAATGCCATTGAAATAGGTCTCATTCCTGGCACAAGATCGATACTAAATTCAACCTCTCTCTCTCTCTCTCTCTCTCTCTGGCGGCACATCCACAACATCATCTAGAAATACTTCCGGGAAATCCCTCACCACTTGCAATTCACTAATTGCCATATCATTATTCATCGACAATGAATCAAACAGTGCCAAAACTTGCGCTTCATTATCCATAATCTCTTTCAACTCTCGAGAAGACAAATGACCAGCTTCTTTTTCCTCTTCACCAGGAGTAAGTAACCGAACCGACTTACTGAAGCAATTAAAATGAACATGGTTGTACTCCAACCAGTTCATACCTAAAATTACATCCATACCTCTCAACGACGAACAAACCAAATCTACGCCAAAGTCCTTACCATAGATTGATAACGGACAATTCAGACATACAAGAGAAGTAGTTAACGACCCATCAGCAGGAGTCTCGATAACCATCTCTCCTTGCATCGGAGACACAACAAGTCCTAATTTCCTCACATAATCAAGAGAAATAAAATAGTGTGTCGCACCAGTGTCAATCATAGCAATCAACAAAATACTATTAATATGATAAATACCTCTGATCAAATGGTCCTCGTTGGAAGTCTGTGTCCCTCAAAGTGAACACCTTTCCTCCAGTTGCAGCTTTCTTGGGCTTCTAACAATGCGTACTGATATGACCTTGCTCCCCACAGTTGTAGCAAGTAACCAGATTTCCCTTACACTCAGCAATCAAGTGTCCAGGCTGAACGCACTTGAAACATTTCTTCACGTCACTCGTGCACTCACTGACACTATGACCTATCTCACCACACCTATAACATTTAAGCGAAGTAGGAGCACCTCCCCCACTTGGCCTTTTTCCCTCATTCTTCTTTGATTTCCCTTATCAGCAAGAGCTGCATAAGGTTTTCCACGATTCACTTGTTGCTTACTTCTTCTCTCAGCTAAACCTTTGAAGTGCTCACATCGAGCCTTACTGTCTTCTTCAAAGATTCTACAACAATCCACCAGATCCTGAAACCTACGGATTCTCTGATAACCAATCTCCAACTTTATCTCAAGCTTCAAACCATTCTCGAATTTAACACACTTCGAGAACTCAACAGTTGCTTCACTGTAATGCAGATAAAACTTCACCAAATCGGTGAACTTCGCAACGTACTCTGTCACAGACATACTGCCCTGCTTCAGTTCCAAAAACTCGATTTTCTTCTTTCCGCGAACATCTTCAGGAAAATACTTCCTCAGAAATTCTCTCTTGAATACCGCCCAAGTGACCGCCTCACCAGATGCCTCCAATCGTTGGTGAGTGCCAACCCACCAATCATCAGCCTCAGATACCAGTATGTGTGCACCCAACCGCACCTTGCTTCCCTCTGAACATTCCATAACTCTAAAGATCCTTTCAATATCCTAGAGCCAATCTCGTGCTCCATCAGGATCATACTTCCCCTTGAATGTTGGCGGATCATTCTTCCTGAACTCGTCGCTTTCGTGATCCCAACATTCCTCGGGTTTTGCACAACCTATGTCATCGCTTGCATAGTAGCAACAAGTGCAACAACATTCCTCCTAGCCATTCTAAATCTATCACACAACATAACACAATCCAACAATGATTTAGAATAAATAAAAACAACACAACAACAGCGCATCAACAACGCTTAACACATAACAACAACACAACAACTCAACGACTCGACGATTCGACTACTCGACGACTCAACTACTTGGTCAGACGAACCGAACTGCTCTGATACCACTTTGTAACACCTAAATTACCCCACAAAAATATTAATAAAAATCAGAGTGAAATTTTCAACTTTTTATTCGAGTGTCACAATCAACTACCAACCACCATAACTGGCTCAATGATACATTCTCAAAATTAAGTATTCAACATGCAACTGAAATATTTTTAAAAGCAACATCATTCAACTTCAATTACAAAAATTGTTTTCCAAAAGAAATAACAAGTAAAGAAACGTTGTCCCGATTCCCAAAGCGACGTATCAAAGCCAACACCCTAAAGACGTAAAGCACATCGACTTTACTGACCACCACTCGACTTATCCTCCTGACCTGTACGTTACCAACATAATGGTAACATTCAAACAGAAGGGGTGAGATACTTACATCACAAAGAGTAATATAATAGAAATTAAGCAAGTATTAGAAGAAAAAAATGCACCACTTCTCAACAACCACTATTCAACAACATCACCTATAACGACAACTATTACGCGCCTCAACAACATCACATACAACAACAACAACAAATACGTAACAACTTCATATACTACCACCATATTATATGCAACAACAACAACAATCATGCAATGAGACTCTACTTGACCCTATGCATGTGGTACCATATCCAATCTCTATTTCAAGATCCAGTTCCCGTCGAAACTCTCGACCCCTCTTTCATGGTCGTATGATCTCTATTTCATGACCGCACCCTCAACCCCTATTTCATGGCCACATACGATCCCTATTTTATGACCGCACCAACATCCCAACAACGACATACCCCACCTTGGTATGTTATTCAACTATGCAACATGTCATGCAACATTAATGACACACATGCATATATGCAACAATTACATCATACAACCTTAAAAACAACAACTTATATTCCACTACTCATCACAACACCATCCTCATACAACAATTCATTAACATCACAATTCTCCTTATCATTATGCATTTCTAGCATACCACCACTTAAATCAACTTCAACTATCACAAGCGGACATACGTCATATATCACAACAATTACATATACATACACCACCAACAAACATAAGTAACTTATTACAATAACAACCAATCCAACAAACATGTCAATTATATTTAAATTCCCCTTATACTACCCTTAACTACAATTAGGTGCATAATTCCCTTTTTACTACCCTTAACTACACCACAACGATTCTTAAGAATTTCTAACTAATTAAAATAATTTTAAGGAATTTTTCGGAATTTAAAAATCATTTGTTCATGCTCCAGGGCTCGCTAAGCGAGGGTCACTGCTCGCTAAGCGACGAACCCCCTGACTCTGCTCGCTAAGCGAGATCTGCGACTTTGCAAATCGCAGCTCTGCTCTCAATACTCAAACTTGCTACGAAAATCATCATGCCCATCACTAATCATAGCCATAATTCACAGCATTCATCAATTTCATCATCTAATGCATACAATTATTAACTAATAACAATCATCAACACACAATTCCACATAATTCCTCCTCAATTCACTAAAACTTCAATCCCTAATCCTCAACCTACCCAATTCCCATTATAAAACCCTTAAGATGGAAGAATCCCACCCTTACTTTAGGTTTTGTTGAGAATTTCTTCTTCTTCGCGAACTCTTCTTCACGATTAAGCCATTTCCTCTTCTTCTTCTCTTCACAACTTTCACGATTGTTCTTATTCTCTCTAACACGATTATGTTTTCCCTTTTCCCTTATTTCAAACATAACCCCTAGGACCCAGCTTATGATCTTCCTTTTTTACCCTTACTATCTTTTACCAATTGACCACCTTGTCCTCACCTCCTATTTTATTCCATTTATTTTATTTATCACATAATAATACAATTATCCACCATAATATAATTTTCAACCACAATTATATATGATACTATATATTATTCTATACACATCAACATGCAACAATCCAAAAAAAATATTTAAATAAAATTCGGGGCGTTACACTGATCTGTTATGAAATCAGAAGGAAAGCGCGTAGAGTATTTGAGAGTTGAGTTGCAAGTATTAAAAGAAGTGTAGCTATATGTTGAGTTAGCAAGGTGTGAGTTTGATTTGTAAATATGAGTTTGCGTGGTTGTGTTAATTCAGATGAGGAATTTTGGAGCATCGTGCTAGTATGAGTAGAACTTGATGAATTAGTTGTTTGATTGGTTTGGCTGATGTGGACATGATAAGTGTAGGCTATTGATGCAAAATCGGTGGTTATTAGGTGTTAAGAACTTCTTGGAAGATGATTTTTCTTGTTGAGATTAAGTGGACACTTATATCCTTATGTTGTGGTAATGATGTTATGTGTTGAGATGAGTTGGAGGTTGTGTTAATACAAGATGGTAAAGTTTTAGCTTATTCTTTACGATGATTAGGGGTCCTTGAAAGTATCTATCCTTAGAAGTATTTAGTAATAACAAGAGTGTAGAATACCTGTTGGTTGGAATTTTCGGTGATTTAAGTCAAAAGTCGTTTCTACGGGTTGTTTTGATGGTCAGAATTTTATGTGAACTTGGTAGACTGATGGTTGCTAGTATTCATAGTGCGCATCGAAAGCATGGTGTAGCGCAGTTGTTCCGATGTGGGTAACTGGGACGTTGGTAGTTGGTTTGTTGATGTTGTGTTGAGGCTTTTATGTTCTTATCCTTGTTGTTGCCTCATTACCTATGGTAATGTTCGAGTGCGAGTAGCTAATTCCTATGATGGAGAATTAGGGGAGTGTTGCCTATGGTGATGGTAATGGTTATGTCGTATTCTGGTTCGTAGTGAACTGTGTGTTCTTAAGTTGGTTATTCCTTGTGTTTTGAGTTGGTCGTCGAGTGCATTACGTGAGCATTGCATTTTGTTCTTATTGTCATTGATAAGGTGTATTGTTGTTGTGTTGTGTAGTTAGTAGTGTTGGCATTTGTAGCATGAAATTTGGTTGTTTAGTTGGGAGAACGTGTTTAGATTGGTTGCATTGGGTAAATTTTCAAGGACGAAAATAGTCTAAGTAGGTGAGGATTGTAACGCCTTGTTTATTTAATTAATTATTTAATTAAATATTATTGTATATTTGGTGTTGATTTGTGTTGAGTTTCTAAGTTGGTTTTAGTTGAATTAATTAAATTAAGTTGATAATGTCAATTAAGTTGAGTGAAGATGTGTCGTTGTTAGTTGGATTAAATTGATTTAGTTGAATTGTGTTATTCTTGATAAATGAGCTTGATTGGTGATTAGAAGTAGTAATTATGGGGGTGTGTAGTTTAGGCCCAATAGAAATTATTAAGATTAAAATAAAACCATAAGTTAATTAGATTATAGAAAATAAGTTATCAGAATAAGGAAAACAAGAAGTTGAGAAAGAAGTTACGTGAGGTTGTTTAGGAGAGGAAAAGCTAGGCATCCGATCAAAGTGTTGGAGTCGCCTTCAATCCAAGGTAAGGGTGGGGTTCTAACCTTATAATCGGGATTATATGATGAATACATGTGGGATTGGATATTTGAATTGTTGTTGTCAGTCGTTTGATTGTATGAGTTGTTTGGTTGAATAAGTTGTTTTGGTCGAATAACTTGTTTGGTTGAATAAGGGAATTAAATTAAGTTGTTGAATTAATCATAAATTAATTGGGTAGTGTGGTGTGTGTATGAATTTGTTATCTTGTTATTGTCAATTGTTGTTTTGTGTGGGTGAATAAGTTATTTTGTCGAATAAGCTGTTTTAGTGAAATAAGTTGTTTTAAATGATTAAGAAAATTATGAATTTATTATGTTGTAGTTGAATTGTGCGTTGGATGATTGGTAAATTAATCGGAGAAGGAATTGGACTGAGAAGAGTTTTAGAGACGAAGGAGAGACAAAGAGAGAAGTTACAGGTTAGATTGTGGAACAACCGTCTCATCTTCCTGACGACTGTCTGGGAAACGTGACGTCCGTCACATCCCTAGGACGACCGTCACAAGTGTGACGAGGGGCACCCAATTGTGACGATGGTCACACAAGTCTGGGGGAAAACTTGTGGTTTTGTTTGTGTTTTGTGTCTGCAAGATTGGTATCTCATAATTCATTCCCAGTAACATTATTAAGTCGAAGACTATTATTTGAAGTAGCAGTGTTCATAATAATTATTTGATAGGGAATTAATAAGTGATGTTGTGATGAATTAACAAGAAAATAATTATATAACAATGGAGTAATCTTTAGTAGCAGGTTTTGGTATGTTAGTTGTTGTAATGGATTTAACAGAAGCATAGTAATAGGCTAGTAATAAGTAGCAATAACAAAGCGTAGTAAATAATTTAATTAGTCGGTTTTTAGTCAGAACTTGTGTGAATAGGAATGCAGTAAAGTTAGTTGCTCTTGTGTTGTGTTGCTTTGTTATAAGTTGTATAGTTGTTGGTTGTTGTTTTATGTTGTAGGTCCTTATGAATAACAGGTATATAAGTTGCAGGCCTTTGAGCCAAAGTTGATTGTTGTTGTTAAGTTGCAGGCCCTTGAGCTAAAATTGATTGTTGTTGTTGTTAAGTTGTAGGCCTTGAGCAAAAGTTGATTTGTTGTTGTCGTTAAGTTGCGAGAGTAAGTTGTTGTTGAGTCGTTGTAGTAGAAAGTTATTGTGATAATATGTTGTTGTTGTGTGGTTATATAATCATTATTGTTGCTATTTTGATGTTTGAATTGAGTCGCATTGCATAGCATTTCAAGTTGGAGCTGATGCTCGGTAAGTTGGCTTGGATTGGCAATATTTAAGTTGAAGGTCACGCCTTGTTGACGCCTTTATTAATTGGCAGTTTATTATGTTGGGAGTTCTGCTCCAATGGAACCACATGCATCACATTGTCTAAGTTGCATTTCCAAGTCGTATAGTATGTTGTTGTGTTGTATCTCGTGTTGTTTAAGTTGTTGTTGTGTTATGAAGTGTTTATTTATGTAATCCAATTTAATATGTTATTTTTCATATTATTGATTATATATTAGATATTTCATGCCTTATGTTTGAATGTTGCCCTCTGTTGGTAACGTGTAGGTAATCAAAAGTAGAGTTGAGTACCTTAGTAGATTCGAGTCGGTGTTGTTGCTCTGATACGTAGCACTAGGGGGATAACTCTTGGTTTCTGTTGATATTGGCTTTTATTATAGTTGCTAAATTTTAAGTTGTTTGCATAAAAGATTGTTTCTTAATAAGTTGTTTTGATGTTGAACACAAGTTGTGATAAAATAAATTGAATTTTATGAATCCGCTGCATAGTATTGAAAGTATTTTGTTTTAAAGACTAATCAAGTGTTGAACGTTGTTTTTAGGTTGAAAATGTATCATCTCATTTGTTTGTCGAAACGTTTTATACTCAAATTTAATTAATAATTATCGGGTAGAAATGGGGTGTTACACATAACACAAGGCCCAATTTGACAACAACATGTGAGCGGACTTCGACGACATGCTAAAACTAAAGTTCGTTCCAATATCTCACAAATATCTACCTTGGAAAAAACTCTATAACAACAAGAAACAAACTAGCTTTCTTCATGCAACTTTATCAACTGCATACAGTGGAAAACTTACAACTGGGCAACGTCTTGGTGATCATACAAGCAACATTATTATCTGTCAAAAACTTCAGGAATTAGAATTTTCTATGCTCGATTACCCCTCTGACGAAATGTAACCTCACATCAATGTGCTTGGTTTGCTCATGACAGGCTGAGTTCTTCGTCAGGGGTATTGCACTTTGACTATCACATTTAACAGTGATACCTCGACCTTGAAGTTTCAGCTCCTTTCTGTTGTTATCATGTAGATTTTTCATCTCATCATCCATGTCCTTCAGCCATTCAGTCTTATTTTGACTCCTCATAAAGTCCTTATAGTCTCTAGGTTCTTCGTCTAGAACCTCACTTGAAGAGATTAGGGTATAAGCTACAAGATGTGCATAACCAAGTCTCTGAGGTGTCTTGATGACTCTTCTCGACTTGTGTAAACACCCCAAATTTGCCCTCACTCATTTTACCATGGCTTGTGATTCTTTTCATTTGCATAAGTTCAAATCATATCATCTCACATTACATTTTTGCTTCACTGCATTGGTTCAAAGTCATCTGCATATAGGGTTTGTGATCTGAGCCATCCCTGGGCTATCTGAGCCACTCCAAAGGTATTCAATCATATCAAGAGGGTCCATGTATGTTCAAGCATCATATTATATCCTCCCAAGATCAAGGAAGTCAAAGAATCACAAGAACTGAGGAAGGCATGGAAGCAGAGCCAAGCTTAACTACACAGATGACCTAAAATTAGGGTTTTGGTTTCAGAGGCCATAACTCCATATTTTTTGGTCATTCTTGTTTCTATTGGTCTCTATATGATGTGAGGATCATGCATACCAATTTTCATGAGGAAATTCAATGGGGAAGGCATCTGATCAATAGATGACTTCTTGAACAAGTCAGTGAAAAATCAGGGCATCTGAGGCCCCCAACCATCCAAACAAAGGGTCTTCTCCATCATTTTGGGTGTATATGATCTTTATTTGATCTTAGAAGAAGTTAGAAGTTCACAAAATTGAAGAATTTCAAGCCATTTGCAAAGTTGCCATTCTGGGAAAGTGACTTGTAATGCAAACTTGCCATTTTGGGAAAGTTTTTCAACCTCCTCTTTTTGATTAAAAAATGCCTCAAATGAAAAATTCTCGGTCATGAAAGTTGTAGATTGGATCATTCCCTTTTCAAAAAGTACAAGAACTTGATCTAATTCATCATAGAACTCAAGTTATGGCCTTGCAAAGTTGGGAAAAATCACAAAAATTTCACTTATGTACCAAAGAGGGAAACTTGCAAAAACTCATGTCAAGGAAATTTGTGATCTCTAATTGACTTCTAACCATTACACAAACATCATACATGACCTATAATTCAGAATTGCCCAAGAAATTTCTCACTTTCTTTCCTTGGATCACAAGTATCATAAGCCATTTATCATAAAAGTCACAAAGAGAAAAATCTTGCAAGAATGATTCTTAGGGGTTTGTTTGGTTTCTAATCAATCTCAAAGTATCATAACAACATTGTATGGTCCACTTTGCTGCAAATTGCCCAAGGAATGTCACATGTCCATGACCAAAAACTTCAAAATGCAACAAGTTGTAAAAAGGCAAAACATGTGACATCTCACCCTTCATCCATTTCTGATCACTTCAAAGCATCCCATGGCCACCCTTAAAGCCATCAGAACTCAGAGCAGCCCTAGGATAGCTTCTGTCATAGCCCATACTTGAGGTACACCTACCACTAACTTTTTGGCCAATTGCCCCATGCCATTCCCACAGTACATGTCACTTCCTCTGACTCTTTCCAATAGTTTAGGATTGGTTTATGGATCATAAAACAGGCTGGACATGAGCTCAAAACACACACACAATCAGATTGCACAAAAACTGTCAAAAGCTTCATCTCTTCGAAACTCTTCCCACAGCCCTCAAACCTCAAACTTTTCTTTACCAACAAGTCACATACCATCCATGGATAAAGAATCAAGCACTGAAACAGCCTAAAACATCATATACACAACCCTCCAAATCTGCTACACCAGAACTGGATTCTCAAAACTAGCCATTCTCAAAGTTTTCTAAGCTTCATTTCATCATCAGGAGGTTCATAGGAGTGGACTTGCATCAAAGGAAGAGCCAGAGAGCCCAGAACCAGGAGATTCAATCTCAGGTATAACTCAAGAACTTTTTTCCCAGAAGCTTAATTTTAAGTTCTTAATCGAATCCTTATGCTGAGCTGATGATGCTAATGTATTTATTTTTCAAAATGGTGGGATATTGAGCATGTATGGAGTCTTTGAAAGTTTTAACCCTAGAGACGTTTTGCTTCGATTTGACTTTTTGATGGATGAAAAATGGATTTTTTTTAAGGATTTAGGATCAGTGATGTGTGGGGATCATTTCTGGGCAAAAATTTAGGAGTTTAGAAACCTATAGAAGATTTTAGGTTTTCGATTCACCGGAGAAGATGACCGGAACACTGTTCCGGTCAACTGAAACTCATTAGCCCTAATCAGTGTAATTAGTGAGGTTTAAACATGAGCCATTAGATCTTGCTTCCCGCACGCGTTTCAAGGGCTCAGATCATTCCAATTAGCCCTAATTCACCATTTAATTAATTAATCATGTTTAATTAATCAGGACAAATCTCAGCCATTAAAAAACGCGCTGGTCAACCATTTTCATTCAACTTCAAATCTGGATCATTGGATCTGTTTACTTCTCATTTAAATTAATTTATTTCATTTTTATTTTGCATTTTTTTGTGCATTTTATTTAGAATAGCTAGAAGCTTTCAAAAAAATTTATGTTTTACATCATGACTTGAAATATTTTTCTCATCCTGAAAATAATTTTTATTTTATTTTTTGCATAAAATATGTATTTTTAAAATATTTAAATGGTTATTTTAATTAATTAATGGAATTTAATTAATTAAAATACCATTTAAGTTTCTAAAAATCACCAAAAAAATCACATTGCATCTTGGCACATTTAGAGACATTATCAAACCATTCATACAAATTTATTTTTTGTTCTTGATCCATTTTGACATTTTTCTTTGGATTTAAGGTTCTCAAAAATCAATATTTTGACCCTAACTTAGAAAAATCTTTTCTGCCTAACCATGAAGAGTTTGATAATGGTTCTTTTTTAATTTCATCCCACTTATCATGTAGTTTCTAGGATAAAATTGGCATGAATTTATCTTTCATTTTTGATTTGTTTTGCATTTTTCGTTGTGAGGTACCTTAGAACCCTAGCAAACTTAGAAAAATCATAAGTCCTTTAGGGTTTAGCTTCTGACCTTCCCCTTTGGGTAGTGATATCATATAGGTTTAGGGTACCTTTGATCCCATTTTCAATTTTTTATCTCATGTTTTGCTTCTGATTTTGATTTTGCATTGCATCTTGTACATAAACCCTAATCTTTGCCTTCATTTGCATTCATTCTTCATATGCTTGCATACATGAACTTGCCATGATATTTTGTGCATCCACGTGACATGTAAGACATCTTAGGACATATTGAAATCATGTTTGATCATTGCATCATCCATTTACCATGTTATGTATCCATTTCATTTCATAAGTTTTCATGAACTTTCATGTTTACTTTCATGTCCCATTTGCATCTCCATTGCTTGTATGATAATCCTCATCTCTTAACATGTTTTCATACCATCTCATAACATCATTTTCATCATGATTATGCTTCTGACTTTGGTTTTCATCTTTGCATTTCATCTCATTTTCATTTCATTTCATTTCTTGTTGCTAACTTTTCAGGTGATAAGTGTTTGAGAAGTGAATTTGCCTTCACTTCTCATAATATCTTCTCATATCTCTTATGCATCATTGCTGCATTTTATACTTGTGAATTAGAGTGAGCTTGCTCATTCATGTTCCTTCCTCACCTTCTTTCTTCAAGCAACTTATCTTCTTAAGTGAAGTAAGTTGTCTTGCTTCTTGCTGCTTCATTTCCTTCCATCCTGCTTCTTCCATGGTGGATTTTCCTTGAAGATCTTCTTGCAAGCTTCATAAACCCTAGGAACACCCAAGCATGATCACAATTAGGGTTTGATTATTCTCCCCATTAGTTTTACCTTTGTGTCATCTTTGTGTCTTCTCTTCTCATCTCTTAATCAAGGACTAAACCCTTAAGGTTTTAAGGCTTTGTGATTAAGATTATGCATGCATCCTTCTATTAGGATGGAGAGTATAACTTTAATCCTAAGTGTTAAACCCTTAATGTGTTTAAATCCTTTAATCAATCCATCTAATAAATCTCTAAGACATTAAGCTTGTAACTTGGGCCTTGCATTAGGGTTCTAATTCTTCCTTAAATGGTTGAGAAGGACTAACCCTAGTGTTAATGGACAAGTCCCCCTCAAGTTGTCTTGAAGACCATAAAATCCACTTCTTAACCTTACCATTAACTAAAATCCATTTAATAAAGGCTTTGTTTTGTCATGAGGTTAATCCCTAATCATGGATTAAGTTGAGGAGCCTTCCTCAGCTTAAATGTTCTCATCTATTATCCTTCTATTAGGATGGTGTAATGGGTCCATTAAATCTTTGATTATGGCTTAAACTCATTACTTAACACTAAACAAAAACTCCAAAAACATTTAAATAATTGCAAGTAGGTTAATGATCTTAATCCTACATCATGGTGATTAAGGGTGAGGTGCTTACTTCATACTTAAGGTATTCTCATTACCCTTAATCAGAGGGAAGATGTGATGAGTTTACTAACCCTTGGTTTAGGCTTAAGCTCATTTTCTTATGACAAACTCCAAAAAGCAATAAAAGATTAAAAACACTAAAAACAAACAATAATCGTCTCCTCCGGGATTCTTTTTCCACCTCATTCACTCACAAACGAGAACTTGCTTCTTCCGTCTAATGCAAGACAGTTAGCACCTGAGCCAGACAGGTCATACACTTGAGCATAGACAAGTAAGCAGTTCACAAGTCAATTTATCTTTCAGTCTCTTTGAGTCGAACTACGGTGTTCTGACTTCCTCATTGCACGAGAGGATACGTAGGCATAACTTAACTGTTATCAAACAAAAGTTTCTGTATATTCCCCCTCTTCCATCATTATTCTTTAAGCCTCATAGTCTTGAGCTTCATACTATTTTCTTACACTGACACTCTTTTATTTCACTTCACATTTCTTTTTGCACTGACACTTGCATTCTTTTCCAGCTTTTGCACACAAAATAGCACTGACACTACCCTTTTAAACACAAATCTTTCAAGCGTGGATCCCGTCGAGTACGGCGGACAATCTGGGTGCTAATACCTTCCCAGGTTGTAACTAACCCCCTTTCTCAGTTTCTCTGGTTCGCAACCGTCTTATCCATCTTTTCTTAGGTCTATGCAGCATTACCTTTCCTTCGGGATGAAAATGCCTAGCTGGCGACTCTTTTCAGTTCACCCTTGTGTGTTCTCTCTCTTTCGCCGATCGTTCGCGTATGTACCCCTCTTGGCCCTGTGTGTCATCAGGTGGGAGCGACAACTTATTTATTGCCAGCAGGAAGTCATTATCAATCTACTCATCTTTGACAACAGTTTATGCTTCTTATTTGACTTCATTTGGGTCATGCAATTCAGCATCACTATGCTCCACCTCAACATGAATTTCTCCCTGTTCCAGCCTTTCGTTAACATCATCAAGTTTTCTTGAAAGCCATATCAGCTTCATTGAAAACTATCTCTCGGCTGGTGATACACCTCATGTGACCTGGCTATAGGAACCATATCCTATAAGCTTTGACTCCTTCAGGATATCCTATGAACATGCATTTCAGAGCTCCAGGTTCAATTTTGTCTTACCTAATTTGAGCATAGGCCACACAGCTAAATACTCTCAGTTTGTCGAGATATGGTGGATATCTCGACCAAACATTTTCAAGTGTCTTCATATCTAACTCAGTTGAAGGACATATGTTTATTAGATATGTTGTTGTCGAGACAGTCTCAACCCAAACACCTTCTTCAATCCAACACTAACCAACATGTATATAACCTTTTCGAGGATTGTTCGATTGAATCTCTCAGCCAGACCATTTTATTAAGGAGTACCTGCTACAATCTTATACCTTGAAATCCTAGAGTCGACACAGTAATTGTCGAAAGCTTTATTGCAGAATTCGAGGTCATTATCAGTTCTCAACCTCTTGACGTTTCTTCCAGTTTGAGTTTCGACTAGAACCTTCCAACTCTTAAAATTATCAAACATTTCATCCTTAGTCTTCTGAATGAGTACCCATAGCTTTCTGGAATAATCATTAACTATGGATAGAAAATACCTTACACCTGAATGTGAAGGATTCCTTGCAGGCCCCCAAAGATCAGCATGAATGTAATCATGGGATCCACGTGTTCTTTGTTTACCTTTATTAAACTTCACCCTACGGGATTTACCAAATACACACGGTTCACAAAACTCCAACTTCTCAACTTTGTCACCACCTAGCAGATTCTGTTTCCCTAGTTCGACCAGGCCTCTTTCGCTGACATGACCCAATCTCATGTGCCATAATTTTGTCTTCGACAACAGTTTCGTGGATGTAACATTTATCGAACCACTTACAACTTCAGCCTCAAGGGTATACAAGCCTTGTTTCTTCATGCCTTTCAAGACTTCCTTCAACCCCTTCATGACTCTTAGGATACTTTTCTCTACTTGAAAGACATATCCCTTCTTGTCGAATTCACTAAGAGAAATACGATTTCTCTTCAAATCAGTACATACCTAACTTTAGTCAATAACCTTATTGACTCATCACGGAGCTTGAATCTCACATATCCAATACCTGGAATTTTGCAAGCTTTATTGTTTCCCTACAACTCTAATCCATCATCTTGATCGCATAACTCCTCGAACAATTATTTGAAGTCATGTGCCAAGTGCAACTTGAATCCATAATCCACTATTTTCTTGAGTCGTCACTTGAAACCACAAGAACATCAAATAAGTCGAAATCATCTTGAACAATGGCAACATTGCCATTATCCCTACCTCTTTGATCTTTCAGGTGTGGAGGGCACACCTTTCGAATGTGACCCTCCTTCTTACAATGATAACATCGAACACCAGATGCTTCACCATTATAAGACTTATGCTAACTTTTACCCTTCTTCTTATCGAACTTATCATCCTTTCGCAAGAATTTCGCCTTAACAACCAAACCTTCACCAACCGTCGAAGGTTTGTGCTCATTTCGTTCGTTCAAGTCCTTAGAGTACAAGGCATATTAAACATATTCAAAATACCAGGGACTCTCTTCCAAACAAGAGGGTCTCTTTGAAGTGAGCACGTGTTCTGGGAAAAACGCATAACAACAACAATGCTTGATCTTCATCATCGAGCTTCACATCAATATCTTCCAAATCAAGAATCAGCTTGTTGAACATATCCAACTGTGCAGCCAACACTTTGTCTTCGCTCATCTTTAATGAATACAAAGCATGCTTCAAGTATAGTCGATTCACCAGCGATTTGATTATATACAAACCTTCAAGTTTCAAACATAACCCTGACGTTGTCGTCTCCTTTGATACCTGTCGGAGAACCTTATCACCAAGGCTTAACAATATTGCAATGTGTGTTTTCTCAATCCAGGTCATCTTTTCAGTGTCGTTAACGCTTCATTCATGGCCGCCTTTCCCTTCAACGCTACCAAGCAACCCTGCTGAACAAGTAGGGCTTTCATCTTCAAGCGCCACCGACCGAAATCGTTCACTCCGATGAACTTTTCAATCTCATACTTTGTTGAAGGCATCTTCTTCACGCTCACCACACCAATTTGTTGTGAATCGGATACCTTAGAAACAAATTATAATATGTTTCTTTATGATCAAGAACCCCACAAGGTTTAGGGTTTAGGGTAACCAAGGATAACAACAAAGATTGATTATAAATTGATATTCTTTCCTTTATCTTGAAACAAGAATACAAGTATACAAGAATAACTAATAACTTCTCTCACTTTTGAATTATGGTTTTATCTTCCTATTTTCCCTTATTCAAAAGATGAGAGACTAGTATGTTATTTATAAGAAAACTAACATACTAAACTAATGGGATTTTTAAAAATACCCATTACAAGCTAACTTAGGGTACAAGCTAGCTTAAACAGTTGGATTCATAACACAAGGCCCAATTTGACAACAACATGTGAGCAGACTTCGGCAACATGCTAAACCTAGAATATGATTCCGATGAATGTTTTCTTATAACTTGATACAAATACACCCTTAGTTTTCCCAAATAATAAAGACGGAAATATATTTTGAAATTTCATCTGAAATAATAAGTTTATTAGATTTAGTATTAGATTAGTTTTGTTCTTAAATTTTAAACGGTAAACTTTCTAACCTCAAGTCTACTCCACTTCGGAAACGTGATATTGTCTCTTTGGTTATTGTGGAAGATCTTGACAATTTTAGAGTTTGCTTGAATTTTTAATTTTTAATTTTTTTTTTATAAATCAATTAAAAAATTAAAAAAATACTTATAAAAACTGTTTTAAAATTGTGCAACATTATAAATTTTCCATTAGTAAAAAGTGTATTACTTTTAAAAAAAAAATATATTTTTTGTCTTTCCAATTTTCAAAACTAAAATCCAAAATCTTTGAAATCTATTTTAGTGTGTTTTTTTTTAAATATAATTTTTTTTTGAAATTTATTTATGTTTTTGAGACTCTTAAATTGATAATAGTTTTGTAAAATTAGATTATCAAACAATTTTTTTATTTTTAAATTTAAAAAACTAAAAAATATTGTTACAAAACCAAATATTGTACTTGTTAAAAAGTATAATGGGTGATACCACTTAGTGATTAAGGGTTATCAGAGGTTTTAAGGCGTGTTGTATGGTTGAGAGCTAACTCACATAGGGAGTGAGAATTTATGTATATATGGTTTTCTCTATGAGAGTCAGATTTTCCTCTACAACTTCAACAATGGGGTATTTATAGCGGTATTGGGCCTAGATCCTAGCCCCCTTAGGAATAACAACCACCATTATGGGGATGCATGACCGGAATATTAATACACCACAATTTCAGAGAACGTGGTCAAATTACTCCTTTCATGCCGTTACAGAAATAAGAACGTGTCATTTCCCTACTTTCTAATCTTGGACAACCATTCCCAAGGCAGACGTCATATTCTATAAATGGGTGGCACATCTAGTAAACAAATGGCACATCTAGTAAACAAATGCCTGAACTAAGAAACATGCAAATAGGAAGACACGATGGACTCAATTAAAGTCCCTTTCCACCGCCTCACCCCTTGTGGGCCCTTTTCAAATATACTGATACACAGCCCCTTAAGCACGCTGACTTGTAAAAAGTGAAGTGTTATAGTTTCTTTTCCTTCATTTAGACACCCAGAGAGGACCTTAAATCAATAATTTTAACCAAGGCTCAAGATGAATTTCTCTGATGAAATTATAGTGTTCCTTGGCCAAGACTTCAGTTGAGTACCCAAGGCAAGACTTTAGTTTATTCCCCTAGGTGATACTTTAATTGAGTCCCCCAGGCGAGTCTCTTAGGCGAGACTTTAGTTGAGTCCCTCAGAAGAGACTTTAGTTGAATCCTCCAGGAAATACTTTAGTCGAGTCCCTCAAGAGAGACTTTAGTTGAGTCTCCCATGCAAGACTTTAGTTTAGCCCCTTAGAAAAGACTTTAGTTGAGTCCCTCAGGCAAGACTTTATCTGAATCCCTAAGGAGAGACTGTAGTTGAGTCCCTCATGCGAGACTTTAGTTAATTACCCCAAGTGAGACTTTAGTTGATTCACTCAAGAGAGACTTTAATTGAGTCCTGTAAACACTCCAAATTTTCCCTCACTCATATCACACTATGGCTTGTGATCTTTCATAAGCATTGCACCTCATATTGCATTTTTGTTTCACTGCATAAGTTCAAATTCATCTGCATCTAGGGTTTGTGATATGAGCAATCCAAGAATCCATCTGAGCCATCCCAAAGGCCTCAAAGCTTTCCAAGAGGGTCCATGTGTGTCCTATCATCATATTATGCTCCTCAAAGTTCATGAAAGTCAAGGGATCACAAGAATTGGCAAAGGTGTGGAAGCAGAGCTAGGGTTTTCACTACACAGATGACCAAAATTAGGGTTTTGGTTTCAGAGGCCTTAACTCCAAATTTTTGGGCCATTATTGTTTCTAATGTTCTCAATATGTCATAAGGATCATGTGTATCAAGTTTTATGAAGAAACTCATTGTGGAAGTCATTTGTTTACTGGGTAACTTCTTGAGCAAGTTAAGTCAAAATCAGGGCATCTGAGGCCCCCAACAATGGAACCAAAGGGTTATTTTCATCAAATTGAGGTTCTTTGATCTTTATTTGATCTTAGAAGTGGTTGGAAGTTCACAAGATTGAAGAATTTTGAGCCAATTGCAAACTTGTCATTTTTGGAAATGACTTGAAATGCAAACTTTCCATTTTGGGAAAGTTTTTCAACCTCCTCTTTCATAACCAAAAATGCTTCAAATGAAAAATTATTGGTCATGAAAGTTGTATATTGGGTCTTTCCTTTTTCAAACAGTACAAGAACATGTCTTGATTCATCATAGAACTCAAGATATGGCCTTTCAAAGTTGGCAAAAATCACATAATTTCAAGTTTCATGTCAAAGAGGGATTTTGCATTTTGGCATGTTCAAGCATTCTAATGACCTCTAATGTGCACAAACACTTCACAATATGTCAAATGAACTTCAAACAATCAGAATTGTGCATTGAACCAAGTGTTTCCATGACTTGAACTTCAAGAAATCTCAAAAGGGCCAAAACTCTCAAAATTTGCAAAACATGTGATAACTCTTCATCCAAGCCTTCCAGCATATTAAGACCAATCCCATGGCCATCCTTGAACCCAGTTGAGGCTAGACACCCCATGAAATCTCCTCTGACCCGTGCCCATACCTCATGGTACACAATCTTGACTTTTTGCAAAAACTCCCATACCAATCAGCCTGTGCCACCACCCATTTTCTGAGCAATCCCATTGGCTTAAACAAACATTATGGATCACATTTCATAACACACAAGAGCCTGAATCCTCCCATAGCATCAGAATCACAAAATCCATCAAAACCTTCCTCTCTTCGAATCTCAAAAACCAACCACTAAAACTTCAAACTTCCTTCACCAATCAACTCAAAAACACCTCAGGATCATTTCCCACCCATCACCATAGCCTGAAACACTCTCAAGCAAAAATACGATTTCTGCCAAACCAGAAATGTATCACACAAACCAAGCCATTTAAACTCCATCCAAGCTTTCCAGAAGCATCAGAGGGATCATTGGAGGCATTTTGTACAAAGGAAGAGGTCAAAAAGCTCAAGAACACAAAGCTCCATCTCAGGTAGCCATGATGAACATTTTTTCCAGAACTCCTTTTTCAAGTTTCTAAATGATTCTGTATGCTTCACTGATCATGTTGATATGTTTATTTTCGAAAATGGTTGAGAGATGAGTGTGTATGCTTGTTCTGAAACTTTTGCCGTTTTGATTTTTTTTTAATCTTGTTGATGATGAATGATAAATGAATTTTGAGGCTAGATTAATGTTTAGGGAAGTTAGTTGATTGATTCTGGAGGTTTTGGGGGCTTGGGGTGGTGTTTTGAGGAAACTCAGGTGAGGGGTTGGCCGGAGAAGATGACCAGAGGTCTTCTCCGGCCACCTGAAAGTGATTAGGGTTAATCCACGTTTAGTTGCCCAGATGCATTTCTGACCATTGGATGGTGATTAGGATTAGGCCTTGTACGGTTCAGATTAGTCCATTAAGTTTAATCCTGATTAATTAATTATAAAACTTAATTAAAACATAGTTTGAATCCCAGCCGTTAGATTGCGTGCGCAGTCAACTCTCCCTGCCCAGTTTGAATCTCAGCCACCAGATTAGCATACTTCTCATTTAATTTTTTTTATTTCATTTAAATTTCATTTCTTTTGCATAATTTATTTAAAATACCAAAAATCATCACAAAAATATGAAACCTTGCATTCTAACTTTAAATATTTTTCTTCATCCAAAAATAATTTTTATTTTATTTTTTGCATTAAAAAAGTATTTTTAAAATATTTAAATGTTATTTTTAATTAATTAAAGTATCTTAATTAATTAAAAATACATTTAGGTTTCTAAAAATCACCAAAAAAATCATGAATCATTCCAATGCATTTAGAAACATTTTCAAACTCTTCACACAAATTTCTTTTTAGGTTTGATCATAGTTTACCAATTTTCTTTGAATTAAGGGTCATTAAAATCACATTTTTAAACCCTAACTTTGAAAAATCATTTTTGCCTAACAAAGAAGAGTTTGAAGTTGATTCTTTTTGCATTGTGTTACATATTGCATGTAGTTTATAGGTCTTTTTCCTCATAAATATATCTTGTATTTTCAAATTTATTTGTATTTTTCCCTTTGAACCACCCAAAAACCCTAGAAAACTTAGGAAAATCATAACTTTTGATAGGTTAGGCTTCTGACCTTCTCCTTTGGGGTGTGACCTAGTATGCGATTAGGGTTGGTTTGAGCTTGATTTAAATTTGTTTATCATGTCATATGCTTCTGTCCATTTGCATCTTATATGTCCATAAAACCCTAATTTCTCATGTTCATTTGCATTCTCCTTGCATATGCATCATTACATGAACTTGTCATGACATTTCATGCATTCATATGTCATCTTAGACATCTTAGGACATGTTAGAACCTTTCTTGATCATTTCTTCATTCATTTGCCATGTTTAGCATTCATTTCATTTCATGAACTTTCATGTGTTTTCAAACTTCAAAGCATGCTTCCTTTGCATCCCATCTTTGTATGATCACACATATTTATTTTGTATGCCTTTGGATCAACTTACATGACATTTACATTGCATAAACACTTCTGACTTTTGTCACTTCATCTCATTCCATCTCATGTTACTTCATTTCTTTATGCTTTACACTTTATGCATTCATGCTAACACTTTCAGGTTTGGTAAGTTATTTTGGGAGGTGGAGTTACCTTCACCTCTCACTCCTTCTTATCTCTTTAATTTGCATTCTAATTTGTCTTTGAAGTGAATTTGATTCACTTATGTTCCATCTCTCTCACTTTCTTTCTTTAAGTTACTTATCTTCTTCAGTGA
The DNA here is from genome assembly GCA_963966055.1 of Lathyrus aphaca. Classification (NCBI taxonomy): domain Eukaryota; kingdom Viridiplantae; phylum Streptophyta; class Magnoliopsida; order Fabales; family Fabaceae; genus Lathyrus; species Lathyrus aphaca. The sequence continues at coordinate 56,055,037 of OZ014521.1, read as the reverse complement.
AGTAAGTAACTTATTCTCTTGCTTCCTCCTCCTTTCATCTGCTTCTTCCAATGGTGGATTCCTTGAAAATATTTCTTAAGCCTCACAAACCATAGGATATCCAAGCATGATAATAATTAGGGTTGTGATTAGTCCCCCTTAGCTTTTTACCTTTGAGTCTCCTTGAGTCTCTTCTCATCTCAATAATCAGAGACTAAACTCTTAAAGTTTTAGGACTTTGGAATTAGGGTTATGCCTGCATCCTTCTCTTAGGATGGGGTGTATAACTTTAATCCTAAGTGTTAAACCTTTAATTTGTTTAAACCTCTTAATCAAATAATCTAATAATCACTAAGACTTTATCTTGTAACTTGGGCCTTACATTAGGGTTCTAATTCTTCCTTATGGTTAAGAAGGACTAATCCTAGTGTTTAATGGACAAGTCCCCCTCAAGTAGTCTTACAAACTTAAAATCCACTTCTTAATCTCATCCCTTTAATTAAAATCCATTTAATAAAGGCTTGTTATATAATGAATTTAATCCCTAACCATGGATTAAGTTGAGGTATCTTCCTCAGCTTAAGTGTGCTCATCTATTATCCTTCTATTAGGATGGTGTAATGAGTTCACTAATCTGTGATTAGAGATTAAACTCATTAATTAACACTAAACAAAAACCCAAAAACATCTAAATAATCACAAGTAGGTTAATGATCTTAATCCTCCATCATCATGGTAATTAAGTTGAGATGCTTATCTCATACTTAAGTAGGATAATTATCCCTAATCAGGGAGGATATAATGAGTTTACAAGCCCTTGATTTAGGCTTAAGCTCATTAACTTATGCAAAACACCAAAAACAATAACAAGACTGAAAACACACAAAAAAAACAATAATCGCCTCCTTCGGGATTCTTTTCTCATCACACTCATTCACAAACGAGAACTTGCTTCTTCCGTCTAATGCAAGACAGTTAGCACTCGAGCCAGACGAGTCATACACTTGAGAATAGACATAAAAGTAGTTCACATTCAATTCATTTTCAGTCTCTTTGAGTCTAACTACGGTGTTCTGACTTCCTCATTGCACACGAGGATACGTAGGCATAACTTAACGGTTATTGAACAAAAGTCTATGTCTTCCCCCTCTTTCAGCATTCTCTTTTAAGCCTTAGCTCCTGAGCATTCACCTTCTTGCACTGACACTTGTACATTTCTTTTCCAGCTTTTGCACACAGATAGCACATACACCTACCCCCTTTAAACACAATCTTTTAAGTGTGGATCCCGTTGAGTACGGCGGACAATCTGGGTGTTAATACCTTCCCAGGTTGTAACCAACCCCCTTTCTCAATTTCTCTGGTTCGCAACCGTCTTATCCGTCTTTTTCTAGGTTTATGCAACATTACCTTTCCTTCGGGATAAAAATGCATAGTTGGCGACTCTATTCACCTTCATTTCATTTCTCTCTTCGCCGACCGTTCGCGTATGTACCCTATTTGACCTCAGTGTCTTTTCGGGGGAGCGACAAATCCCTAGGAGAAACTATAGTGGAGTCCCTCTGGTGAAATTTTTGTTGAGTCCCTCATACAAGGCTTTAATTGATTCCCCGAGAAGAGACTTTAGTTGAGATGTCTTATAAAGACAACATTTATGTTACCCCTTTCTAAGACGAATAAGATCTTCTTGTAAAATTCCAGCATTCATATTTTCTTTTTTAAGGTAACGCATGTCTTTATATGGAAGTCTAACATTTATATTTATTTTTATAAGGCGGCAAGGATCTTCCTGTGGAAGTCCGATGTTTATATTTTCAACAGAGTCAACATAACATGTTGTAAATGATAAAAGTTTTTCCAAAGATATTCATGCATTGATAGGTGTCTCTCCTTTATAACAATCAACAATAATAATATCTTAGATTGATTGACTTCAAAGTTATCAGAATGATTCGTCCATCTAACTCTTTGAGTTTATATGCTCTGTGAGGTAGCTTCTGGTATATGAGATATTGTATTTCCCAGTTAAGTTGTAGTTTCCATGCTAAGCATGCACAATGACTTGTCTCAACACAAGGTCGCCATCCCGAACCACTTCAGATTTATATATTTTGGTTGACCTTTGCTTTGAGGAGAATTCTCAAACATGGGAAACAAATATTATTTCGTCAACTAAATCGACCCCAGATCTTAACCCTGCTTCATTATCCTCTATATTGAATTGAGAGCATAACCTGGAATCTTATTAATTTCGACAGGGAATATAATAGCCACCCTGTATACCCGATTGAAGGGAGTCTGCTTGGTAGTTGAATAAGGAGTGGTTTGATATAACCACATCACTTCATGAAGTTGCTTCACCCATAGTCCTTTAGTTTCTTCCATGTAGTGTATTATGGTTGTCATCCAACTAGCTAACTGGGAGAATTCGACAATGTTGGTTTTTATGTACTTGATACTAGGGATGACGAGCGTCTCCTAAATTATCGTGTTGATATACCCTATTTTCTTTGAGTTGGCGTTCTTAGACAGAAGGACCGCCCTAAAATTATGCCCCATTGACACATGCTCTATCTCAAAAGTTTTGAAACTCTCAGAAAAATCAAATACCTTTTTAGATAATTGATGAGTTAGGGATCCTTTAAGTGATATTGTCAATCAACCTATTTTTCCACCAATTGAAACACCAGATGAATGTGAATGTTATCTTCATAGATGATGCTAAAATATTGTAAGTCTTGGAGTATATGTTAAAACTTTCTTGACTAACAAATATCTAAAAGCTAATAATTGGAATCAGAAACTTGATCCATTTCTTAAATAGATAGATGGAAATGTTCATGATTTTTAGGAAAAATTGGGAAAGAAACTAACAAATTGATTAATCTATTGAAATATGAAGGAATGAGCTTAATAATCCTATTACTATCATTAACAACTTCATCTAAAAATTATTTTAAAGAAGAATAAGAAAAATCAACTTCCAAAGTTTCATTTGAAGGAACAATCTCGATGGACGAATGATCCTTACAAGATTCTTCGTCTGATAATGAAGAAAATTCATCAAGAATATTTGCCTCAATCAAAGAAGAAGATAAATAAGTTTCATCCAGTGGAATCTTTGAAAGAAGATACGAGGAATAAGTTTTAACAAGCGATATATTTAGAGACTCAACATTCAAACAAATTCTTGAAGAATCAACTTCAAGAAGAGATCATTGATCCAATGAAGAAGATGAACATGTTTGTTTGAATGTTTCTGATGAAGTAGATGGTTATGAGGTAACAACAATATCATATAAGCAATTATTTAAATTAAATGCTAAATTAATTGAGTAACATGATAAGATTAAAAAAAAGAAGCAAATCTTAAAGATTATATTGAATTTCTAGAGAATAACAAATTAACAATGAAACGTTAAGATATGAAATTGCTAATATTAGAAACCAAACTAATAAGTGTGATACTTTTTTCTCAATGAAAAAGGAAATAAAAGATTTGCATGAAACACTTAGTTTACTAAGAGCAAATGAAACATATATTTAATTCTATACAATCGAAGGTCATCCTTAAATAAATCTGGATTAAAATTTAAATCAAGTAGATCACATAGTAAACACTTTACTAGGAATAAATTAAATCGATTGGGGAATTTACTAAACAAATTCTCTCTCTCTCTCTCTCTCTCTCTCTCTACTTTACCTTTTGTATTGTTTTGAATTAAGTGTGCAATAGTTAATCATAGAAAATTTCTAAGTGTTGGATTGTTATTCAATTTGTTTTTGTGAAGAGATTGCAATCTAACAATTGCAATATAATTGGATTCCACCATTATCAACACATAGATAAATTCTACTTGGTGATCATTGCGCACCAAGTGTTTGAAAAATTTCTTAAGTCAATATTGTCAACTTGTTTCATTGGAAATAGTTTAACAAAGTTCAAATGTGTTTTAGAAAATCATATTGTTTCTAATTATAATCCTAACATCGTATTAAACTTAATAGATTACGGTTTAGACACATATCTAGCCTTTTCGATAACAAGATCAGATATACGAGTTTTCGATCCAGAATCGCTTTCGCAAAACTATAAAAAGTATTTTTAAAATTGAATTTTAAATTCCGATTTTTTTAATTGGTGATCTATTCACCCCCTCTAGATCAGTTGTCCTCGTATAACATAAACGTTTAGATATATCACATACCGTTTTTTAGATATTTGATAAGTTGGGGTTCTCTCTCCAAATATTCCCTAGCAAACTAATTTTCCACCAATTAGTAGTCACTATTGGATTTTAGGTTTGAAGCGTCCTCTCAAGGGCAAATACCATAACAACGATGAAGGCCTCATACTCGCCTTGATTATTGCTAGCCTTGAATTCAAACTTCAAAGATAACTCGATCAACAGGTCTTTTGGTCCTTTCAACATAATCCCGACACTACTTCACTTTAAGTTTGAGGCATCATATATAAATAATATCTTGGTGTATGGACCCTTCGCGCTAACGAACAAGTTAACACTAACAAAAATCAACTAGCACCTATTACCTAAGAGCAATACCATCGTTCTTTACAACACAAATTAAAGAGAAGAAACTAGTAGGAAGTTTAACCACAAATTCCTTCACCAACTTAAGATAATTGGTTCTAACATTTAACACTCTTTCAATGAGTAAGCATAATTTCATTATACTTTAGTGAGTAAACATAGAGTTTATCAAGAGTCATCCTCCAATTGTAAGCATAATTACTAATAAGATATCAATCGAGAAAGCTATAAAATTAAACACGAATTTTGAATACCACAATTTATCTTCGTCTTGTGCTTTAAGTCAGTTGTCCAACAAGTACAAAAGGTGAAAAAGTGATTTAATTTTGAAGGAATGTTTTGCAGCTTTAATGGATCCTTAGTGCCTTTTAAATGAAGTTATGCAAATAAATTATATACCTTTAGTATACAAGAGAAGGTCTTTCCTAATGACATTTAATGATCCTGATGCTTGTCTTCACCTGATTCATAATCAGTTACGTCTAAATTCATTAGGTCATTCACATAGCCTTTACATTCCTTATTTTTTCAAGGTTAAGATTCTTGATAAGAATCTTCTTATAGTCTGTTCCACCAAATGGTTCAACAACTATAATGTGATCCCCAACACCTTCAGCTTCCTTGACATTGTTCAACCATAACTCCAGCATATCAATAACCTCCTTTAAAGCCTCAATCTCTTGGACAAGTTTTCTCCCACTAGCTTGATATTGATTCATGTTGAGAGAAAGATCTGAAATCTGACACAACTCTTTTAGATGGTGTCTAACTGGTAGTAGGGAAGAGAAAATATTTTTCTCTTTTGATACGACTCCCCATCATTAATTGCTATTGAATATCACAAATGCATACCCATTTTTAAAAACCTAAAGTATATCCAAACCTAAATCATATCCAAACCAACAACAAAACATGTGAAACCGAAGTAAATAATATGAAAATCATGTCAACTAACATTTATCAATAACCTCAAATAATACACAACTATTTTAGATGGTGTCTAAGTGGTCGTAAGGAAGAGAAATTATTTTTCTCTTTTGATACAACTCCCCATAATTAATTGCTATTGAATATCACAAATGCATATCTATTTTTAAAACCTAAAGCATATCCAAACCAACAACAAAACATGTGAAACCGAAGTAAATAATATGAAAATCATGTCAACTAACATTTATCTACATTTATCAACAACAACAACAAAAAACCCATAAACTCTTGAACAAGAAGAAAATCATGTGAAACATAACAACAACATACACGAAAACGAGATAATAAGGAAGAAGAAGAATACATTTATGCATGAAGAACAAGATTGAGGGTATATTGTATAATAGATAAGGCAAAGACGAAGAAGAAGAAGAAGAAAGAAAATGTGTGATAGAGTTTTGTTGTGAGAGATACAACAATAATATCAATAAGCGAGAACTAATTCGCTTATATATGGATAAACAATTGCATCACCGTCGTATTCAAAAACCATGATAAAATATAATGTCCTTCGCAACTGTTGACATTATCAACCATGATAATATATATCTTAATTATAATATATATTTTAATTATAATTTAACCATCAATTAAGTTCGTCTGCGGCGCAAGAATGATAATATATAATAAAAATATTATATTTAACTATATAATTATATAACAAGATTTTAATTTGTATAGTTGATTAAATTAATTTATTGGTTTAGTATATATTAATTTGATGATAATGATTTATTTTAGTTGGTATCAAGCAAGTCCTTCATTTTAATTATTGAAACTTTTTTATAAGTATTAAGGTGGCGAATTATTTTTGTTTATAAAAATTGTACATGAAAATAAAAAAGAACTAATATAATTATATTATTTTACCTTGAAAATGTAAAGAGAATAAAATATAATATATCTAGACATGAATCCAATATGCAGTAAATGGTAGAGTATTTTAAAAATGTTAGTGTTAGAATTGATTTTAATTTGGATGCAGAAGTAAGAGGTATATATTTACTATGGCTAATGAAAAACATTTTCGCATAAAAAAACGTTTGAATAAAATTGTTTTAAATGAACAGATAACAAAGTTGATATGGCCGAGTTGGTCTAAGGCGCCAGATTAAGGTTCTGGTCCGAAAGGGCGTGGGTTCAAATCCCACTGTCAACAAATTCGTTTTTTATTTTGTTATTTTGCTTTATTGCTCTCTCAAGTCCCTCCTAATTCCTTATCTACTGCAACCTTCACCCTCCAATAACAAAACCATGCCTTACTCATTTTATTATTGCCATCATTATCACAACAAGATCTCCAAATTTCTATCTCAATGTATAATATAATAATAGAGCATTTTATTTTTCGTTCAATATATTATATATATCAACAAACATCATCATATGTTTTTCATTAAATTCTTTTATTCTATATTTATCATCATATAAACGTTTAGTAAAACATCATCAAATCATTTTTTTTAAGACTATATAAAATTCTTCAAAGTCTTTTAAATATTTTCTATTATCATATTTTGATTAATTAAATATTTACATTTTTAGCGGGAAGAGTATTTTAATTGATTTTTTATAATGTAATAAAACATAATATTTACATTTTTTTACTAAAAACTTTTAAATTTTCTATTGTTAAAAAATATATAAGTCTAAGAATAACTTTTAAATTTTACATTTTTCACTAAAAACTTTTTAATTTTCTATTGTTAAAAAATATATAAGTCTAAGAATAACTCAACTAAAAAATGAATTGATCAAATGGATCGATAGCTCGAAACTCATTCTAGTTATTAATGGTTGAATTTCCTCATGATCTTGATTTTAATCATTAGTCAATTTGAATTTTTGAATTTTTGTTATGCAAGCATGACTCGAGCCACACCATTCATTGACTCGAATCAAAAGGTGTATGACTCGAATCATGATATGCTTGACTCGAATCAAACATGAACTTCTCAATTTTGAATTGCTCTCTAAAACTGTGACTCAAGCCGCACTTTGCTTTGACTCAAATTAAATACAAGTTGTTAAATTTTGATTTGCTCTCTAGAAGTGTAACTCGAATCAAGCTTTGGTCTTACTCGAATCACGTGACTCATCTAACAACTTCCTTTGACTCGAATCAAACACGCTCAAAGATAATTTTTCTCATATTGATTCAAATCTTCTAGATTCGAATCATCATTTTTGCCCTTCACTCGAATCAAAGTGTTATTTTTACTCTGTTTTAGTTCACTGTCTCTGTTTTAGTGCATTGTCTCTATGATTGCCAAGATTATGATTATCTCAACATTGATATGCCAAATCTCCTATACAAATCTCCTGGTTCATCTCAAGAATTTTCTCAACGTACTCTTACATACATGAATTATTTTTGGGATGTCACACGTCGAGCATATTATCTTCGTTTAGGTAGGAATGGAAAGAATTTTTTTTTAATTTTGATGATCCTGATGAAATTCATGATAATGTTGATGAGGATCATGTAAGACCCTTTTACCCCACATCAAAATATAACATGATTATTCAATAAAATCAGAGTATCATCAGAAAGGGTATACCATTTCTTCTTTTAGCAAACATAAAAAACATCATCATTATGTCATGTCCGTAACACGGGTTACAACATGTATTCACATCAAAATACCAACGTTATTACGCAACAGATAATAAGTCATCAACTTCATCAATAATATAAATAAAAATCAAAGTTTAATTCAAAACATCATTAACCCAAATAATCTTTAACGGATAGTATAAACTCAAAAGTAAAACAAAGTGCACACAACCGTTCTCAAGCGTTCTCATCTCGATGTTACATGACACAGAGCAAGACACCATGCCTAACTAAATAAACGACAAAAAGAAACAACACTCCAAGCTACATCCACACACCAGACTTTTTCTTGAGTATCTGCAGGATGGCATAATAGACCATCATGATAGGGCGAACACGCGATGTGTCTAGCGGTATCTGAACTGCAAGCGCACAGCCTATCGAAGTAATATAAAAGATTGTCGAACCCACAGGGACTTTGTAATCACTCTAGTGCTAGAAGGTCTGCTAGTTTAGCTAAGGCGGATATTTTGTCACGATTATGGTTTTAAAGATTAAAAACGGGAATTAAACTTAGTTTAAGGAAATAATGAGAAGGTGGTCGGTATGTAATTATATTAACCTATGCGGGTCAATCTAACCTAAGCTTATAAAGATGGTTCACTTAAATTATTCTGTAGAGATTACCAGTTTAAAAACCCTCGACTCACACTCTCGTGGTCTTATCTCAGATCTTACTCCTAAAGTCCTATGCCTGCTCTCGCAAGCCCATAAGTGTTTAGAAATTTTTTTTGAAAACTTAATAAGTCTAATTTGTTTTAAAGAGTTCTCACTGTATTTAAATCAAATGCCTAACTTTAGCTATCCAGTTAAAATCTCACACTCTCGTGGTCTCGACCTAACCTATTTCACTTTTCTTACTCTCGTAACAAAAAGATTGATTTTAATTATAAAAAGCCACAGCCAGAATATAAGTTCTTAATTATTTTTAGCTTAGATTCGATTTAACCGTTTTGGTTTGGTTTATTACATACCGACTAATTAATTTAGCTACTCATTTTTATTATACCAACAGACAGATGCAGAATAAAATAAATAAATATTAAAGCATACATTATATAATAATAATAGAAACTTAACATAAATAAATAAATAAACTTAATATAAATTATAAAATAAAAACCTGAACAATATAATTCTTAGACTCCTTCTTCCACAAATTGGCAAGCTCGGAGTGTCGGAATCGGAATCGAAAATAAAATAATAAGTTCTGAGGCTAAAAAGAAATTTAATTGAAATAACAATTTCCTAATGTTGGAAATTGTTATTGAATGGGTTGGAAATAAAAGGTAAACACAGCAAGAACAAAACTGGAAAATAAATGGGTTCAAAGCAAAAACGGCAGAGCTTCCGCGTAAAAATCAATAAAAACTCTGTACTTTTTCATTTGTTCCTTGGGTATTTATAGGAGATGATTTTGGCAGTTTGAATGAGTTGCAGCGTGGGCTTCGTTCTGTTTGAGAAAATCCAGCAGAAAAGTAGCGTACTGGGTATTGCTTCAGTTGAGGAAAAATAGGAGTCTTTGAAGACTCGTTGCACGTCTTCATGAATATCTTCAAATAAATTAATTAAACTTTCCTTGTCACGTTTGTGACATGGGTGTAACGGTCATGTTTCTTCAAATAAGCGCGTCACGATCGTGATAGTGTTGTGACGATCGTGAGACCTCTAAATAGCGCGTCACGGTCGTGAGTCAGTTGTGACGACCGTGAGAGTAACAAAAAATGCAGACTTAGCAGAATTGATCCCTTGATCTTCTTTTCATGCTAAATTTGGTTCATTTGATCTTTTTCTCATAAATTGGCTCTAGACATGTTATACCTGCAATGTGACATAAAAAACTCGAACAATCGGGAGTTAAAAGGATCAATGTACGATAAAACGGACTAAAAAAATAGTAATAATGTGATACGATTTCTCGTTATCAAACTCCCCCATACTTAAACCTTTGCTTGTCCTCAAGCAAATAGTCATTTGAAAAATGATCGGACAATTTTCATCAGACGCATACACATAACAAACCGTACGAGAAGTCATTAAGTTAGATAAACTGATACTAGGATAGAACACTAACGATACACTAATGACACAAGCAACAAGCTAAGTCGTCGACTTCCCGTTAAACGAAACATTCATAAATTGCGTTATGATTCTACCTAGAGTCCTTCGTTCTTATTTCACCCGGTTTTGTTCTAGCGCAATCACATTAAGCCCCTTGCCTTAGCACGCACGTAGTGGAGTAGCCGGTTAGTGACTTTGATCCTTTATAAGCACGGGGTCTGGTACACGAATGTGGCAACCCTTTACATGTTATCCAGATTGGAGGTTGTGGGGGATCGAGCCGTAGCACGCCCTACCATGTTCAGAACCAGGTACCTCTGAACCAACCAGCAATGGACTCCTTCTTATATTTCTCATCTCTTATATGCGACCGTGTACTTTGGTGCAATTTCTTTTTTATGGCATCGAGATATGAAGGATCGTTTATAGATTAGGCATCAAACACTTATGTTCATCGGCTCCCCACGTGGTTTGTGTTCAGACGGTGCTGACTGCTAGTATAAACTACTAGGGGTTACTTTAGAACTAAAACTTAAGGTGTAGTCGTAACAATTATCGAAATGGAATGCTTAAGTAGGGAGTCTAAGGTGTCAAGACTGTATTGATCTTGTTGGATCTTTCTCAGCTTCCTAACTACGATTTCATAGGTAAGTTGAGTAATGCGAAGATAAAGCAAAAAAATTTCGGTATGGCTAAATAAACGGGGAAGAATTGAAACTTAAGAAATAGAATAAATATTACTTGTTTAATTGAAAATGCGGAAAGGGAAATACAATGAAATGGAAAACGGGAAAGGGAAAGGTACCTCTCCCACACTATATCAGACATTGTCCTCAATGTTGTGATATAATAGCGGGGAAATACAATACAAGAACAGAAATGAAAAAACAAAAAGATAATCTAATGCTGCTGACGACCACTTTTGGTGCGGGAGCGTCTGGTAGGAGTGGCTTCCTCATCAGAACCAGTGACGGTAAGAGCGGCGACGTCTATCCGCAAAGCTTCCAACTCGCTGAAGATCTCTCCTAGCTTCTCATATGTTGCTCTCTGGTTACTGACAACAGTTGCAAGGAGTGCATCGTACTGCTCTTTCTGCCTACGCTCAAGTGCAACATTCATCTGATTTTGCTGATGAATGGCACAGAGGATTTCTTCAAGGGTGATGTTAGCTGAAGGTGGCTGCCTAGTGGAAGACTCAGGGATGTCCTGAACTGGCTCAGCAGCATCCATCGCATCCTGCATCTTGTCCACAGGTGCATCAGGATGCTCGTCAATAATCGGAACATGGCCTATGGCATCCGACAACTCAAATAACCAATTGGCTCTGTTCGATGGATCAATGCGGTTCCTGCAAGGAAAAACGATATGGTGTTTGAGGTTTGGTGATGAAAATGTGAAGAAATTGATTAGTTTATAATGGAATGAAGGGAATGTGTGGAGTTGGGGTTAAATGAGAATGTGGAACGGAGTAATGGGATTGATTGGAGATTAATGGGTGGTTACGGGAGAAGAAAAGGTAATGGGAGGTTAGAGATTTTTATGAAAATAGAAGTGGGGTTTGCGAAGAAGAACGGCCTATGTAACTCAGAGGTCGTGAATTAGGATTGTCACGGCCGTGAGGGGGGTGTTACGATCGTGACACGCTAAATAGCTCGTTACGATCGTGAGGGGATGGTGATGACCGTGATGATCACAAAATTTGGAAATTCACAGAATGGTTACCTCAGTTCAATCCAATTGTAATTCTGATCACTTTCAATATTTAATTCCAGCATAACACATAGTAATGGATCAATATATATATAAGCATTGGATTTCATCACACGAAAATTCACGAAATATCCAACAATTAAAAGTATCAGTAAATAATGAAAAGCATGTAAATTGATTAAATTGGAAAATTGCATAAATGGAAGTACTTTGCTTTTGACATAACAGAAAGAAATTACAGTGATAAAAATAAACTATGAAATGTTGCAAAATATCAAACTAACTAGAAACAAAAAGCAAAAAGTAAGATAAATCAAATCACTACAACATTATCAAAGTTGCTTCTTCAAGTCTTCAAGTGCGGAGTTTATATGATAGAATTGTTCACATGTTATGTCAGTTAAGCCTATGATGTCCAATCTCATGCTTTTTACTTCATCCTTAACAATATTAATATCAGCTTGGTATACTTCAAGAGTGGTCAGAATTTTCTTTAAGCTATCAGCATATCCTACTTGATTGATTTCAGGGGTCTCAATAACTTCATCAGTGTGGTTGATGTCATGGTAACTAGGAGGGGTTCCAGGGTCACTTTCTACATCAGTCATCATGTCATCCCTAATTTGGTAGGATTGTGGTGTTTCAGGTGTTGTTGGATAGTCAGGAGGGGTAAGCTCATAAAGCCAATTATCTCTATTGTGAACACTGACTTTAGCATGGTTCGGTAATGTGAACAGGGTTACGATTTCATTTCTAATTAGGTACTCGTATGGTGGTTGTCCTAAGTTTCTTATAATTTGGCGGTTAAAGCAGAAGTTCAGATTCATAGGGCGGATGGTACCTAAACGGTTGCACTTATGTAACTGGTATCTAAGTCCGAGGGCATCAGCAATCTTGGTGACCAGGCCTCCTACCAATATTGGTAGATCAGGTTCCTCTTGGATGCGGGTAAAGGTTTGCATCATGAATGGTACATCATTTACGGGTTTTCCATCGGTCAAACATGACATTATGAATATCTCATCTTTAGATACTCCAGTGAGGTTCTCTTCCTTTCCAAAGAAGGCGTGGGCAAGGATTTTATGAAAATAGCGGATAGCTGGGTTGTGTATTTCATCATTGTTCATGTTATCCGGCTCAGGGTGGTAGTTTCCGGTTAAGGTTCCCCAAAAGAAATCTAGCTCAATATCCATTAATTCTACTTAGATGGTAGTAAAGGCAAAAGGTCCGCTAGGGAATCCTAGTAGGTCAACTAGTTCCTTATGGTTATAGTCATATTCGATACCGAATAGTCGGAAACTAATAAATCCTTTTCTTAATCCAAATCCGCGCTCAGTTAAGTAAACTAAGGAGCTTAAAAACTCAAGGGTGAGCTCGCGGTAAGTTACAAACTTATGTTTTATGAGAGCGTTCTCCCATCTAAGTTGGTTAAACAGGTATATGATGTTATCATTTATACCTAAAGTTTCCATAGTCTGTTCATCATAGTACAGAGTCAAATCCATTTGTCTCTGGGATAATTCCTCAAATTTCCTTCTTTGGTTTCTACCTCTAAATATGGTTTCCATAAAGTTTCTTGGATGGTTAGCCATAGTTAGTGTTAAAGTGGAGGAAACAAATCAGGGGGGAAGAGGGAAGGTAGAAAAGACTTTAGAAAATCTATAGCAAAGTAAATTTAAAAGTGATTTAGAAAATGAAAGTTAAAATAAAGAAAATAAGGAATAGAAAATAGATAAATAAAGTCAATAATAATAATAATAATAATAATGAAATAAAACAATAAAATGATAAAATGGGTTGCCTCCCACTAAGCGCTGTTTTTATCGTTATAAGCCTGACGTAATGCTTAGGGGTAGATTAATCAGGGAAGTTAGTGGACAATTCTAAAAGCTTTAAACTATTCGCATAATCTCTATTTTCAATGTTATGGTAATGTTTTAATCGTTGTCCGTTTACTGTGAACGGTTCACTATTCCTACCCTTAATTTCTATTGCTCCGCTCGGGAACACTCTAGTTATTTCAAAGGGTCCTGACCATCTAGATTTTAGTTTCTCAGGAAAGAGCCTAAGTCTTGAATTGAATAGGAGCACAACGTCTCCCACACTAAATTCTTTCCTAGATAGGCGCTTATCGTGCCATCGCTTAGTTCTTTCTTTATATATCTTAGCATTCTCATAAGCGTCTAACCTTAATTCTTCTAATTCATTAATGTCGAGGATTCACTTTTCTCCAGTGGCATTGTAGTTTATATTGAGTGTTTTAATCGCCCAATATGCTTTGTGTTCTAGTTCTACCGGGAGATGACAAGTCTTCCCATACACTAGTTTGAAGGGTGTAGTTCCTATGGGTGTCTTATAGGCTGTCCTATAAGCCCATAAAGCTTCATTAAGTTTAGATGACCAATCTTTCCTAGATATGGCGACTGTCTTTTCTAGAATTTGTTTTATTTCTCTGTTCGAGACTTCGACCTGTCCACTTGTTTGCGGATGATACGGTGTTGCTACACGATGTCTGACTCCATACTTAGATAGTAATTTGTCAAATATTTTCGAAATGAAATGCGAGCCACCGTCACTAACGACAAGTCTAGGCACACCAAATCTTGGAAAGATTATATTCTTGAAAAGCTTAATTACTACTTGTGTGTCATTTGTAGGAGAAGCTATAGCCTCGATCCATTTTGAAACATAATCGACAGCTACAAGTATGTACTTATTACCGAAAGATGATGGGAATGGTCCCATGAAATCTATTCCCCAGACGTCAAAGACTTCAACTTCTAATATTCCTCTTTGAGGCATTTCATCTCTTCTTGAAATATTACCGGTGCGTTGACACCGATCGCAATTTATAACAGCGATGTGGACATCTTTCCATAGATTAGGCCAAAATAGGCCGGCTTGTAAGATTTTTGCACAAGTCTTGGAAGTGCTTGCATGTCCACCATAAGGAGATGAATGACAATGAGCAATGACATCTTCTATTTCTTCTTCGGGAATGCACCGACGAAAGATTCCGTCAGGTCCTCTTTTAACCAATAATGGTTCGTCCCAATAGTAATACTTGAGATTGTGGAAAAATTTCTTTTTCTGCTGATAGGTTAAATCCGGTGGAAGTGCTCCTGCAGCTAAGTAGTTGACAATGTCAGCGTACCATGGCAGTCCTACGGTTGTTTGGATTGTTTCCACGGCTTTTGGTTCATCTATGTCTAACTGAGCTGGGTCGCTTCCTATTTGTGCTATCGGCTGTTCATACGGAAAATCGTCGTTAATTGGCACTTGTTCGGGTTTAATACCTTCTATTCTAGATAAATGGTCCGCTACGACGTTTTCAGTACCTTTCTTATCTTTGATTTCGAGATCAAACTCTTGTAAGAGTAAGATCCATCTCAAGAGTCTTGGTTTAGCATCTTTCTTGGTTAATAGATATTTGATAGCAGCGTGGTCTGTGTAGATGATTATTTTTGCTCCCACTAGGTAGGAACGGAATTTATCAAGCGCAAAGACAACTGCTAATAATTCTTTTTCAGTAGTGGCGTAGTTCAATTGAGAAGAATCTAAGGTTCTACTGGCATAGTAGATTGCGTGAAGTTTCTTGTCCTTCCTTTGTCCAAGAACTGCGCCTACAACATAGTCACTCGCATCGCACATGATTTCGAAAGGTAATCTCCAGTCAGGTGGTTGCATGATTGGTGCGGTGATGAAGGCTGTTTTTAGAGTTTCGAATGCTTTAAGACAATCTTTATCGAATATGAACTCAGCGTCTTTCATTAATAAACCGGTAAGAGTTTTAGTGATTTTCGAGAAATCTTTGATGAATCGTCGGTAGAAACCGGCGTGTCCTAAAAAGCTTCGTATTTCTCTAACGGTCTTAGGGGGTTGAATATCTTTTATGACTTCTATCTTAGCTTTATCAACTTCAATTCCCTTATCAGATATAACGTGTCCTAGTACGATTCCTTCTCTGACCATAAAATGGCATTTTTCCCAGTTAAGCACGGGGTTTACTTTCACACATCTTTCTAACACCATTTCTAAATTTGACAAACATCCTTCAAAACTTTGCCCGCATACAGAGAAGTCGTCCATGAACACTTCCATGATGTTATCTATGAAATCTGCGAAGATTGACATCATACATCTTTGAAAGGTTGCAGGAGCGTTACATAATCCAAAGGGCATTCGTCTATAAGCGAACGTTCCATAAGGGCATGTGAATGTAGTCTTCTCTTGATCATCTGGGTGGATAGGGATTTGGAAAAATCCTGAGTAACCATCAAGATAACAGAAATACGAGTGTTTGGCTAATCTTTCTAACATTTGATCTATAAAAGGTAGTGGGAAATGGTCTTTTCGAGTGGCTTTGTTTAGTTTTCTATAATCGATGCACACTCTATGTCCGGTCACTACTCTTTGTGATATCGATTCGCCTTTAGCGTTTTTCACAACAGTGATACCTCCTTTTTTTGGTACTATATGTACTGGACTAACCCATTGACTATTAGAGATTGGATATATTATTCCAGCGTCTAGTAGTTTCTTAACTTCTTCTTTTACTACAGTGCTAAGGATTGGGTTAATTCTTCTTTGAGATTCTCTGGAGGTTTTGCAATCTTCTTCTAGCATAATACGATGCATACAGATTGAAGGACATATTCCTTTGAGATCAGATATGTTATATCCTAATGCAGTTGGGTATTTCTTTAAGACATCTAAAAGTTTCTTCGTTTCAATTGTTCCGAAACTGGAATTGATTATAACTGGTCGCGTACATTCAGTGTCTAGGAATTCGTATCTTAGGTTCTTAGGTAAGGTTTTTAACTCTAATGTAGGTTTCTTCTTACTTGGCATGGGATCCGGTGTAAGTGCTAAACTTTCGCTTAGACTATCATCCTGATACGGTTCACGCCAATTGTCATCTTCGAAAATCGGAGGGATTTGAATTTTCATAATTTCAGAATAAGTAGTTTCTTTCATTTACATCTCTCTTACACACTCGTCAATGACATCCAATAAATAACATGTGTCCTCTATAGCTGGTGATTGTAAGAATTGTGTTAAAATAAATTCAACTTTCTATTCACCTACTTCAAAGGTTAGCTTTCCTTTCTTTACGTCTATAATAGCTCCGGCGGTAGCTAAGAATGGTCTTCCTAGTATGTAGTGGAGTCTTCAGAGATGTCCATGATTATAAAATCAGTAGGAATGTAGAATTGACCTATACGTACTGGGACATTTTCTAGTATGCCTACAGGATATTTAATAGAGCGGTCGGCTAGTTGAACAGACATTTTAGTTGGGCTTAGGTCTCCCATGTCTAGCCTTTTGCAAATTGTTAAGGGCATAACACTGATACTGGCTCCTAAATCGCATAGAGCTTTGTCAATGACGAATTTTCCAATTACACAGGGTATAGAGAAACTAACTGGATCTTTTAACTTAGGAGGCATATTGTTTTGAATTATTGCGCTGCACTCAGCAGTAAGTGTAACGGTTCCGTTATCCTCTATCTTCTTTTTATTGGATAAGATTTCCTTTAGAAATTTAGCATACGAGGGCATTTGAGTGATAGCTTCTGTAAACGGAATAGTAATATTCAACTGTTTCAGAAGTTCAACAAACTTCTTAAACTGGCCCATCGTCTTGGAATTGGTTAATCTCTGAGGGTACGAAAGAGGTGGTTTATAAGGTGGTGGAGGCACATAAGGCTTTTCTTTCTCCACTGCCTCTTGATTATTATCTTCCTTTTCTTCTGGTTCATTCTCCTTTTCAGTCGGCTTATCTTGCTTTTGGTACATGGCTGGATTGTCAAGTCTTGGATCGGCAGGTCCGTCAAGTTCCTTGCCACTTCTTAGTATCACAGCATTGGCCTGTCCTTTTGGATTTGGTTGGGGTTGTCCAGGAAATACTCCAGCTGGTGCAGCGGTAGGTGCTTGTTGTTGAGCTACTTGTGAAATCTGAGTTTCAAGCATTTTGTTATGTGTAGCTAAAGCATCTACCTTGCTCACTAATTGCTTAATCTACTCGCTAGTGTGTATGTTTTGGTTTAAAAATTCCTTGTTTGTTTGAGATTGGGTAGCTATTAAGTTCTCCATCATTAACTCAAGGTTGGATTTTCTAGGGACATTAGGAGCAGTCTTTTGATATCCTGGTGGTGTAGCTGGTGCTTGACCTGGTGCGTATAAAGCATTGTTATTCTTATAAGAGAAGTTCGGATGATTCTTCCAACCTGGGTTGTATGTGTTCGAGTACGGGTTTCCTTGAGCATAATTCACTTGATCTGTGGGAATTCCTGCTAATAGTTGACAATCAGGGACAGCATGTCCTGGAACTCCACATAACTCACAGTTAGGTGTTACCGCAACCACGGTGGCTGTTGGTGTTATGGCCAAGTTGTCGATCTTTTGGTTAAGTTGGTCAAACTTTGCATTGACTTGGTCCATACTACTCACTTCGTACATACCTCCTTTTGTTGGTTTCTCAGTTGCGACTCTCTCGCTTCCCCATTGGTAATGATTCTGAGCCATACTCTCGATAAGTGCATAAGCATCATTATATTCTTTGTCCATTAGTGCGCCGCTTGCGGCAACGTCAATCGTCATTCTTGTGTTGTACAAGAGTCCATTATAGAAAGTATGGATGACCATCCATTCTACTAATCTGTGATGTGGAAAAAGTCTCAGCATATCTTTGTAGCGTTCCCAAGCTTCGAAAAGTGACTCGTTTTCCTTTTGCTTAAATTCGTTGATTTGAGCTCTTAGCATAGCTGTCTTACTAGGTGGGAAATATATTGTCAAGAAGAATCTCTTTAGTTCCTCCCACGTAGTTACTGAATTCGAGGGTAGAGATTGAAGCCAGGCTCTCGCTCTGTCTCGAAGTGAGAAAGGAAAAAGGCGTAATCTAATTGCTTCTTGGGTAACTCCATTAGCTTTTACAGTATCTGCGTACTGCACAAATATCGAAAGATAAAGGTTCGGATCCTCGGTAGGATTTCCGGCGAATTGGTTTTGTTGCACGGCTGATATCAGCGAAGGTTTCAATTCGAAATCGTTTCGGTTGATAGCCGGTGCAGCAATGTTGGAATGCGGCTCAGCTTGTGGAGGACTAGCGTAATATTTGAGTGGATGATTTGGTTCTTCAGCCATTTCTGCGTCCTTCGATGTTCCAACTGGTTTAGGTGGATCAACTTGAAGATCTAGAATGTTGTATTTTCGTTGGTATTCGAATATTCGTCTTCTTAAATGTAAGAAGCGTTCTAATTCTTGGACTGGAGGTTGCAAGTCTTCGCCTTGAGAGCGAGTACTTGGCATACACTCGGTAAATTAGATTAGGGAAAATAAGTTGTTACCTTAGTCTAGACAGTGCTACTCTAATAGTGCACTAGTGACTAAATCAAACTCCCCGGCAACGGCGCCAAAAACTTGATGGGGCGAAGACGCGATGTGTCTAGCGGTATCTGAACTGCAAGCGCACAGCCTATCGAAGTAATATAAAAGATTGTCGAACCCACAGGGACTTTGTAATCACTCTAGTGCTAGAAGGTCTGCTAGTTTAGCTAAGGCGGATATTTTGTCACGATTATGGTTTTAAAGATTAAAAACGGGAATTAAACTTAGTTTAAGGAAATAATGAGAAGGTGGTCGGTATGTAATTATATTAACCTATGCGGGTCAATCTAACCTAAGCTTATAAAGATGGTTCACTTAAATTATTCTGTAGAGATTACCAGTTTAAAAACCCTCGACTCACACTCTCGTGGTCTTATCTCAGATCTTACTCCTAAAGCCCTATGCCTGCTCTCGCTAGCCCATAAGTGTTTAGAAAATAATTTTTGAAAACTTAATAAGTCTAATTTGTTTTAAAGCGCTCTCGCTGTATTTAAATCAAATGCCTAACTTTAGCTATCCGGTTAAAATCTCACACTCTCGTGGTCTCGACCTAACCTATTTCACTTTTCTTACTCTCGTAACAAAAAGATTGATTTTAATTATAAAAAGCCACAGCCAGAATATAAGTTCTTAATTATTTTTAGCTTAGATTCGATTTAACCGTTTTGGTTTGGTTTATTACATACCGACTAATTAATTTAGCTACTCATTTTTATTATACCAACAGACAGATGCAGAATAAAATAAATAAATATTAAAGCATACATTATATAATAATAATAGAAACTTAACATAAATAAATAAATAAATAAACTTAATATAAATTATAAAATAAAAACCTGAACAATATAATTCTTAGACTCATTCTTCCACAAATTGGCAAGCTCGGAGTGTCGGAATCGGAATCGAAAATAAAATAACAAGTTCTGAGGCTAAAAAGAAATTTAATTGAAATAACAATTTCCTAATGTTGGAAATTGTTATTGAATGGGTTGAAAATAAAAGGTAAACACAGCAAGAACAAAACTGGAAAATAAATGGGTTCAAAGCAAAAACGACAGAGCTTCCACGTAAAAATCAATAAAAACTTTGTACTTTTTCATTTGTTCCTTGGGTATTTATAGGAGATGATTTTGGCAGTTTGAATGAGTTGCAGCGTGGGCTTCGTTCTGTTTGAGAAAATCCAGCAGAAAAGTAGCGTACTGGGTATTGCTTCAGTTGAGGAAAAATAGGAGTCTTCGAAGACTCGTTGCACGTCTTCATGAATATCTTCAAATAAATTAATTAAACTTTCCTTGTCACGTTTGTGACATGGGTGTAACGGTCATGTTTCTTCAAATAAGCGCGTCACGATCGTGATAGTGTTGTGACGATCGTGAGACCTCTAAATAGCGCGTCACGGTCGTGAGTCAGTTGTGACGACCGTGAGAGTAACAAAAAATGCAGACTTAGCAGAATTGATCCCTTGATCTTCTTTTCATGCTAGATTTGGTTCATTTGATCTTTTTCTCATAAATTGGCTCTAGACATGTTATACCTGCAATGTGACATAAAAAACTCGAACAATCGGGAGTTAAAAGGATCAATGTACGATAAAACGGACTAAAAACATAGTAATAATGTGATACGATTTCTCGTTATCACATCACCAAAGGCAGGCAGGGTGAGTAATCACAATCCAATATAATTGACATAAAGTAAAAATAATCATGCAACATTCGTCATATAGCAATACATCATAATTCTCACCCATCACATCATAAAACTCATCAAACATCTACTCAACACATATGCATCAGGCTATGCCACCAAGAATGAAATGCAACTTCATAAATGCATGTGGTACCAATTTCAACATGTGATGGACATTGGGCCATCTACCCTCCATAATGAAGCACAACAAAATCAACATAACCCTGATCCACACTATGGGATCGAAACTTACAACAACATAGGTATGTCATGAATGCAATGATACAACAATTTAACATAATCAACATAATTCAACATTTGCATCGACATTCATGTTAATAATCGACATATAACCAACTTACAACTTAACTTCATTTCTATCATTAAAATGATCACTAAAACATCAACTTAAATCATAGAAACTAATATAATACATCACGACACCAATACATCATGTCTACATATCATTAGGTAATTTTCTTCAATTAAATCATTATTTTTTCACTTCCAGAGCTCGTTAAATGATCCCTTGCTCGCTAAGAGGGTAAGGCAGATTTTAGCATCCCAACTATGCAATGACATGAAACTCCTGCTACGATTTTTCACTCAAAAACCATTTTTCCCCCATCATTTTTAATCACAAATTCAGTAATAGAACCTATAACTAACACACATACATCATTTACAACACACAACACATATCAATTCATCAATAATCTCTCAATTCTACTCATCAAATCCTAGGTTTTTCCCTAAAATCCCAACTATCCCCATTACCTAAACTCTACATCAAGAACATTGAAAAACGGTATTCCCCATACCTTAGAGTGAAGCTTTTCTATGGTCTTTTCTCAAATAATCTGGAAAACTCTTCATACCTTAGCCTCTCTTCTTGTTCCTCAGAGCTTCCTCTCATCTCTTCCAAATGTGATCGTGAAAAATGATCGTGTTCCAAAACCCTCAACTTCTTTTTATCAATCTTACCCTTAGGACCCCAAATATGTTTTCCCCAATCTACCCTTACTAAATCTCCACAAAAGACCAATATACCCCTCACACTTCTAATTCTCCTTTTATTTAATTAAATAATAATATTCAACTAAATAACTTATAATATCTATTTAGTCTTATAAATCAACAATTTCATCATAACAACACCAAAACAAATCACAACATGCCATGTATTCATAAATAATTACCAATAATTAAAATTATGAATTTTACGGCGTTATAACTCTCCCCTACTTTAAGAATTTTCGTCCTCGAAAATTTACCTGAAGCAAACAGAGTCGGATACGACTCCTTAATTTGATCTTCATGTTCCCAAGTCCAACTTTTACCTGCTGGTTCACCCCACAATACCTTTACCAAGGCAATCTCTTTTCCTCGTAACTGCTTCATTTCTCGTCCATCTATCTGCAATTGTAATGCCTCAATAGTCAGGTATGCCACCGTTCCTCAATTGTGACACATGAAACACATCATGCAAATTCGCAAGCGATGGTGGTAACGCAATCCGATATGCCACCGTTCTGATCCTTTGCGAAATATGATATAGACAAACAAAACATGGAGTGGGCTTTGTAGACTTCAAAGCTCGCCTAAAACCAGTCATCAAAGTAACTCTCAAGAACACATGGTCTCCCTCTTGGAACTCAAGAGCTTTCCACCTCTTATCATGATAATTCTTCTATCGAATCTGAGAAGCCTTCATTCTTTCTTGTATCATCTGAATCTTCTTTATTGTTTCCTGCACGATCTTAGGTCCAAGCACTGCACTCTCTCTTGATTCATACCAATACAAGGGAGTCCTACATCTTCTACCATACAACGCTTCATACAATGTCATTCCAATACTAGCATGATAACTATTAATGTAAGTAAAATCAATCAACAACAAATGACTATTCCAAGATCCTCCTTGATCCAACACGTAAGCTCTCAGCAAATCCTCTAAAGATTGGATAATCTTTTTGTCTGACCATCTGTCTGTGGATGATAAGCAAAGCTCATCCTCAACTTAGTACCCAAGGCGTCTTGCAAACTCTTCCAAAAACTTGATGTAAATCGCAGATCTCTATCTGATACGATACTCGACAGTATCCCATGCAACTTCACAATCTCTTCAATATACATCTTGGCTAGCTTCTGTATAGAATGATTAATCTCCATTGGCAAGAAATGTACCGACTTAGTCAACCTATCCACGATCACCCAAATCGAATCATTTCCCTTAGAAGTCTTCGGAAAACCCGTTACAAAATCCATGGAAATGCTATCCCACTTCCATTATGAAATTTTCAACTGTTGTATCATACCCAATGATTTATGATGTTTAATCTTTGACTTTTCCCAAGTCAAACGTGCATACAAAAATTCTGCAACGTCCTTCTTCATACCTGGCCGCCAAAACTATTTTTGTAAATCATGGTACATCTTCGTGGCACAAGGATGGATACTCAGTCTACTTCGATGTCCTTTTAAAATACTCTTCTTAATTTCTGAAACATCTGGAATACACACTCTATCTCAAAATCTCATCATATCATTCTCATCAATTCAGAATTCACCTTTGTTACCTTGGTTAATCAAGGTCAACTGATCAACCAACTTCAAATCAGATTGTTGTCCTACTTGGATCCTCTACACAATTTCATTGGTCAACTTCAAAATTCCCAACTTCACACTTTCGGAAGTAGTTTCACACAACAAACTCATGTCTCTGAGTTGTTCAATCATTTTGAGTTCTTTCACCATAAGTGATAACACTAAATTTCACCGTATTTCTGACTCCGATTTCGCATGCATTCTAAGTTTTTATTTCTATTTTGTTATGTTATTACTTTGTTTTTCTTTATTTTCAGGTTTTTAGTTTAATCGGGGCCTCGATCAAGAAAAGGAGCGAAAAAGGAGCTGAAAAGAATAAAAATCAAGAAAGTCAGCATTTTGCACTTACGACACCCACTGTGGCTGGCGCCATGGGGTCAGCCATGACGTGGCCACGTCTCAAGACCCTCCACAACTTCCATATACCCATGATCCCCACTTTCTCCACCATATTACACCCATGGCGGGCGCCATGAGCCGGTGGCGGGCGCCACGAGGCTAAATGCTTTCCCTCCACTTTTCAGTGGTGGGGGCATCCTTGTCTTTTCCCATTTAATGTTTGCCTATAAATAGGACTTTAGAATGTCGTTTTTATCATCCAAACTTAGAATCTCTTAGGCATATATCAGTTTTAAAGTAGTAATCACTTCACATCGGGGTGTTACTACAATCGAGTGAACGAGTCTGTATACGTTTGTGTGATCGAGTCTTGGAGCACTTTGGGAGGAAGTTAATCCTGCCGCCATTTTGATTCCAGTTCGTATTTTATTTTTTCTGCACTCGCTTTATTTTATTTATTTCTCGCACTCGCTTTACTTTATTTATTTCTCGCACTCGCTTCACTTTGTTTATTTCCGCACTCGCACTACTTTTATTTACTTTCCCGCATTCGCACTACTTTTATTTACTTTCCCGCACTCGCACTACTTTTATTTATTTCTCGCACTCACACTACTTTAATTTACTTTCCGCACTCGCACTAAATACTTTTATGAAAAATATTAAAATGAACTTTTACTTTACCATGTCTAACTAAATTTAAAAAGGTTAGAATGTAAGGATCATAATTGAACCGGTAATTCGTACAACTGTTTGTAGAAACGCTTAAGGGCTATTTTGACTTTCAATATAAGTTCACGTTCTTTAAAGTTCCGTTGGGTAAGATCGAAATCCGTCCAACGCCTATTTAACTTGATTGTTTTTAACTATTTCAAAAACAGCCAAAAGCGCTTTGTCTATTTCATTAGGAGTTTTTAGATTAAAAAGAAAAGAGGTTTTAAAACTATTTTCGGACGCGTTAAGAAGTTTAGAGTCTGGTTCATAAGAACCTCTTTTTGCTAAGAAATCCCGGTCAAAATACTTTTCAACTTAGTTAAGATACTATATTTCTTAAAAATAGGTTTACTACTCTAACACAGTACGCACCTTTTTATCCGTGACAATATGATGGTTTGATTAGGGAGTACAACTCGGTTCTGAATACGCGAAAGCGACAATTCCTGTTAAATTAGTTCTTTTCAAAGTAGGAAACACTGCCCATAAGTATTTCTATTAACAAGTACTTGATTATCAATTGATTATGTGAATTGCATTCGAACCTGTCTCTATCAATTAATTTTAATTTACTATTTATTTATCATTGCGCACCCTTTAAAACCATTATTTTCAATTGCCTTAGATACACACCATAACAACAGATAACGATAGATTGACACTTGGTCTTTGTGGATTCAACAATCTTTTATATTACTTTGACGTGTTTGTACACTTGCGAAAAACACGCATCAAGTTTTTGGCGCCATTGCCGGGGACTAATTTCGTCAAATTTCACACCCTGTTGTTATACCGTTTAGACTAAGGCACTCTTTTATAACAAAAAAATAATAATTAAAAAAAATTACTATGTTTCACCCAAAAAATTTCTACAATCACCACTCCCAGTATTTCGAGGAATCACAAGAATCACATATGTCCAACCTCGAAATACAAATGGAGAATTTCAATGCATCACTAACTCATTCTCACCCAAATCACCATTCCCAAAATTTTGAGGAGCCGCACCTAAATTTTCTCTACAATTACCAACCGCAAGACTTCCAGTATTTTGAGGAACCGCTAGAATCTGTTAATCCAAACCTCGAAAGATTATTGGAGGATTTCATTGAAACAACAACTAATTCTAGGCTAGAATCTATGATGAAGCGCTTTGTGGAGACACAAACTCTCAAGAATGAAGAGTTTAGAAGACACCATCTCGATACTTATGAAACCTTTAGGAAAATAAACACTATGGTCGAGTCCCTTGTGAATCACACTAAGGCATTAGAGACTCAAATCTTCCTACTTGCACAAACACCTGTAGGACCATCCCCTGAGGAGAATGCGTATGTTATAACAACTAGTAGTGAAAAATAGATCGAAAATCCTAAAGAAAGGGATGATGAGCATGACGAGAGTTGTGGTGAGGAAAAAGTAGAGAAAAATCCACTGAAACCATCCGAAAGGAAGGTTGTCAGAAAGGTAGAGAATGAAGAAACTATTGTTGTTACCCCTCCATATATCCCACCATTTCCTTTCCCGCAAAGTTTTGTGGAAGCTAAGGTAGAATCCCAATCCAAAACATACGTGGAGATATTGAAATATACCTGCACCAATGTACCCTTATTCGAGCTCCAACATAAAAAGAGAAAAATTGAGGACCATGAAACTAGGGAAATCATTAGTGCTAAGAGGGTAAGGCTAACCTTTGAGATGGTGAATGAAATGACTAAGCTCGAATTTGAAAAGCTAATACTTAGCATAGATCCAGAACCACCACCACAAGTTCAAAAGAATGAGCCAACCTATGGAAAGTCCTGTCATTTAACTTTTGAGTTAGAGCATAAATCCTATTGGGCCATTAAAACATTGAATTTGGATTACCTAACTGCTAGTGAGAAACGTATCCTCGATATCCACAAATTAGAAGAACTCAGACAATCAGCCTACGAAAATGCCATTATATACAAAGAAAGAACAAAAGCTTGGCATGACAAAAGAATCATAAGAAAAGACTTCAAAATAGGTGATCCTGTTCTTCTGTTTGATTCTAGGTTATGACTTTTTCCAGGAAAGCTTCGTTCAAGATGGACTGGCCCTTTCGAAGTATCTAAGATTCTAAGATCTGGAGCTATTCAAATCAAGAACCAGACATGTAATTCATTCGTTGTCAATGGACAAATACTGAAGCCCTACGAAGGAGGTGAATTCCAACAACATACTCCAACCATACTCTAAGTGATCCACCAAGTCCTTCGAATGATGTATAAATTTGGTCGTCGAGCTAACGACGTTAAACAAGCGTTGCATGGGAGGCAACCCATGGTTTTCTTATCTTACTTTTATTTATTTTTACTTTATTTTAATTTGTTTCCATTATTATTCTGTCAGGACTAACATTTGAATGTTTGTGTGATTTCAGGACCCTTTTTGCTAACTTTGTGCAGAATGCAGAATCCCGACGACATGCATGTGGCCTTCAGAGACGACGCACAAAGAGAGCGTTACTATGTCCACATGAGACGCCCTATGGCCCCTACACGGTACCCATACCAAGATTGCATGAATGCCATAGGGATAGATCCAATCATCAAATTCTTATACCACCAATTCCAGTGGGACCAGTTCGACGACATGAACAACACTTATAGGAACTTGACTCTAGAGTTCCTCGGCTCATTTAATCATGACCACTGGGCTGGACCTGATGGACATGCTATTTTCAGGTTGTTTGGGACTGAGTACTCTTTCTCTCACAAAGAGTTTGGTGATTTACTAGGATTCCAGACTACCCCTGGTGTTATTCCAGAGACACCGATGGGGTACTTTATGAGCAGAGAAGTGGAGAAGTTTTGGAGTGACATCTCAGGTGGAGGGAGTCAGGATCCTTCCACTTAGTTTTCTCAGGTCATCCACAACCCTACGTTAAGGTACTTCCAGATGATTCTAGCACACTTTTTCCTCGGTTTTCCAGATACAGATACTTTGCTGAGTGATGAGGAGATTTTACTGCTGTTTTGTGCGACTCAGTCACGCCCAGTTGCTTGCGGAAACTTTCTGCTGAAGGGCCTTGCTAGTGTCACCAGGTCATCTGTAGGCATTATACATGTCGGTGGGATTGTTACACAGATTGCTACTGCATTGGGTTTGCCTCGCAAATTATTACATCTCAGGACCTTCTGCAGCTACACCACCATGGATGTTGACTTTTTCCTTGATAGAGGATTGATGAGGAGGGCGTCTTTTGAGCCCAACATGTTTAGATTACTGATTGATGGTGAAGTGATACACTACTTCACATTACCTGACCCGCTGATGACCAGTGTCCACGACCCGGCTAATTGGATTTATTCTTTAGAGGGTTATGGAGAGACTGTCGAAGAGCCAAAATCACCTCCCGCCACTGAGTAGACTCCTACACCTCCTTCTCCCTGAATCACTGTTATGTCTAACAATATGTCTTTGCAGCCGCCTGATTTACAAACCCAGATTTATGAGCTCCACAGGGAGACTGCCTGGCTCAAACAAGAAGTAGCAGACTTGGCATTACAGATTGAGATATCTGACCTCACCCATGCCATAGAGGCAAACGCTCTATATCAGGAGATTGGAGAGCTTCGGAGGGAGATTGTTGAGATTCGTGGATCGAACCAGGCAGAGAAGCCTACCACATGATCGTTTTACACTGATATTATTGCTCTAGTATTTAATATTTCATGCTTTATTTTATTTCTCGCATCTCCAGACATATTTTATTTTATCGCATATGCTACATTTTCCATGTATTTTTGTTGACAAATCATTTATATATATATATATATATATATATATATATATATATATATATATGCCTTATTATATGCATGAGTATTTATTTTATATATGTGTCTCTAATAAACAAAAAATAATTATATATATATATATATATATATTTTAATTTTTTAATTTTTTTATGTTTAATATTTATTCAAGGTATGCAAGCTTTGTGCCTTAGAAGAAAGAAGAAAACGCTATCCGGACCCCCCGAAGACAAAAGGTACACGAAGCCCACTTGGGGGATTAAAAAAAATTTGGCCCATAAGCAAAATGGCCTTATGGCGCCCGCCACACCGTTCCACCTTATTTTAGAGCAGATTCATCTCCCCCACCATTTTCACACTTTCAAACTTCCAAAACCCATTTTTTTCATCTTCCAAAACCCCATTGAACCCCATTAAAGCTCCCACCATTCTCATTCATTCACCATCTATAAAACCCATCCAAAATCCATTTTTATTTCCATGCGCTACAAACCATAAAAATCCAATCTTTACCATTTCTTACTTAAACCATTCTTCACCACATTCAACTTCTCAAGGAGCAACAACAATGGAGTTCAATGGATATATTCTTCGCGATGGAAAACCGGGAGATAGGCAGAGAAAGATCATTCAAAGGCTTCAGAGTCGAAAAATTCTCTCGACTAGATACGTAGATGATAACTGTCTGTACTCTTTGGGTATGTATCATATTGTTTTTCATTTATTAGTTTTTCTAGGCTTGCATAATATTTTTGTGAATCAAGAACCTATCTTTGAGATGCTGACAATTGAATTTTTGAGTTCGTTAATATATACTGTCAGTCTTAACACTGCTAGCACAGTCAGTACTGTTAATTTTAGACTGTTTGAAATTGAATACGAATACAGTACTGGTGAACTAACACGCTTGTTAGGAATCCATCATTGGGAAGGTGCTATATGTGAGGCCCCTTTGGATTCGGAATGGTCGACCGAAGTATTTTCCTTCTGGAAGAGACTGTTAAGTACTCTAATAAATTCTTTTGAAGGAATACTTGCGTCGACCATCCATAACCCGACCATCAGAGTTTTCAGATATCTTTTGGCATGTACTATTTTTGGTCGGGAGAGTCAAAATAAGGTTAACGCTAAAGAGCTTCTATTTTTGCAAGGAAGCCTCACAAATAGTCATATCAATCTGGTCCCGTTTATGCTTGCACACAAGGCTTTAACTGTTAATAAAACAAGACCGATTATTATTGGAGGACTTGTTATGTCTATTGCTCGGGCCCTTAACCTGAACAATGAGATAGCTACACTTGAACCCCTACCTCCTTGCATAATTAACTTAAAATTTCTAAAAGACATGAAATTGTGCCGAATGAGGAGAGCAGGTGGTTATTAATTGATGGTTCATGGCGTAGCTATCCCATCTGTTGCTTTACCTTGCAGTAGACATACTGATGTACGTCATGAAAGGAACTGGACCTATGATTTGAATGCTCCACCTGTTTTGGGTCCACTTCCTCCTAATGTTCCTGATGGGGAGGGACATGACACTGATGAAGAATATGATCGAAGAGAGCATTCTCCCGTACCTCACATGTCCCCCCCATCATCCTTCACATCCACACACCACACCATCTTCCTCTAACCCTGTTGCAGGTGCTACTCCTGGATTTTATATCACTGAGGAGATGTGGCGCAATATGACGACTAGAGAGGAAAGGCGATACGACCTACTCTCTACCATTTAACAACAACTGGGGGACAACATGCGCTATATGGAACAATCGCGATCGGTCTCGGATCGTGCCTACGGGAACGTTTTCCGCACCTTGATCGATATCACAGTAGAGCAGGCCCGCCAGCAAGAAGTCAACCGCCGACACTACCAGCTTATGGAGGCCACTCAGGGTTCCATCCTAGGAAACCTTCGAGAGGTCCGAAGTGCCCAGGCTGCCTTATCGGCACGACTAGACCGGAGGGACTAGCAGCGTAGTAGATCTCGTCATTCCAGACCTTCACAACAGGACGGCGAGGGCACCAGTGGTCCTCCACAGTAGTTTTCCAGGTTACTCTCCTTATCTTATTTCGAAACATTGAGGACAATGTTCGATTTAAGTGTGAGAGGGGATTTTATTGCTTTCTGTTATTTTCCTTTTCTTAGTTATTTATTTGCTTTTTGTTATTTTCCTTTTCAGTTAGTTATTTAGTTTAAGTTTTTTTAGATAATGCATGAGTCTGACGAGTCACTAGTATAGTGTATCTTTAGTACACCCTCATTTTCCCCATTTCCTTAGCCTTACCAAACATTTTCAAAAGAAAACAATGTTGTTTCACATGTTTTTTGGGCTTTAAGACAGGTTTGGATTAGGATGTGGTGACTTAGGTAAACTTTTTGAAACATCAGTATCGTTTTAGCACCACAGACTTCTTGAATATAGGAATCACTCCTAAACCCCACATACCATGGCCTTTATTACCATTCAAAAATTGTCCTAAGTAGTTTATTCTAGTAGTCATCTTCGGCCTAAGCATGCTCTACGTAGGGGACCGATGAACATAAGGGAATGATCCAGTGCTTTCAAAAAAAGAGAAAAATACAAACTCTGGGATAGGTGACCCTCACAAAGTCATTTAAACCAAAAAGAGAAAAAAAATCTTGCCACAAAAAGAAAAGAAAAAATTGCAGTCACCTATTATTAGTTGGTTCAGAGATATCTGGCACTGAACTTGGTAGGGAGGATTACGATCTGATCCCCCACAACTACATTTAGGTCAAATAAAAAGGGTTTACACATGCTTATATGCTAGAAACCCTATGTCTTGGATAAGAATCACTAACCGGTCACTCTACTATGATGCATGTACGGATAACGGGCTTGATGTGATTGCGCCTGAATGAAAGGGACACAAAAAGAGATGAAAAGATAGGCCAAAGTATTGTGGGATGATATGGGTTGGTTAATATAGGACTGAAGTTTATGTCTGTGTCATTATGATACCCTTGGTTCACTTAGTTAGTACTTGTCACTGCATCCTGGCTTGAACTTAGAAGCCCTTTTAGCCCAAAATCACGCGTTGACACCAGTTTTCTTCGTTGAGCTTTAAGTGTTTTGCTTGAGGACAAGCAAAGGTCTTAGTGTGAGAGGATTTGATAACACTAAATTTCACCGTATTTCTGACTCCGATTTCGCATGCATTCTAAGTTTTTATTGCTATTTTCTTATGTTATGATAACACTAAAATTCACCGTATTTCTGACTCCGATTTCGCATGCATTCTTAGATTTTATTGTTATTTTGTTATGTTATTACTTTGTTTTTCTTTGTTTTCAGGTTTTCTATGTAATCGGGGCCTAAATCGAGAAAAGGAGCGAAAAAGGAGTGGAAACGGACGAAAACCAAGAAATTCAGCTTTTTACACCTACGACATCCACCATGGTGGGCGCCATGGGGTCTACCATGACGTGGCCACGTCTCAAGACCACTCCACAACTGCCAAGACCAACAATCCCCACTCTCTCATCCCACATTAGTCTCATGGCGGGCGCCATGGCCTTGTGGCGGGCACCATGGCCTTGTGGCGGGCGCCACAAGGCAAAAACTTTTCCCTCCACTTTTTAGTGGAGGGGGCATCCTGGTCTTTTCCTGCTTTTTGTTTTCCTATAAATAGGACCTTAGATTTTCGTTTTCAATCATCCAAACTTAGAATCTCTTAGGCATATATCAGTTTTAAAGCAGTTATCATTCCACATCGGGGTGTTACTGCAATCGAGTGATCGAGTCTGTATACGTCTGTGTGATCGAGTTTTGGAGCACTCTGGGAGGAAGTTAATTCTGCCGCCATTTTAATTCTAGTTCGTATTTTATTTTTCCGCATTGCTTTACTTTCATTTATTTTCCGCACTCGCACTTTATTTTATTTATTTCCTGCACTCGCTTTACTTTATTTATTTTCCGCACTCGCTTTAAATACCTTTATTTCTCGCACTCGCACTACTTTTATTTACTTCTCGCACTCGCACTACTTTTATTTACTTTCCGCACTCGCACTAAATTACTTTTATGAAAAATTATAAAAAGAACTTTTACTTTACTATGTCTAACTAAATTCATAAAGGTTAGAATGTAAGGATCGTAGTTGAACCAGTAATCCGTACAATTGTTCGTGGAAACACTTAAGGGCTATTTTATCTTTCAATTTAAGTAATTGTTTTTAACTATTTCAAAAACAACCAAAAGTGCTTTGTCTAGTTCATTAGGAGTTTTTAGACTAAAAAGAAAAGAGATTTTAAAACGATTTGCGGACGCGTTAAGAAGTTTAGAGTCTGGTTCGTGAGAACCTCTTTTTGCTAAGAAATCCAGGTTAAAGTACTTTTCAACTTAGTTAAGATACTATATTTCTTAAAAATAGGTTTACTACTCTAACACAATACGCACCTTTTTATCCGTGACAATAGGAGGGGTTGATTAGAGAGTACAACTCGGTTCTGAATACGCGAAAGCGACAATTCTTGTTAAATTAGTTATTTTCAAAGTGGAAAACATTGCCCATAAGTAGTTCTATTAACAAGTATCGGACTATCAATTGATTACGTGAATTACATTCGAGCCTGTCTTAGTTTATTGTTTAAAATTACCATTTTATTTACCATTGCGCACTCCTTAAAACCCTTATATTCAGTTGCCTTAGATACACACCATAACAACAGGTACGATAGATTGACACTTGGTCTCTGTGGATTCGACAATCTTTTATATTACTCTGACGTGTTCGTACACTTGCGAAAAACACGCATCAAGTTTTTGGCGCCGTTGTCGGGGACCAATTTCGTCAAATTTCATACCCTGTAGTTATACCGTTTAGACTAAGGTTGTTACCCACCGGTCAATGCGAAAGACTCGCAATGCCGAAAGTTTAGTAGACCCTCTAGCTGAACCTGAACGTTACGCTCGCGCACGTTTGTTTTTCCATAGGAATAGGAGAGCTATGGTCGAAGATCAAAACCAAAGACCTCTTAAGGACTTCGCCCAACCATCAAACGAGGAACCTAGTTCCAGTATAGTAAACCCCGCTATCCCAACCAATAATTTTGAACTTAAACCATCCCTGCTGCAATTAGTGCAACAGAGACAATTCGGATTTCTTGCTATTGAGAACCCAAACCAACACTTAAAAAACTTTCTCCAGTTAGCAGACACCTTTAAAACCAATGGAGCTCCTCCTGAGGCGATACGCTTAAGATTATTTACCTTTTCCCTCAGAGATAAAGCTCTATCATGGTTAGATTCCCTTCCACCCAATTCCATAACAACTTGGGAAGACCTTAGAAAAGTTTTCCTTGCTAGATATTTTCCCCCAAGTAAGACCACTCTTCTTCGAAACCTAATAACCATATTTACCGAACACCAAGGAGAGTCGTTGTTCGAAGCCTGGGAGAGATATAAAGAGCTATTAAGAGCATGCCCACATCATGGCTTAGAGAATTGGCTAATCATTCGAACCTTCTATAATGGACTTCAATATAACACTAAGATGACCATCAACGCTGCCGCTGGTGGCGCACTGATGAACAAACCTTACCCTGAAGCTAGTGCCCTTATCGAGGATATGGCCCAAAACCATCAATCATGGGGAGTAGAACGAGCGACAGTGGAAAAGAAGGAAGCCCAAGGAGGAATACATGAGCTAAGCTCTATGGACATGATGCAAGCTAAAATGGACGTGTTGGCCCTTAGAGTCGAACATATGTGTACAACTCTGAATACTGTAGCTGCAGTTTCGCCGAATTGTGAGATATGTGGGACGCAAGGACACCAATCCGCCGAATGCAATCTGTTAAATGAGACCAATCCTGAGCAAGTGAACTACACCCAAGGGAACCCATTTTCAAACACATATAACCCTGGATGGAGGAATCACCCAAACTTCTCCTATAAAAATAATAACCCTATCCAAAATACCGCTCCTCCGAGACAACAAGGTTACCAAGCCCCAAGAACAAATCAACCTATGCAACCCGTACCACCAAGTCCGAGCCTTGAGAAAATTGTGGAAAATTTTATCACCGCTCAAACACAACAAAACAAAGAGTTCATGAACCAAAATGTCCATGTTAACGAACTAATTACCCAGTTAGGAACCAAGGTTGATCAAATTATTACTCATAATAAGATGCTTGAAACCCAGATCTCTCAGGTAGCTTTAAACCAAGCCCCTCTGACTACACCTGGAGGACAGTTCCCTGGACAACCTCAACAAAACCCAAAAGGGCAAGCAAATGCCATTACTCTACAAAGTGGAACCGCTTATAAGGAACCTTCTAACCCTAGATTAAGTGATCCCGAAACTTCTGAGAGAAATGAGGAGAAGGAACCAGAGGAATCTGAAAACCTGGAAAGTCAAGAAAAAGGAGAAGAACCTAAAAATAAAACATATGTACCACCACCGCCATACAAACCACCAATACCATACCCTCAAAGATTAAAGAAAACCAAAATCAATAATTAGTATCAAAAATTCGTTAAGGTTATAGAAAAACTTCACGTAGAAATCCCCTTTACATAAGCCATCACCCAAATACCTTCTTACGCTAAGTTTCTCAAAGACATACTTACAAATAAACATAGACTTGAAGATCCGAAACCTGTGGAATGTAATTCTATTTCCGAAAATAGGTTAGCAAAGAAAGATAAAGATCCCGGAAATTTTTCCATTCCTTGTATTTTGGGGAATCATGTCATCGAAAAAGCCTTTCTAGACTTAGGAGCTAGTGTGAGCTTAATGCCTTTAGCAGTTTGTGAGAGATTAAACTTAGGAGAATTACAAACTACTAAGATGTCACTTCAATTAGCCGATAGATCCGTTAAATACCCTATAGGCATACTTGAAGATGTCCCTGTTAGGATAGGTCACCTGTTTATACCTACTGATTTTGTTGTCATGGACATTAAAGAAGATGATGACATACCAATCCTCCTAGGTAGACCGTTCTTATCGACTGCTGGAGCCGTAATAGATGTTAAAAAAGGGAAACTAACCTTTGAGGTAGGTGACGAGAAGATAGAATTTATACTTTCGAAATTCCTTATGGCACCTGTAATAGGAGATGTTTGTTATGCCTTAGATATCATTGATGAATGCATTAGGGAATTAGAACAAGAAGAAGAAACTGAATCTATAAAATTGCCATCAACCCTTATTTTGGAAGATGACAATTATAAAAAACCCTACATTGATGATAACCTTCATGAATGTTTATCTCTTACCCCAGATCCTATGCCTTGCCCTATGAAACCGACCGTAAAACTTAAGGAACTGCCTAAAAACCTGAGATACGAATTTCTTGATGAAGAAATGAACCGTCCAGTTATAGTCAGTGCTACCTTAGACCAAGAGGAAGCAGACCAATTATTAGATGTTTTACGAAAGTATCCCTCAGCCTTAGGATATAAGATCTCAGATCTAAAAGGAATAAGTCCATCCGTATGCATGCATCGGATTTTGCTTGAAGAAGATTCAAAACCCTCCAGAGAACACCAACGAAGAATAAATCCTATGATGAGTAATGTAGTTAAGACTGAAGTTCTTAAGTTACTAGAGGCAGGTATAATATATCAGATCTCGGACAGTAAATGGGTGAGTCATGTGCATGTAGTACCTAAAAAGGGAGGCATCACAGTCGTGCAAAACGAGAAGGGTGAACCTGTAGCAAAAAGAACCGATGGAGGTTGGCGTATGTGCATAGACTATAGAAAATTAAATAAAGCAACTAGGAAGGACCATTTCCAATTACCATTCATAGACCAAATATTGGAGCGCCTAGCCAGACACTCTTACTTTTGTTACCTAGATGGATATTCAGGATTCTTCCAAATACCTATTCACCCTGAAGATCAAGAGAAAACTACCTTTACATGCCCTGTTGGAACTTTTGCCTACAGAAGAATTCCTTTTGGACTCTGTAATGCCCCTGCCACTTTCCAACGCTGCATGATGTCTATCTTTGCAGACTATTTAGATGGAATCATGGAAGTATTTATGGATGATTTCTCAGTTTGTGGATCTGATTTAAAAAATTGTCTTATCAACCTTGAGAAAATCCTGGAAAGATGTGTGGAGGTAAACCTTGTGCTAAATTGGGAAAAATGTCATTTCATGGTCACCGAAGGGATTGTTTTAGGACATATAGTTTCCGAAAAAGGTATAGAGGTAAATAAAGCTAAAATAGAAGTCATAGAGAATCTAAAACCTCTGAAGACTATCAGGGAGATAAGAAGTTTTCTTGGACATGCCGGATTTTACCGACGTTTTATCAAGGACTTCTCCAAAATAACAAAGCCCTTAACTGGTCTTTTAATGAAAGATGTTGAATTCATCTTCGATGAAAAATGTACTGAAGCATTTAATCTTCTGAAGCAAGCTCTGATTTCAGCACCTATAATGAAACCCCCTGATTGGTCGGAACCGTTTGAGATAATGTGTGACGCTAGTGACTATGCTGTAGGAGCCGTTCTAGGTCAGAGAAAAGATAAAAAGTTACATGTAATTTATTATGCCAGTAGAACCCTAGACGCCGCACAGCTCAACTACGCAACAACCGAAAAAGAGCTCCTAGCTGTAGTTTTCGCCATAGACAAATTTAGATCTTATCAAGTAGGAGCCAAAATTATAGTTTACATTGACCATGCTGCCATTCGTTACTTACTAAGTAAAAAGGATGCCAAACCTAGGTTACTTCGATGGATTCTATTACTGCAAGAGTTTGATTTAGATATCCGTGATAAGAAAGGCACAGATAATGTAGTGGCTGATCACCTTTCTAGGCTAGAATACCTGAAACTTGACTCAGTACCCATAAATGACGAATTTGCCTATGATAGACTGATAGCCCAACTAGAAACTATTGAAGATGATAACCCAGACCCACATGAGCATTCTCATAAATCTTTAGCTGTAAGTAATGTACCTTGGTATGCAGACTTTGTTAATTATCTAGCCGCTGACATCATACCCCCGATCTAAACTACCACCGGAAGAAGAAGTTCTACAGTGATGTGAGAAACTTCTATTGGGAC
Organism: Lathyrus aphaca; assembly: GCA_963966055.1. NCBI lineage: Eukaryota > Viridiplantae > Streptophyta > Magnoliopsida > Fabales > Fabaceae > Lathyrus > Lathyrus aphaca. The sequence goes on along the minus strand of OZ014521.1, from coordinate 56,017,540 downwards.
GAACCATTTCTTTTCAAGAGAGGTAAAGATGGCATTTTCCGCCGTTGTGTTCCAGAAGAAGAGGTACATAATATAATTGAGCATTGTCACTCTGCACCCTATGGTGGACATGCAAGCACATCTAAGACCTACGCCAAGATTCTTCAAGCTGGCCTGTTCTGGCCTACTATGTGGCGTGATGTCCATGCTTTCATTGTCAAGTGTGACAGATGCCAACGCACAGGAAATATTTCAAGACGTAATAAAATGCCTCTAAGAAATATCCAAGAAGTATAACTCTTCGACGTATGGGGTATAGACTTTATGGGACCATTCCCACCATCTTTCGGAAATCAGTACATCTTAGTAGCTGTTGACTACGTGTCTAAATGGATTGAAGCTATCGCCGCACCCACGAACGACACCAGAGTAGTCAGCAAATTATTCAAAAACTATATATTTCCCAGTTTTGGAACCCCCCGTTTAGTCATAAGTGATGGAGGATCACACTTCATATCGAGAATATTTGATAAACTTTTAAGCAAGTATGGAGTTAAGCATAGAGTAGCAACACCATACCACCCACAGACCAATGGAAAAGTGGAAGTATCTAATAGGAAGATCAAACAAATTCTTGAGAAGACTGTCTCTATATCTAGAAAATATTGGTCGCAGAAACTTCAAGAGGCATTATGGGCCTATAGAACCGCTTTCAAAACCCCTATAGGAACAACCCCTTATCAACTGGTCTATGGAAAATCATGTCACTTACCTTTTGAGTTGGAGCATAAGGCCTATTGGGCCATCAAAACTTTGAGTTTGGATTACTTAACTGCTGGTGAAAAACGTATCCTTGATATCCACAAATTGGAAGAGCTCAGAAAATCCGCCTACGAAAATGCCATCATATACAAAGAAAGAACAAAAGCTTGGAATGACAAAAGAATCATAAGAAAAGACTTCAAAATAGGCGATCCTGTTCTCCTGTTCGATTCTAGGTTACAACTTTTTCCAGGAAAACTGCGTTCGAGATGGACTGGCCCTTTCGAAGTATCTAAGATTCTAAGATTTGGTGCTATCGAAATCAAGAACCAAACATGTAAACTGTTCATCGTCAATGGACAGAGGTTGAAGCCCTACGAAGGAGGTGACATCCAACAACATACACATGCCATACTCTGAGTGATCCACCGTATCCTTCAAATGATGTATAAAATTTGGTCGTCGAGCTAATGACGTTAAACAAGCGCTGCATGAGAGGCAACCCATGGTTTTCTTATTTACGTACTTTTTATTTATTTTTACTTTATTTTAATTTTTTTACTTTATTATTATGTCAGGACTAACGATTGAATGTTTTATGTGGTTTCAAGACTTGTTTGCTAACCTTGTGCAGAATGCAGAACCCCGATGACATGCACGTGTGTAACACGGTGGGAGAACTGACTTTAGTTAAATGTTGCGGATAGCAAGAGTCGCCACCGACTTTTATTTTATCCAAAAGGAAAGGGTATAAAAGAACAGGAAAGACCTTAAGAGATATTTTTGGGTCCGGGGGGTAGGTTATGTAAAGGGAAGGTGTTAGCACCCTTTACATCCATGGTTATCCATGGGCTCTTAGTTACTTAGCTCACTTTTGAATTGTTTTTGAAAGTGTAGTGTGTGAATAGAAAAATTTTCATAATAGTTGATAATGATCCATGTACGGATGCGTAAAAACTTGTTTTTTTTTTTAAAATTGTTTGAACTTGGTGAAGTGTTTGAAAAGTTTTGAATGAAGTGAGCAAGTACATAAGAGGAACCTACCCTAAAGTTTAAGTATTTCTTGTTCTTTGTCCTTTAAGTGGTAAGACTATCCCTATTATTAAGGAATAGGTAGTCATTACCTTGGATGTTAGGGACAAGTGAGGGTCATCTGTTTATGAAGGCAACTGTGAGGTGTATTAAGCATTTAGGAGGGACTATCATCATTATTCGAAAAGGGACTTGATCTTTAAAGGCAACCATTAGGGACTTGATGATTTTTTCTTTTAAGGGACTTGCTTTATACACCCCACTTGACCTTATTATTAGGCAACATTGAGGGATAGCCTTAGAAAGTGTAGGATGGCGATTAAAATCGACTTACGTGTGTGAGTGTTCAATATTATTTATCTTTAATTAAAATGATCTAAGTTAATTTTTAAATAGAATACATATTTGCACTCCCTAAATTACTAACCATAGCATGAAAATTAAATAAATGAAATATTTACAAATTTTTACACCCAGGAGCAATTACAAAATAATTATAAGCAATTAAAATAAATAGCAAAAATAAATATATAAGCAAAATATAAATAAATAAGCAAAAATAATAAATAGGCAATAAATAAATAAATAGGGGTTAGTAATAATAATAATTAAAAATAGGGTTAGTAAAAATATTAAAAAATAAATAAAGTTAGTGAAATAATAATAATAATAAATGAAATTAGAAATAATATGATTAGTAATAAAAATAAACACGGTTAGAGAAATAATAATAAAAATATAAGATAATAATAAGCCAAAATAATAAATGATAATATGGTTAGAATTAAATAAAAAAAATATTATAATGACATGATTAGAATAATAAACACAAAATTGAATTTTAATATATAAACATTTATTTAGCAATAAGAATAATTAAATAATTACGATAACATAAAATTTTTAAAACATAATATAATTATAAGTCTTAATCATTATAAATTTAATTATTTCTAAATATATATTAACAATTATTTAAAAAAAAATATTTACACATTATATGAAGAAAATAAATTTTAAATATCATATTCACAAAAATTAATCATATTTACAAAATTTAATTTTTGTTAATTATCATATTTACAAAAATTATATTAAATAAAGAATTAGAAAATAAAAATTATTTAGAAAATAAAATTAGGTTTTACAAAATTAAAGTTCATTTAGAAAATATTTTTAGGGTTTGTTTAGAAAAATATTTTTAAGAGTTTATATGATATACAAAATTTATCCTAACTAATATATATATATATATATTATAATTTATTTACAAAGTAAAAGAAAATAAATTTTGAATTAAGAAAAAAAAAACATGAGTTTTGAATATTATAAACATTGAATAATATTTTATAAAGAATTATTTTTATTAATAAATCAATTAAATTAAATTAAACAAAGCAAAAATAAAAAATAAAAAAAATAAGGAAAAATATCAAAACAAACCTGGCTGGGATTTGAACCCAGGAGGCTTTGTTTAACAGCATCAATGGCATACCACCAGACCACTCCATGCGCAGGTGAGAGGAAAGGAAGAGAAGTTGTTTTTATGCATTGTCTGGAAAAAAATCAAGAAAAAAAATCAAACAGCAAAAAGGCCTGGGGTGGTGTTGAACCCAGGACCTTTGATCATTCACGCGCACGCTTAACCGCCTGGCTGGGAGAGCCCTTCTGGTAGTAGGATGGCAATAGAACATAATATATTATGTTTCCTTTGTAACCTGAAAAAATAGCAAAATAATGGTACAAGGCAGGATTCGAACCCTGGCCTTATAGTCAAACATTCGTATGCTTTTCCACTGGACCACTCAGCAACATTTACAATTTAAATATAAACAAAACTATATAATATAAAACGAAATTTGAATCCCAGGGACGCGCGCCAAACTTCATCTTCTTCATTCAAATTTCCTGCGAATTTTCTTTTGAATTCTCCTGCAATTTTTCCTGTAAGTTCTTAATCCCGAAACCTATGTTTTTCAATCATCAAGCAAATCATAATATCAATACAAATTTGAAGTCCAGATCAATTATATGAAGCTTATAGGTCACGGCCATGTTTTTATAATTCATTTAGGTGCCCTAAATACTAAGTTCCCGAAATTGGTCTTCAAACCCTAACAATGGTGAATTTTGGTACAGTCCATAGGAATCAAATTAAACCATCCAGAAAGCTTCTAAACATCATAATAAACACAAATCCATAGTTAGTTTTCGTTACCAATGCATAAACAATTCAAATTGAAAAAAATTTAAACATGAACTATATGCTTTCGGGTTCCTCATATGTGCATGAATTAGATGTATTTGAGGGTTGCTTTCGACTCAATGATGACCAAAGAACATTGCCATGTCTTCAAATTACCTTCTAACACCTTGTTTGTCTAAATCCGAATTTAAGTTTTCTTGAATTTTTTTGGAGTGTGAAACCTACCTTTGCAGCTGCTGGATTCGTGAATCATGCTAGGTTTAGGTTAAGTACTTATAGGAGGATGATTTAGGTCAGAAAAATTGATCCCTTGTGTGGAGATTTTGATCTAAAAAGATTCAAAAATATCATGTTTTAAAAACCAAATATCCATGTATAAGCCCTTACTATTTTGGGAGATTTTTCATAATTCTTGTATCAATCACACTTAAATGTGATTTAAGATTTTCTAGAAATAAAATTAAAATTTATTTTCATGATTTTATATTTTATTTGAATTTAAAATGACTTTTTAATATAAAAATCATAATAAATAAAAACAAAATAAATAAAATTATGAATAAATTAAATTAATTTCGTGCAAGCTATTATGAAATGGGTTGGGTCACAATTTGGCAAGCCCATTTGGAGGAAATTGGTTTTAAACCTCCATTTTCATCATAAACCATCACAAAATTTCCCAACTTTGCAAGGGCATATCTCCCTCAATTTTAAAGGTATGAGGGTGTTCTTGGACATTTTGGAAAGCTTGAAGAGTCCTCTAAACAACCCCATTGGTTTCAGGTCCATATCATTTTCCAATCTCAAGTTATGCCCTTTTGAAGTTGTTGACTTTTTGTTGACTTTTGAAATGACCTATAATGTCTTAGCTCATATCTTCCAAATGAAGCATTTTTGGGCTTGTCTTGCAAGATCAAAGTTGTAGAGAATTCAATTTCCTTCAAAATGAGCTTTGAGTGGAGACTTGGTGATGAAGCATGTGAAAGTTATGGCTGGTCAAAGTTCAGTTGACTTTTACTGAGGAAACCCTAATTTAGAAACTCCTGATTCTTGATGATCTGGAATCTCCTTTGATGAATCATGATCAACCCTTGATCAAATGATGAATTTTACTTCATATAATTGATGTTGGCAAAAAATCATGAAGTTTGACTTTGGTTTGACCACAGTTGACCTCAGTTTGACTTTTTAACTGCTTTGACTGATTTTGACTTATCTGATCATCTGACTGAGCAAACTTTTGAGAAAAGTCTTGAAACTTGTCATGGAGGTTCTTAAACACATATAAGATGTTATGAAGCTCACTTGAAGTCTTGGAAGTCCATTTAGCCTGATTAAAGTCAAAACCCTAGTTTTGGATGCACTGCTTAGGAGGTGCATTATCTGAGGGAATTGTCAACTCTTATGGCCAATTGTGAACCTTGTGAACCTTGTGAACCATCATAAAATGTCTTGTGATACTCATGGAAGGTATTGTGAAGCTTGTGAACCTTGTGAACCTCATAAAGTGACTTGTAGACTTCATGAACCTCATGAAAGGTCTTGTAAACTTTGTGAATATTGTGAACCTTGTGAACCTTCAAGAAGTAACTTGTAGACTTCATGAACCTCATGAAAGGTCTTGTAAACTTTGTGAATATTGTGAACCTTGTGAACCTTCAAGAAGTAACTTGTAGACTTCATGAACCTCATGAAAGGTCTTGTAAATGTTGAGAAGCTTGTGAACCTTGTGAACCTTCAAGAAGTGACTTGTAGACTTCATGAACCTCATGAAAGGTCTTATAAATGCATTGTGAAACTTGTGAACCTTGTGAACCTTCAAGAAGTAACTTGTAGACTTCATGAACCTCATGAAAGGTCTTGTAAGTGTTGGGAAACTTGTGAACCTTGTGAACCTTCAAGAAGTAACTTGTAGACTTCATGAACCTCATGAAAGGTCTTGTAAGTGTTGGGAAACTTGTGAACCTTGTGAACCTTCTTAGAACACAAAGTCTTGTATTGTGAGGGCAAATTTTGGGGTGCAACAGCTGCCCCTGTTCAATTTTCTGAAACCTGAGGGGTTAGATTGGTATATTTGCCAGTCGTGACCTGGAAGGTTGAAGGGGATTGAACACAAAAGCCCAAAAATTTGCACTCACCAGTGCATAGCATGATATTGATGTTTGGTTGTATATGCTTTGAGTGGGCTTAAAGATGCCTCTTAGAAGAACTGGAGATGGGCTTAGAGATGCCATCAGGAAGAACTGGTGATGGGCTTAGAGATGCCATCTAAAGTATCAGAATATGATGATGTCTTTATGTTGATACTGGATATCAGTACTAGGTCTTTGTATAGGCCGTCTCTGAATCATTTATGCAACATGATTTGAGTTGTTGGATGGACCCGTAGAAATAAATCTTGTGATGATTATCTCTTCTGGCAATATTTTGGATTAGTGAATGGATCTTTGTACAGACCATCTGCCTATTCTCCAAGGGCCAAAAGAACGTCAGGATTTGTTCTTAAGGATCAAAAGAATGTCAGGATTTGTTCTTCTGAAAGAGTATCTTGAACAAGGGACCAAAAGAGCGTCAGGATTTGCTCTTAAGGATCAAAAGAACGTCAGGATTTGTTCTTCTGAAAAAGTATTTTGAACAATGGGCCAAAAGAGCGTCAAGATTTGCTCTTAAGGATCAAAAGAACGTCAGGATTTGTTCTTCTGAAAAATGTCTTGGAGGATGAAGCAGACCAGAAGTAATGATGATAGCTGTCAGGAGGATGGAGCAATCCTGAGGTAATGATATGATTTCAGGAGGGTGAAGCAATCCTGATGTAATAAAAAGCTGTCAGGAGGATGGAGCAATCCTGAGGTAATAATATGATATGCTTTCAGGAGACTGGAGTAATCCTGATGTAACAGCATGTCTTCAGGAGGATAGAGCAGTCCAGATGAGATTATAAGCTTTCAGGAGGATGAAGCAGTCCTGAGAGATTGATGATATGCTTTCAGGAGACTGGAGTAATCCTGATGTAACAGCATGTCTTTAGGAGGATAAAGCAGTCCTGAGGATCATAAGTTTCTTTGTTGGATAATTAACCTGAAACCAAGGTGATATTCCGTATAATAATATTAGTTTATGCTTTATGTATGCATGCATAGTATGATGCACCTAAGTAAATGTATTATGTATTTATGGATATGTATGTTATGGTATGATGTAAATGATGTATGTATGATATGATACTGCCGACAGCGCCTGGATATCTTCGTATAATAACTGCTGGCCAGGGAAAATAAATCCCGATTCGTTGTTGAAGAATATGTTATACATAACCTTCCGTCTACTGGGGATAACAAGGTATATATAACCTCCCGTCTGCTGGGGATAACAAGGTATATATCACCTTCGTCTTCGTTTGATGGTAGGGCCGATATAACTTCCCGTCTTCGTTCGTCGTACCCTTATTGGAAAGTAATTTCCCGTATATCCGTATGAGGATAAAAGAGATGGATGTAAATTCAAGGGGAGATGAGACTTTATGAAGATGGATTCGTCCTACTGAGGGTTTGTAACTGTCTTGTAAAGATGAACAGGCGAAGCTTCGTTGAAATCCTTCCCTCGTTCGTCCTTAGTAAATACTATTACTGTATTTTTATGCATTTCTGGTAAACATTAATCATATTAAAAGCATACATGCATTTTTGGTAAACATCAATCATATTCAAAAGCATACATACATTCAAACACAACCAATGGACGTTTCGCTTATGTAAATAGGGTAAAAGTAAATCTGGATTCAAAAGATGGAATTTATTTATATCAAAAAGTGACCCATACACGGGTAAGTTTGTACAAGGAGACATAAACCCTAGTAAGAGGATTTTGTCATAAAGTTTTTACAAAACAGAGAAAATCAGCTATGTGGGAAACAATCCTATTGAGTTTCAATTCTACTATTGCCATTATCTTCAAGTATCTCATCTTCTGCTGTTGAGACGAAAACGGTTGGATTGAGCTTTATCTGTTCGAGCTTGAGTAAGTAGTACAACTGGTTGCAGTTTCATGGGTGATCCAAACGAGACATAGTCATACGCTTTAATCCCTAACTTTTGCCTGGATTGCCCTTTCAGGTTTTCAATCCATCGGGATACCCTTTTTTGCCCAAGCCGCCTTTTCAGGTTTTCGACTTGCCGGGTGTACATTTTTTTTATATATATCCCTAATTTTTGCCCAAACCCTTTTGGTTTGCCGGGATGCCCTTATTTTTGCCTAGGCCTGTCAACCTAGCGGGTCTCTTTTTATGCGTAGTATTTTTTAACTATGTCTGCGTTTACAGGCTGTGGGAAGTCCTCACCATCCATTGTAGTAAGTATCATAGCACCTCCTGAGAACACTGTCTTGACTACAAATGGTCCTTCATATGTTGGAGTCCACTTGCCCCTAGGATCACCCTGTGGTAATATGATACGCTTGATTACCAAGTCACCAGCCTGATATACCTTTGGCTTAACCTTCTTGTTAAAAGCTTTGATCATTCGCTTCTGGTACATCTGGCCATGACAAACTGCTGCTAACCTCTTCTCATCAATCAAATTTATTTGGTCAAGTCGGGTCTGAATCCACTCATCTTCATCCAAGCCTGCATCCTTCATAATTCTTAAGGAGGGAATCTGAACTTCAATGGGCAGAACTGCTTCCATACCATAGACTAAGGAGAATGGGGTTGCCCCTGTTGAAGTACGTATTGTAGTACGATAACCATGAAGAGCAAATGGTAACATCTCATGTCAATCCTTGTAAGTAACAGTCATCTTCTGTACAATCTTCTTAATGTTCTTATTAGTAGCTTCAACTGCCCCATTCATCTTTGGACGATACGGAGAAGAGTTGTGATGCTTAATCTTGAACTGCGTGCAGAGATCAGTAATCATAGTGTTGTTCAGATTAGAGCCATTGTCAGTGATAATCCTTTCAGGGATGCCATACCTACATATGAGATTATTCTTGATGAACCGAGCCACAACATTCTTAGTAACAGATGCAAATGAAGCTGCCTCTACCCACTTCGTGAAGTAATCAATAGCAACCAGGATGAAACGATGCCCATTAGAAGCAGTAGGCTTGATCTCACCAATCATATCAATGCCCCACATGGCAAAGGGCCAAGGAGAAGTCAACACATTCAATGGTGATGGAGGTACATGTACTTTATCAGCATAAATTTGACATTTGTGACATGTTCTGGAGTGTTGATAGCAATCAGCTTCCATGGTAGACCAATAGTAACCTGCTCTCAAAATCTTCTTTGCCATAGTATGACCACTAGAATGAGTGCCAAAGATCCCATCATGCATATCTTCCATAATCTCAATTGCTTCCTTCTTATCCACACAACGAAGCATAGTTGAATCATGATTGCGCTTGTACAGAATCCCATTACTCAAAAAGAACTTAGCAGAGAACCTTCTCAGAAACTTCCTATCTTTGACAGATGCCCCTTCAGGGAACTCCTGAGCTTCCAGATATCTTTTTACTTCATAGAACCAAGGCTTCTCCTCTGCCCCTTCTGTGTCAATCTCATTGCAGTATGCAGGCTTTTCAAATCTATCAATAGTAATCTTGGGAGCTTCATCATCCCAGCTGATCTCAAACATGGATGACATGGTGGCCAAAGCATCTGCCAACTGATTCTCTCTCCGTGGAATATGTCCAAAGGTAATCTCTTTGAAATGTGGGATCAAAGACAACACATACTCTCTGTAAGGAATGAGATTATCATGCTTGGTATCCCAATCTCCTTTGATCTGACTAACTACCAGGGCTGAATCTCCATACACATCAAGGAACTGAATCTTCATATCAATAGCAACTTTAATACCCAGGATACATGCCTCATACTCAGCCATGTTATTGGTACAATAGAAACAAAGTCTGGCAGTAATCGGGGTATGACAACCTTCAGGGGAACTAATCACAACACCAACACCATTACCAAGTGCATTGGAGGCACCATCAAAAACCATAGTCCATCGGGATCCTTGTTCAGGTCCGTCATATTGTCCAGATTCTTTGGTAACAGTCATAATATCTTCATCAGGGAACTCAAAACTCATTGACTGGTAATCATCCACTGCTTGATGAGCCAAATGATCAGCAACAACACTTCCCTTAATGGCCTTCTGAGTAGTATACTGTATATCATATTCTGTCAAGATCATTTGCCATCTTGCAATTCTTCCGGAGAGAGCAGGTTTCTCAAATATGTACTTGATTGGATCCATCTTCGAAATCAATAAGGTAGTATGAGTCAACATATACTGTCTTAGTCGGCGAGCAGCCCATGCCAAAGCGCAGCAAGTTTTCTCGAGCAGTGAGTATCTTGTTTCACAGTCGGTAAACTTTTTGCTAAGGTAGTATATTGCCTGCTCTTTTCGACCAGACTTGTCATGTTGCCCCAACACACACCCCATTGAGTTGTCTAACACTGTTAAGTACATAATCAAGGGTCTTCCATCAACTGGTGGCATCAAAATTGGAGGTTCTAACAGATATCTCTTGATTTCATCAAAGGCAGTCTGGCACTCATCATTCCATTCCATCACCTGATCTTTCTTCAACAACTTGAAGATTGGCTCACAGATGGTAGTTAATTGGGAAATAAATCTTGCAATGTAGTTCAATCGTCCCAAGAAACCTCTAACCTCCTTCTCAGTACGGGGAGCTGGCATCTCTCGTATAGCTTTCACTTTTGCAGGATCCACTTCAATACCTTTTCCACTGACAATGAAACCCGGGAGCTTTCCAGATCTAACTCCAAAAGTACACTTGTTTGGGTTCAATCTCAGCTTGTATTTCTTCAACCTCTCAAACAACTTGTGCAGATGATCAAGATGTTGCTCTTCATTCTGAGATCTGGCTATCATATCATCCACATATACCTCTATCTCATGATGAATCATATCATGAAACAAAGCCACCATAGCACGCTGATACGTTGCCCCTGCATTCTTCAAACCAAATGGCATCACCTTATAGCAAAAAGTGCCCCACTGTGTCACAAATGTTGTCTTCTCCATATCTTCAGGTGCCATCTTGATTTGATTGTAACCAGAGAAACCATCCATAAAAGAGAATACCTTATGCTGAGCAGTGTTGTCTACCAGAATATCAATATGAGGAAGTGGAAAGTCATCTTTGGGGCTAGCTTTGTTCAAATCTATGTAGTCTACACACATACGTACCTTACCATCTTTCTTAGGAACTGGCACCACATTTGCAACCCACTGAGGATAAGAAGTCACTGCTAAGAACCCTGCATTGAACTGTTTCATTACCTCTGCCTTGATCTTTTCTGACATTTCAGGACGCATACGACGAACCTTCTGCTTCTTTGGACGACAATCTTCCTTCACTGGTAAACGGTGAACCACAATGTCTGTATCCAACCCTGGCATATCTTCATAAGACCAAGCAAAGATCTCCACATAGTCACGTAACATCTGAATCATCCTGCTCTTGACACTGTCCTCTAAATCAGCCCCTATCTTGACCTCTTTTCTGTTTTCTTCAGTTCCCAGATTCACAACTTCGACTGGCTCTTCATGTGGCTGTATAGCTTTCTCTTCTTGTTGTAACAACCTAGCAAGCTCTACAGGTATTTCACAATCGTCCTCATTTCCGTCTTCAGTTTGATAGATCGGATTCTCGAAATTATAATTGGCAATAGTAGAACTGTTATCAACGGGATCCAGAGTGGATGAGGATCTGCATTTTAGTGATGTGGGTGTGTGTAAGAACACATAGCTGATAAAACAAAAATAAAAGAAAAAGAAAGACAAGGAACACAATATTTACGAAAACGAAACGTCCACTGATTTTATTGAATGAAGTATGCAAATGAAATGACAGCCCGTAACAAGCACACCATTGTGCCCCGGGTAAGGCACATGGCTTGAAAGTTTTATTGTTCAAGAAATTATAAACTTAAAAGCAACAACACAGTAATAGTATTTACTCCTGACTAAAGGAGATAGGGATAACATCTTCAGCTTTCCAATTATTGAGTCCAGCACCCACAGTAGGAAAAATCCAAGCATCCAAGTTGTAGTCATCATCATAGTCTCCCACAGCATTGATCTGATCTTTCGCAACCCCTTGATTGGTGATACGAACAGCACGAGCACGACGAACAGCCTTCTGGGACTCTGCAGTGAAACCCAAACCAAACTTGTCAGACTTGTATGGAATATCAGGAAGCTGACCCCAAATAGTACAACCACCTTCATCCACCACAGCTCTAGCATCATTGAGGGAGGCCATTGCCATTGTTGGAGGTTTTCTGGTGACCACAGGAACTTTCTTCACAGCAGGAGGAGCTACATAATCATTAACGACCCAGGGAACCACTTCAAATGTCTGACACGGAGTCTCAATGTATTCACCTTCCATTTCCAGATACTTGAAGGTATTTACATGGCTGACAAAGTATTCTTCTTCTCCATAGACAGTAACAACCTTTCCATCCACCGGATATCTCAACTTTTGGTGTAATGTAGAGGTTACAGCACCTGCCCCATGGATCCAGGGACGACCAAGCAGACAAGAGTACGAAGGACGAATATCCATCACATAAAATGTAGCAGTAAACACCTGAGAGCCAACTTTGATTGGAAGATCAATTTCCCCATGCACTACTCTTCTAGAACCATCAAAAGCCTTTACCACAATATTACTGGGTTTCAGCACAGCATCTTCAGGACTTAGCTTATTCAGGACTTCTTTAGGCAACACATTCAAAGAGGAACCATTGTCTATCAGCACATGTGACAGGGTAGTGCCCCTGCATTCAATTGAAATATGCAAGGCCCTGTTATGATCCCTCTTGGCAGGGGTCAAATCAGCATCAGAAAATCCTAACCCATTATCATAGGTAAGGTGGGCAACACAATTCTCAAACTGGTCAACAGAAATGGCATTGGGCACATGTGCAGTCTTCAGAAATTTGATCAAGGACTTGGCATGAGCCTCAGAACATAACAACAAGGACAACATAGAAATCTTTGAGGGAGTATGCCCCAATTGATCAACAATGTCATAATCACTCTTGCGAATGATTTTCAATACTTCTTCCATCTGCTTAGAGAGATCATCAGCAGCTGGCACATCAGTAGATACAGGCTCAATAACAGGACCTTTGCCCCGAGCATCAGTGGTGGAGGTAGCAGCAGGAGTAACTGTATTTTTAGAAGCAACTGGTGGAGAGAAGACTCTTCCACTACGAGTGATCTTGCTAGATCCAGCAATATTATCAATGTCAACAGGCACATCAGGTAAAGGCTCCTGCTTAACACCATGGATGTAAACATCAGACCCATAGTGCCAAGGCACAACTTTATCAGATGTATAGGGAATAGGACCAGGAGTAGTAATGACCACAGGAGCTACTCTGGCTTCAGCAACAACTTTCACGGGACCTTCAGCAGTGATTTTGATTGGACCCTGATGAGTGATTTTAATAGGACCCTTGGAAGTGATTCTTATTGGTACTTTGTCAACCATGTCAACCTCTTCAATCTTCCTACCTTGAGTCAGATGATCCACCATACTTTCTACAGACGACGGAGTCCTCTCAAACACTATAGTATACTTATCCATGAGACGTTGAATTCCATCTCTCAATATGAAGCAACTATCCGGCTTATAGGTACAATACAAACAATCTTCACGACAACCTGGAAAAATCCCAGCTTGTACTAACCTCTTTTTGATAACAGACAGTGGTGTGGTCAACTCCATAACTGAATAGACATGTAGATCTTCCTCAATGGCATTGACAGTCTTCTCGTGATTTGGCATTGGAGCAGTAATTACATTGGGAGTACCCGGAGGATCAAACTCAATTTCTCCAGCATCAATCATATCCTGAACTTTATTCTTCAAGACCCAGCAGTTATTAGTATCATGTCCCTGACAGTTTGAATGGTATGCACACCGTGCATTGGGATTGTACCTGGGAGAGGTAACATTAGGATTTTGAGGAGCCTCTTTCAAAGTAATAAGTTCAGCCTTTAACAAGTGTTGCAATGCCTGAGCCATTGACATGTTGATCTTCGTGAACTGCCTTCTAGCCCTCTGTTGGTTGCCCTGTGGCTGCTCTGTTGTTGCAGGAGTTGGATTTGAAATATGTACTGCACTAACAGACTGATGTCTTCTGTTACGATCAGGTTGACCATAAACAGCATTGGATTCTTTCTTCCCAGTGGGAGGCTTCTTTGCAGTACCTGAGGAAGAAGTACCCACATGGATCTTGCCATTCTTTATACCATTCTCTACTCGCTCTCCTGTCATGATCAACTCAGTGAAGCCAGATGATGAGCTTCCAATGAGATGACTGTAAAACGGACCATTCAGCGTACACATGAACATGTCAACCAATTCCCTGTCAGTCAAAGGGGGTTGAACTCTTCCAGCTAAATCTCTCCACTTCTGAGCATACTCTTTAAAACTTTCTTTGGCACCCATAGACATGCTCTGAAGCTGCATGCGAGTGGGGGCTAAGTCAGCATTATATTGGTACTGCTTATAGAAAGCTTCAGCAAGATCATTCCAGTCTCTGATGTTGACACTCTCCAACTGATAATACCACTCCAACTGAGCTCCAGATAAGCTCTCTTGAAAAAAGTGGATCCACAACTTCTTGTCAGCAGTGTGAGGTTGGATCCTTCTGACATAAGACCTCAAATGCAGCTTGGGACAGGAGACCCCATCATAAACAACAAAGGTAGGAACCTTGAAACCAATGGGTATCACAACCCCAGATATCAGACTCAAATCCTCAAAATCCAGCCCAGATGATTTCTGCAACTCCATGGCATCCATCCTATCCACCAGCATCTTGAATTTGTCTTCATTAGGCTCATGGTAGTAATTAGCCTCAGAATCAGAGTCCCCCATTGTATGGTGGAGACTGCCTATCTCTTTCTCAGATTCCTCAGATTCATAGTCTTCAACCTGTTCTTTTGTCTTGACAGGCCCTTTGAACCTCCTTCCCATGTTGAGCAGGCCAGCAGACCTTCTAGTCTTCTTAGTCTTCTTGGCCAGCAGTGTCTTCAATTCATCCTGCCCCTTGGATAGGTTCAGGATCAGCTCTTGGAACTGTGCATTTTGTGCCTGGAGATCCTTAACTGATTGTTCAAGAGCCATTGCTGAAATAAACAGCGAGAAGATGAGAAACCTGTGCACAATTATAAACCTGTGATGCAATGAAATGGAATGTAAATGCGTATGCAATGTTTTCAAGGACCGCAGGATTTAAATTTGCTTAAACAAACACAAAGGTAAACTTTTATTAGTAATAAATTTGTTTGCCCCTTGGGCTTACAATAAGAATGAAATGAAATAAATACAAAAGATGGGGTTTTAAGTCTCCCATGGACGTTTCCTCTTTGTGTTGAGGTATGAATTGAGGTTCCGTTCTTCGTGAAGTTGCTTTGTTAGCTCTAGGACTCTTTCTTGGCTTGCTTTGTAATGAGCCTCGAAAGTGTCTCTTTGCTCCTTCAGTTGGATCCATGATCTCTGCAAGTCTTCCATATCAGTAGGCATGTCTGGGTGAAGGATGGTATAAGTTGTGTCTCCTTCAGCAACAGGTTCCATGGTAACTGGTAGGACGGCAGGATATGGCATCATGAGGGTCTGAGCACGAGATCGCACCCATCTGAGATAAGCTTCCATAGGAATAGTGTATTTAGGCTCCAGTGTCTTGCTGTCAACCCTGTTTACTTTTCCCCAAGCTCGTATGAATCTCTGACGGTAACCCTGAAGATCGTTGTCGTAATCAAACACAATGCCTTGAATCAACATGTCATGTGGACCATCACTCCGAGCGTAACCGAACTGTCGTAAAGCTAGAGAGGGGTTGTAGGTGATGCCTCCTCTTATGCCTAGAAGTGGCACATTAGGAAACTCCCCACAACGGTCGATGATGGTGACATTCTCCATAGATCTGGAGCACCAATGGATATCTGAATGTGAGAGTGACATGATCCTTTTGGACCATCTGAACCCTTGATCATTCTTCATCACTGAGCGAGGAAGGTGAGAAATAAACCACCTGGAAAGCAAAGGTATACAGCACATCAAAGTTCCTCTTGCCCTTGTAGTACGGGTGTGAAGAGAATGTAGGATATCTCCAAGCAATGTAGGCACTGGATTGTGACTCAGGAAAATGTTGATGGCATGAACATCTATGAACTGATCTGGATTGGGGAACAATACTAAGCCATATATCAGTAAGGCTAAGATCTCCTCAAAAGCATCATAGCTCATGGCCTTCAAGAACATTTGAGCTTTATCCATTAGCACCTTGGCAAGAATACCCTTGACTCCACTTCTCGTTTCTAGAACAATGTCAGACTTCTTTAGATGTAGAGCTGCAGCAATGACCTCTGGTTTAAGCTCCTTCTCCAAGCCTGTGAAGGGTCTTTGATCAAGAACAGGTATACCCAGAAGTTTAGAGAACTCCTCCATGGTTGGAACCAGCTGATAATCAGGGAATGTAAAGCAATGGTGCTTAGGGTCAAAGAACTGAAACAGGACACTCATCATGTCTTCATTGAACCCTGAAGTGACTGATCCAATAGGTGACCATGTCTCTTGATGAACTGGGAGTGATCAGACACTTGAGAAACCAACTCTTTAAGCTTGGGAGGTATCCCCACAAAGTTGATCCTGATGGTGTTTCTACGAGCAGAAGCCATGACCTACAACAAAGAACAAAGATAAATCCCTTGGTCCTTGAAATGGTTAGTGAAAATGCTATGCTTATGATGCATGATGATGTCATGATGTTATGTTCAATCACAAACATGTGGCACACACAAACAAGTCACACCATAGCCCTAGGTTTAAAGGCTTGCATGAGGTTCAAAGGTAAGTACCCTCCCCTGAAGTTAGTTGGTTCATCCTGTCCTACAAAAGTAACCAGGTTCTAAGGGATCTCAATATCATTGATCCTTCACAAGGGTGATTGATCAGAAGGCAACTTACTTGCCAACCAAAACCCTCCAAGTTTAGGATCTCAATGAGTGTAGTATCGAGTGTCAACCAACTTCAGTCTGCACCAAAGTCGGTTACCTCACTACTTTCTAAAGGCCAAGATGAGTTAACTAGGGTTCTAAAAGTTAGTTAGTGCATTGACAACATATGGCAGCCTCATATTATCCTCAACTTGAGTTAAGGAACATAAGCACCAACCAAGAAGTCACACTAACTATGGCCACCAGATCAACCGTATCGATATACGTCGTACAGTTTCCTTGGTCTATTGTCATTTACCTAAGGTACACTAGATCCGGGTTAGGACCTTTCTCACATAAGAGCACCCCAACAAGATAATATAAAGCAAACAAGGCAAACAATTTAAAGTGATCTAATTCCTAAGGGTACCCCTCTTAAATTATTATCCCCAGCAGAGTCGCCAGTTCTGTAACACGGTGGGAGAGCTGACTTTAGTTAAATGTTGCGGATAGCAAGAGTCGCCACCGACTTTTATTTTATCCAAAAGGAAAGGGTATAAAAGAACAGGAAAGACCTTAAGAGATATTTTTGGGTCCGGGGGGTAGGTTATGTAAAGGGAAGGTGTTAGCACCCTTTACATCCATGGTTATCCATGGGCTCTTAGTTACTTAGCTCACTTTTGAATTGTTTTTGAAAGTGTAGTGTGTGAATAGAAAAATTTTCATAATAGTTGATAATGATCCATGTACGGATGCGTAAAAACTTGTTTTTTTTTTAAAATTGTTTGAACTTGGTGAAGTGTTTGAAAAGTTTTGAATGAAGTGAGCAAGTACATAAGAGGAACCTACCCTAAAGTTTAAGTCTTTCTTGTTCTTTGTCCTTTAAGTGGTAAGACTATCCCTATTATTAAGGAATAGGTAGTCATTACCTTGGATGTTAGGGACAAGTGAGGGTCATCTGTTTATGAAGGCAACTGTGAGGTGTATTAAGCATTTAGGAGGGACTATCATCATTATTCGAAAAGGGACTTGATCTTTAAAGGCAACCATTAGGGACTTGATGATTTTTTCTTTTAAGGGACTTGCTTTATACACCCCACTTGACCTTATTATTAGGCAACATTGAGGGATAGCCTTAGAAAGTGTAGGATGGCGATTAAAATCGACTTACGTGTGTGAGTGTTCAATATTATTTATCTTTAATTAAAATGATCTAAGTTAATTTTTAAATAGAATACATATTTGCACTCCCTAAATTACTAACCATAGCATGAAAATTAAATAAATGAAATATTTACAAATTTTTACACCCAGGAGCAATTACAAAATAATTATAAGCAATTAAAATAAATAGCAAAAATAAATATATAAGCAAAATATAAATAAATAAGCAAAAATAATAAATAGGCAATAAATAAATAAATAGGGGTTAGTAATAATAATAATTAAAAATAGGGTTAGTAAAAATATTAAAAAATAAATAAAGTTAGTGAAATAATAATAATAATAAATGAAATTAGAAATAATATGATTAGTAATAAAAATAAACACGGTTAGAGAAATAATAATAAAAATATAAGATAATAATAAGCAAAAATAATAAATAATAATATGGTTAGAATTAAATAAAAAAATATTATAATGACATGATTAGAATAATAAACACAAAATTGAATTTTAATATATAAACATTTATTTAGCAATAAGAATAATTAAATAATTACGATAACATAAAATTTTTAAAACATAATATAATTATAAGTCTTAATCATTATAAATTTAATTATTTCTAAATATATATTAACAATTATTTAAAAAAAAATATTTACACATTATATGAAGAAAATAAATTTTAAATATCATATTCACAAAAATTAATCATATTTACAAAATTTAATTTTTGTTAATTATCATATTTACAAAAATTATATTAAATAAAGAATTAGAAAATAAAAATTATTTAGAAAATAAAATTAGGTTTTACAAAATTAAAGTTCATTTAGAAAATATTTTTAGGGTTTGTTTAGAAAAATATTTTTAAGAGTTTATATGATATACAAAATTTATCCTAACTAATATATATATATATATATATATATATTATAATTTATTTACAAAGTAAAAGAAAATAAATTTTGAATTAAGAAAAAAAAAACATGAGTTTTGAATATTATAAACATTGAATAATATTTTATAAAGAATTATTTTTATTAATAAATCAATTAAATTAAATTAAACAAAGCAAAAAAAAAAATAAAAAAAAATAAGGAAAAATATCAAAACAAACCTGGCTGGGATTTGAACCCAGGAGGCTTTGTTTAACAGCATCAATGGCATACCACCAGACCACTCCATGCGCAGGTGAGAGGAAAGGAAGAGAAGTTGTTTTTATGCATTGTCTGGAAAAAAATCAAGAAAAAAAATCAAACAGCAAAAAGGCCTGGGGTGGTGTTGAACCCAGGACCTTTGATCATTCACGCGCACGCTTAACCGCCTGGCTGGGAGAGCCTTTCTGGTAGTAGGATGGCAATAGAACATAATATATTATGTTTCCTTTGTAACCTGAAAAAATAGCAAAATAATGGTACAAGGCAGGATTCGAACCCTGGCCTTATAGTCAAACATTCGTATGCTTTTCCACTGGACCACTCAGCAACATTTACAATTTAAATATAAACAAAACTATATAATATAAAACGAAATTTGAATCCCAGGGACGCGCGCCAAACTTCATCTTCTTCATTCAAATTTCCTGCGAATTTTCTTTTGAATTCTCTTGCAATTTTTCCTGTAAGTTCTTAATCCCGAAACCTATGTTTTTCAATCATCAAGCAAATCATAATATCAATACAAATTTGAAGTCCAGATCAATTATATGAAGCTTATAGGTCACGGCCATGTTTTTATAATTCATTTAGGTGCCCTAAATACTAAGTTCCCGAAATTGGTCTTCAAACCCTAACAATGGTGAATTTTGGTACAGTCCATAGGAATCAAATTAAACCATCCAGAAAGCTTCTAAACATCATAATAAACACAAATCCATAGTTAGTTTTCGTTACCAATGCATAAACAATTCAAATTGAAAAAAATTTAAACATGAACTATATGCTTTCGGGTTCCTCATATGTGCATGAATTAGATGTATTTGAGGGTTGCTTTCGACTCAATGATGACCAAAGAACATTGCCATGTCTTCAAATTACCTTCTAACACCTTGTTTGTCTAAATCCGAATTTAAGTTTTCTTGAATTTTTTTGGAGTGTGAAACCTACCTTTGCAGCTGCTGGATTCGTGAATCATGCTAGGTTTAGGTTAAGTACTTATAGGAGGATGATTTAGGTCAGAAAAATTGATCCCTTGTGTGGAGATTTTGATCTAAAAAGATTCAAAAATATCATGTTTTAAAAACCAAATATCCATGTATAAGCCCTTACTATTTTGGGAGATTTTTCATAATTCTTGTATCAATCACACTTAAATGTGATTTAAGATTTTCTAGAAATAAAATTAAAATTTATTTTCATGATTTTATATTTTATTTGAATTTAAAATGACTTTTTAATATAAAAATCATAATAAATAAAAACAAAATAAATTAAATTATGAATAAATTAAATTAATTTCGTGCAAGCTATTATGAAATGGGTTGGGTCACAATTTGGCAAGCCCATTTGGAGGAAATTGGTTTTAAACCTCCATTTTCATCATAAACCATCACAAAATTTCCCAACTTTGCAAGGGCATATCTCCCTCAATTTTAAAGGTATGAGGGTGTTCTTGGACATTTTGGAAAGCTTGAAGAGTCCTCTAAACAACCCCATTGGTTTCAGGTCCATATCATTTGCCAATCTCAAGTTATGCCCTTTTGAAGTTGTTGACTTTTTGTTGACTTTTGAAATGACCTATAATGTCTTAGCTCATATCTTCCAAATGAAGCATTTTTGGGCTTGTCTTGCAAGATCAAAGTTGTAGAGAATTCAATTTCCTTCAAAATGAGCTTTGAGTGGAGACTTGGTGATGAAGCATGTGAAAGTTATGGCTGGTCAAAGTTCAGTTGACTTTTACTGAGGAAACCCTAATTTAGAAACTCCTGATTCTTGATGATCTGGAATCTCCTTTGATGAATCATGATCAACCCTTGATCAAATGATGAATTTTACTTCATATACTTGATGTTGGCAAAAAATCATGAAGTTTGACTTTGGTTTGACCACAGTTGACCTCAGTTTGACTTTTTAACTGCTTTGACTGATTTTGACTTATCTGATCATCTGACTGAGCAAACTTTTGAGAAAAGTCTTGAAACTTGTAATGGAGGTTCTTAAACACATATAAGATGTTATGAATCTCACTTGAAGTCTTGGAAGTCCATTTAGCCTGATTAAAGTCAAAACCCTAGTTTTGGATGCACTGCTTAGGAGGTGCATTATCTGAGGGAATTGTCAACTCTTATGGCCAATTGTGAACCTTGTGAACCTTGTGAACCATCATAAAATGTCTTGTGATACTCATGGAAGGTATTGTGAAGCTTGTGAACCTTGTGAACCTCATAAAGTGACTTGTAGACTTCATGAACCTCATGAAAGGTCTTGTAAACTTTGTGAATATTGTGAACCTTGTGAACCTTCAAGAAGTAACTTGTAGACTTAATGAACCTCATGAAAGGTCTTGTAAACTTTGTGAATATTGTGAACCTTATGAACCTTCAAGAAGTAACTTGTAGACTTCATGAACCTCATGAAAGGTCTTGTAAATGTTGAGAAGCTTGTGAACCTTGTGAACCTTCAAGAAGTGACTTGTAGACTATGAACCTCATGAAAGGTCTTGTAAATGCATTGTGAAACTTGTGAACCTTGTGAACCTTCAAGAAGTAACTTGTAGACTTCATGAACCTCATGAAAGGTCTTGTAAGTGTTGGGAAACTTGTGAACCTTGTGAACCTTCAAGAAGTAACTTGTAGACTTCATGAACCTCATGAAAGGTCTTGTAAGTGTTGGGAAACTTGTGAACCTTGTGAACCTTCTTAGAACACAAAGTCTTGTATTGTGAGGGCAAATTTTGGGGTGCAACAACGTGGCCTTTAGAGACGACGCACAGAGAGAGCGTTACTATGTCCACATGAGACGCCCTATGGCTCCTACCAGGTACCCTGACCAAGATTGCATGGATGCCTTGGGGATAGAGCCAAGCGTCAGATTCTTATGCCACCAACTCCAGTGGGACCAGTTTGACGATATGAACAACACTTACTGGAACTTGACTCTAGAGTTCCTCAGCTCGTTTCATTATGATCTTTGGGCTGGACCCGATGGATATGTTGTTTTCAGGTTGTTCAGAATTGACTACTCCTTCTCTCACAAAGAGTTTGGTGATTTACTAGGTTTTCAGACTACTCCTGATGCTATTCCAGAGACACCGATGGGTTATTTTATGAGCAGAGAAGTGGAAAAGTTTTGGTCTAACATCTCAGGTGGAGGGAGCCAAGATCCTTCCACTCAGTTTTCTCAGGTAATCCAACCCCCTACATTAAGGTACTTCCAGATGATTCTGGCACATTCTTTCCTCGGTTTGCCAGATACAAAGACTCTGCTAAGTGAAGAGGAGATTTTCCTACTATTTTGTGCAACTCAGTCACGCCCAGTTGCTTGTGGCAACTTTCTGTTGAAGGGCCTTACTAGTGTTGCCAGATCATCTGTAGGCATTATACATGTCAGTGGGATTGTTACACAAATAGCTACTGCATTGGGTTTGGCTCGCAAATTATTGCACCTCAGGACCTTTTGCTGCTACACCACCCTGGATGTTCACTTTTGTCTTGATAGAGGACTGATGAGGAGGGCCTCTTTTGAGCCCAACACTTTTAGATTACTGATCGACGGTGAAGTGATACATTACTTTACATTACCAGACCCGCTGATGACTAGTGTCCATGATCCTGCAAATTGGAGTTATGATTTATAGGGTTATGGAGAGATTGTCGAAGAGCCGAAATTACCTCCCGCCGCTGAGTACACTCCTACACCTCTTTCTCCCCGAATCACTGTTATGTCTAATAATATGTCTTTGCAGCCGCCTGATCTACAAACTCAGATTTACGAGCTCCGCAAGGAGACTACCCTGCTCAAGCAGGAAGTAGCGGATTTGGAATTACAGATTCAGGTATCTGATCTCACTCATGCCTCAGAGGCTGATGCTCTATATCAGGAGATTGAAGAGCTTCGGAGGGAGATAGCCGAGATTCGTGGATCAAACCAGGAAGAGAAGCCTACCACATGATTCGTTTTACATTGACGTTATTACCCTAGTATTTGATTTCTTTTTCATGCTTTATTTTATTTCTCGCATCTCCAGACATATCTTACATTATTGCATCTATTACATTTTCTTTTTTCATGTACTTTGAGTTTATCTTATATATATATATATATATATATATATATTTATATATATATATATATATATATATATATATATAATTTCGTGCACTAATGTCATTTTTTCTCTTTTCTTTTGATTTTTTATTTTATTTTATTTTTGTTGAGCAAAGAAAAAAAATATAAAGACAAAAATATATTCATTTTTGTCTTCATAAAAAAATATGCAAGCCTCATGCCTTGGAAGAGAGAAGAAAACGCTATCCGGACCCCCCCCCCCCCCCCCCCCGAAGACCGAAGGTGCAAGAAGGCCCAAAAGAGGATTTGAAAATCCAATGCCCAGCAGGATTTTGCCTTGTGGCGGGCGCCATACCGTCCTTCATAAAAAATGGGGCTGATTCCCCATTTCCTCCATTTTTACACCTTCCAACTTCAAAAACCCATTTTTACAACTTCCAAAAACCCCATTGAACCCCATTAAAGCTCCCCCATTTCCAAAATATTCACCATCTATAAAACCTATCCAAAATCCATTTTCATTTTCATCCACCACAAACCATAAAAATCAAACCTTTATCATTCCTCTCATAAACCATTTTTACCACTTTTTCACTTCTCAAGGAGCAACAAGAATGGAGTTCAATGGATTTCTTCTTCGCGATGGAAGACCGGGTGATAGGCAAAGGAAAATTATTCAGAGGCTTGAGAGTCGAGAAATTATCTCGACTAGGTACGTCGATGATAACTGTCTGTATGCTTTGGGTCTGTATCATAGTGTTTTTCATTTATTAGATTTTTTAGGCTTGCATAATATTTTTGTTAACCAGGAACCTACCTATGAGAGGCTGACAGTTGAGTTTTTAAGTTCATTGATATACACTGTCAGTCCTAACATTGCTAGCACAGTCGGTACTGTTAATTTTAGACTGTTTGGAATTGAATACGAATACAGTACCGACGAACTAACAGGCTTGTTAGGAATCCCTCATAGGGAAGGTGCGATTTGTGAGGCACCTTTGGATGCGGAATGGTCGGCCGAGGTATTTTCCTTCTGGCAGAGGCTGTCAAGTACTTCAATAAATTTTTTTGAAGGAATACTTGCGTCGACCATCCATAACCCGGCCATAAGAGTTTTCAGATATCTTTTGGCATGTACTATTTTTGGCCGGGAGAGTCCAAATAAGGTAAACGCTAGAGAACTCCTATTTTTGCAAGGATGCCTCACTAGTACCCATATCAATCTGGTCCCGTTTATGCTTGCACACATTGCTTTACTTACTAATAAAACAGGACCGATTGTTTTTGGAGGACTTGTTACGTCTATTGCCCGGGATCTTGACCTGAACAATGAGATAGCTACACTTAAACCACTACCTCCTCGCACAATTAATTTAAAATTTCTAAAAGACATGAAATTATGCTGAACAAGGAGAGAAGGTGGTTATGAGTTTATGGTTCATGGGGTAGTGTTGCACCCCAAAATTTGCCCTCATAATACAAGACTTTGTGTGCTAAGAAGGTTCACAAGGTTCACAAGTTTCTCAAAGCTTTCAATACCTTTCATGAGGTTCATGAGGTCTACAAGTCACTTCATGAAGGTTCACAAGGTTCACAAGCTTCTCAACACTTATATAACCTTTCTTGAGGTTCATGAAGTCTACAAGTTACTTCTTGAAGGTTCACAAGGTTCACAAGTTTCTCAACATTTCCATAACCTTTCATGAGGTTCATGAAGTCTACAAATTACTTCTTGAAGGTTCACAAGGTTCACAAGATTCACAATGATTACAAAGCTTTCCTGAGGTGCATGAGGTCTACAAAGTCACTTCATGAGGTTCACAAGGTTCACAAGGTTCACAAAGTTCACAATTGGTCAAAAGAGTTGACAATTCCCTCAAACAATGCACCTCCTAAGCAGTGCATTCAAAACTAGGGTTTTGACTTTAATCAGGCTAAATGGACTTCCAAGACTTCAAGTGAGCTTCATAACATCTTATATGTGTGTAAGAACCCCCATGACAAGTTTCAAGACTTTTCTCAAAAGTTTGCTCAGTCAGATGATCAGATAAGTCAAAACCAGTCAATGCAGTTAAAAAGTCAAACTGAGGTCAACTGTGGTCAAACCAAGGTCAAACTTCATGATTTTTTGCCAACATCAATTATATCAAGTAAAATTCATCATTTGATCAAGGGTTGATCATGATTCATCAAGGAGATTCCAGATCATCAATAATCAGGAGTTTCTAAATTAGGGTTTCCTCAGTAAAAGTCAACTGAACTTTGACCAGCCATAACTTTCACATACTTCATCACCAAGTCTCCATCCAAAGCTCATTTTGAAGAAAATTGAATTCTCTACAACTTTGATCTTGCAAGTTAAGCCCAAAAATGCTTCATTTGGAAGATATGAGCTAAGACATTATAGGTCATTTCAAAAGTCAACAAAAAGTCAACAACTTCAAAAGGGCATAACTTGAGATTGGTAAATGATATGGACCTGAAACCAATGGGGTTGTTTAGAGAACTCTTCAAGCTTTCCAAAATGTCCAAGAACACCCTCATACCTTTAAAATTGAGGGAGATGTGCCCTTGCAAAGTTGGGAAATTTTGTGATGGTTTATGTTGAAAATGGAGGTTTAAAACCACTTCTTTCCAAATGGGCTTGCTAAATTGTGATCCAATCCATATCACATCATCATGCACGACCCAATTGATTAAAAATCATAATTTTTATTATTTTATTTTTATTTATTTTGATTTAATTCATAAAAAATCATTTTAAATAAATATAAAATATGAAAATATATTTTTGGATGAAGATTGAGCTTCTAGAATCTCATCAATATTGATTGAAGTTTAAAGAGAAAGAAATCATGTGATTTATCTAAAAATAGTAAGCTTTCATGAGCAAATATTGAAGTTTCAAAGCATGATCAATCTCAATCTTTTTAAATCAATTCTTGCACACAACCAATGAAGTTTTTGACCTAGAATCATTCACATATAAGTATCAAACATAATGCAAACCCTCAGGCACGAATTCCAGTAGCCAAGGGTAAGTTTCAAAACCTCAAAAATTCATCAAAAAAGTGATATTCAGATTCTTCAATCCAAGAGGTTTCAAGGTAAAATAAAGACATAGACGTGTTCTTTGATCATCACTGAAGCTAAAGCATCACTCATATGCATCCCATGTGCACCATATTGGCCAAACCGAATTCACTTTTACCATGAATAAATTTTTTTCGATTCCATTGATTGGTTGTGTTTTATTGAAATTTGTTTACATAATCTTGTTTGTGACATTGTATAGATTGTTTCTGGACCAATGAATTGAAGTTTCCTTGCCTAAAACAGATTCGGCCATAGCTAGGGTTTTGACCTTCAAAATGGGATCCTTTGATTCATTGAACTTAAATGAATTCTAAGAACATAGGAATGTTCTATGAATCACTAGGATCATAAAGCTGTAATTAATTTTATGAATCGTTACTGTTTGGTGCAAGTTTCATTTTTCGTAGGTTTGAAGCATGAAGAACTCGCAGGTAAATTTGCAGCAATACTCGTAGGTAAAAACGCAAGTACAAGGAAGAAGATGAAGTCCATTCGCGCCTGTTTTCAAAATTTGAATTCTTGTTTAAAAATATTATGAATTAGTTCTGAATTTATTTCACAAACGTACGTTTGTCCTGGTGGTAAGGCTGATACGCGTATTATGTGAAGGCATTGGTTCGATACTTGGCTGGGCACATTTTTTCTCTTATGTTTT
Source organism: Lathyrus aphaca (assembly GCA_963966055.1). Classification (NCBI taxonomy): domain Eukaryota; kingdom Viridiplantae; phylum Streptophyta; class Magnoliopsida; order Fabales; family Fabaceae; genus Lathyrus; species Lathyrus aphaca. Next base: position 55,990,420 of record OZ014521.1, on the reverse strand, counting down.
TCAGGTCAAGCGTACATAATATATTATACAATGTTACCATTCCATTAGCAGATGGGCTCTCCCAGCCAGGCGGTAACGTATGCATGCTTGTAACCAAAAGGTCCTGGGTACGATTCCCACCCCAGGCCTTTTGTTTTCATTATTTTCTGGATTTTTCATGGACATTGCACAAAAACAACTAGAGCCAGTCTGTTATCACCAACGCATGGGCAGCCTGATGGTATGTTTTGATGCTGGCAAGCTTGAAGACCTGGGTTCAAACCCAGCCAAGGTAAGTTCTTATTTTTTATCACTTTTTTCTATTTTCTTTAATTAATTAGTTTATTTGTTTTATATTCTTAATAAAAAATAAATCACATATATTCAAAATTTAAAATAACATCTTATTCTCTAAAAGTTCTAAACTTTCTATTTTTTTAATTCAAAAATTTATTTTATTATTTTATGTAATTATAATATATATGTATATATTAGTTAAAATAATTTTGTATCTAAACAAACCCTAATTTTCTAAACAAACCCTAAAATATTTTCTAAAATAAAACTTAATTCTATTTTTTTTCTAAATAATTTTATTTTCTAATTCTTAATGTAATTATTATGTATATTTATTTATTTAATATGATTCTTGTAAATTTTGTAAATATGATTATTTTTTTTTTATGAACATGATATTTAAAATTTATTTTCTTTATGTAATATGTAAATACCTTTTATAATTTTTTGTTTAGAAATAATTAAATTTGGTAATGATTTAAATTTGTAATTATATCATGTTTAAAATTTTTATATTATAGTAATTATTTAATTATTCATGTTTCTAAATAAATGCTTATATATTAAAAATCCAATTTTGTGTTTATTATTCTAATCATGTCATTATAATATTTTTCTATTTATTTCCATTAATTATTGTTGCTAACCATATTCTTATTTTTTTTGCTTATTATTATCTTAAATTTTTTTTATCTTATTATTTTTCTAACCTTGTCTATTTTTCTAATTATTATTATTTCACTAAATTTAATTATTTTCACTAACTTTAATATTTCTACTAACCTTATTTTTTAATTATTATTATTACTAACCCCTATTTATTTATTGTTTATTATTTTTAGCTTATTTATTTATATTTATTTGCTATTTATTTTAATTGCTTATTATAATTGTTGTAATTGCTCCCTTGGTGTAATTTTGTAAATATTTAATTATTTTTGCTATGGTTAGTAATTTAGGGAGTGCAAAACATGTATGCTACTTAAAATAAATTTAGATCACTTTAATCATAAGATAAATAATATTGAACACTCACACACGTAAGTCGATTTTTAATCGCCATCCTACACTTTCTAAGGCTATCCCTCTATGTTGCCTATTAATAAGGTCAAGTGGGGTGTAAAAAGCAAGTCCCTTAAAAAGAAAAATCATCAAGTCCCTAATGGTTGCCTTACAAATCAAGTCCCTTCGAATAATGATGATAGTCCCTCCAGTATGCTTAATATACCCCACAGTTGCCTTCAAAAATAAATGTCCCTCACATGTCCCTAACATCCAAGGTAATGACTACCTACTCCTTAATAGTAGGGATAGTCTTACTATTTAAAGGATAAAGAACAAGAAAGACTTAAAACTTTAGGGTAGTTTCCTCTTATGTAATTGCTCACTTCAAAAAGCTTTTCAAACACTTAACAAATTTCAAACAAATTTTCAAAAACAAGTTTTTACGCATCCGTACATGGGTCATTATCAACTATTCTGAAAATTTTTCTATTCACACACTACACTTTCAAAAATAATTCAAAAGTGAGCTAAGTAACTAAGAGCCCATGGATAACCATGGATGTAAAGGGTGCTAACACCTTCCCTTTACATAACCTACCCCCCGGACCCAAAAAATATCTCTTAAGGTCTTTCCTGTTCTTTTATATCCTTTCCGTTTGGATAAAATAAAAGTCGGTGGCGACTCTTGCTATCCGCAACATAACTAAAAGTCAGTTCTCCCACCGTGTTACAGAACTGGCGACTCTGCTGGGGATTTAAATAAAAGAGGGGTACCCTTAGGAATTAGATCACTTTAAATTGTTTGCCTTGTTTGCTTTATATTATCTTGTTGGGGTGCTCTTATGTGTGAAAGGTCCTAACCCAGATCTAGTGTACCTTATGTAAATGGCAATAGACCAAGGAAACTGTACGACGTATATCGATACGGTTGATCTGGTGGCCATAGTTAGTGCGACTTCTTGGTTGGTGCTTATGTTCCTTAAGTCAAGTTGAGGATAATATGAGGCTGCCATATGTTGTCAATGCACTAACTAACTTTTAGAACCCTAGTTATCCCATCTTGGCCTTTAGAAAGTAGTGAGGTAACCGGCTTTGGTGCAGACTGAAGTTGGTTGACACTCGATACTACGCTCATTGAGATTCTAAACCTGGAGGGTTTTGGTTGGCAAGTAAGTTGCCTTCTGAACAACCACCCTTGTGAAGGATCAATGATATTGAGATCCCTTAGAACCCGGTTACTTTTGTAGGACAGGATGAACCATCTAACTTCAGGGGAGGGTACTTACCTTAAACCTCATGCAAGCCTTTAAACCTAGGGCTATGGTGTGACTTGTTTGTGTGTGCCACATGTCTTTGATTGAGCATAACATCATGACATCATCATGCATCATGAGCATAGCATTTTCACTAACCATTTCAAGGACCAAAGGATTTATCTTTGTTCTTTGTTGCAGGTCATGGCTTCTGCTCGTAGAAACACTATCAGGATCAACTTTGTGGGCATACCTGCTAAGCTTAAGGAGTTGGTTGCTCAAGTGTCGGATCATTCCCAGTTCATCAAGAGACATGGTCACCTATTGGATCTAGTCACTTCAGGGTTCAATGAAGACATGATGAGTGTTCTGTTCCAGTTCTTTGATCCTAAGCACCATTGCTTCACATTCCCCGACTACCAGCTAGTTCCTACCATGGAGGAGTTCTCCAAACTTCTGGGTATACCTGTTCTTGATCAAAGACCCTTCACAGGCCTGGAGAAGGAGCTTAAACCAGAGGTTATTGCTGCAACTCTACATCTGAAGAAGTCTGACATTGTTCTAGAAACGAGAAGCGGAGTCAAGGGTATTCTTGCCAAGGTGCTAATGGATAAGGCTCAAATGTTCTTGAAGGCCATGAGCTATGATGCTTTTGAGGAGATCTTAGCCTTGCTGATATATGGCTTAGTATTGTTCCCCAATCCAGATCAGTTCATAGATGTTCATGCCATCAACATTTTCCTGAGTCACAATCCAGTGCCTACATTGCTTGGAGATATCCTACATTCTCTTCATACCCGTACTACAAGGGCAAGAGGGACTTTGATGTGCTGCATACCTTTACTTTCTAGGTGGTTTATTTCTCACCTTCCTCGCTCGGTAATGAAGAATGAGCAAGGGTTCAGATGGTCCAAGAGGATCATGTCACTTTCTCACTCAGACATCCATTGGTACTCCAGATCTATGGAGAATGTCACCATCATTGACCGTTGTGGGGAGTTTCCTAATGTGCCACTTCTAGGCATAAGAGGAGGCATCACCTACAACCCCTCTCTAGCTTTACGACAGTTTGATTACGCCCGGAGTGATGGTCCACATGATATGTTGATTCAGGGCATTGTATTTGACTACGACAACGATCTTCAGGGTTACCGTCAGAGATTCATACGAGCTTGGGGAAAGGTAAACAGGGTTGACAGCAAGACACTGGAGCCTAAGTACACTATTCCTATGGAGGCTTATCTCAGATGGGTACGATCTCGTGCTCAGACACTCATGATGCCATATCCTGCCGTCCTACCAGTTACCATGGAACCTGTTGCGGAAGGAGACACAGCTTATACCATCCTTCACCCAGACATGCCTACTGATATGGAAGACTTGCAGAGATCATGGATCCAACTGAAGGAGCAAAGGGATACTTTCGAGGCTCATCACAAAGCAAGCCAAACAAGAATCCTAGAGCTAACAAAGCAACTTCACGAGGAACGGAACCTCAACTCATACCTCAACACAAAGAGGAAACGTCCATGGGAGACTTAAAACCCCATTTTTTGTACTTATTTCATTTTCATTTTTGTAAGCCCAAAAGGCAAACAAAGTTATTACTAATAAAAGTTTACTTTCGTGTTTGTCTAAGCAAATTTAAATCCTGCGGTCCTTGAAAACATTGCATATGCATTCCCATATCATTTCATTGCATCACAGGTTTATAATTGTGCACAGGTTTCTCATCTTCTCGCTGTTTATTTCAGCAATGGCTCTTGAACAATCAGTTAAGGATCTCCAGGCACAAAATGCACAGTTCCAAGAGCTGATCTTGAACCTGTCCAAGGGGCAAGATGAATTGAAGGCACTGCTGGCCAAAAAGACTAAGAAGACTAGAAGGTCTGCTGGGTTGATCAACATGGGAAGAAGGTTCAAAGGTCTTGCCAAGACCAAGGAACCAGCTGAAGACTATGAATCTGAAGGATCTGAGCAAGAGGTAGGCAGTCTCCACCATTCAATGGGGGACTCTGATTCTGAGGCTAATTACTATCATGAGCCTAACGAAGACAAATTCAAGATGCTGGTGGATAAGATGGATGCTATGGAGTTGCAGAAATCATCCGGGCTGGATTTTGAGGATTTGAGTTTGATATATGGGGTAGTCATACCCATTGGGTTCAAAGTTCCTACGTTTGTTGTCTATGATGGGGTCTCTTGTCCCAAACTGCATCTGAGGTCTTATGTTAGAAGAATTCAACCCCACACTGCTGATAAGAAGTTGTGGATCCATTTCTTTCAAGAGATTTTATCAGGAGCTCAGCTGGAGTGGTATTATCAGTTGGAGAGTGTCAACATCAGAGACTGGAATGATCTTGCTGAAGCTTTCTATAAGCAGTATCAATACAATGCTGACTTAGCCCCCACTCGCATGCAGCTTCAGAGCATGTCTATGGGTGCCAAAGAAAGTTTTAAAGAGTATGCTCAGAAGTGGAGAGATTTAGCTGGAAGAGTTCAACCCCCTTTGACTGACAGGGAATTGGTTGATATGTTCATGTGTACGCTGAATGGTCCGTTTTACAGTCATCTCATTGGAAGCTCATCATCTGGCTTCACTGAGTTGATCATGACAGGAGAGCGAGTAGAGAATGGTATAAAGAATGGTAAGATCCATGTGGGTACTTCTTCATCAGGTGCTGCAAAGAAACCTCCCACTGGGAAGAAGGAATCCAATGTTGTTTATGGTCAGCCTGATCGTAATAGAAGGCATTAGTCTGTTAGTGCAGTTCATATTTCAAATCCAACTCCTGCAACAACAGAGCAGCCCCAGGGCAACCAACAGAGGGCTAGAAGGCAGTTCACGAAGATCAACATGTCAATGGCTCAGGCATTGCAACACTTGTTGAAGGCTGAACTTATCACTTTGAAAGAGGCTCCTCAGAATCCCAATGTTTCCTCTCCCAGGTACAATCCCAATGCACGGTGTGCATACCATTCAAACTGTCAGGGACATGATACTAATAACTGTTGGATCTTGAAGAATAAAATTCAGGATATGATTAATGCTGGAGAAATTGAGTTTGATCCTCCGGGTACTCCCAATGTAATTACTGCTCCAATGCCAAATCACGAGAAGACTGTCAGTGCCATTGAGGAAGATCTACATGTTTATTCAGTTATGGAGTTGACCACACCATTGTCTGTTATCAAAAAGAGGTTAGTACAAGCTGGGATCTTTCCAGGTTGTCGTGAAGATTGTTTGTATTGCACCTATAAGCCGGACAGTTGCTTCATATTGAGAGATGGAATTCAACGTCTCATGGATAAATATACTATAGTGTTTGAGAGGACTCCGTCGTCTGTAGAAAGTATGGTGGATCATCTGACTCAAGGTAGGAAGATTGAAGAGGTTGACATGGTTGACAAAGTACCAATAAGAATCACTTCAAAGGGTCCTATTAAAATCACTCATCAGGGTCCAATCAAAATCACTGCTGAAGGTCCCGTGAAAGTTGTTGCTGAAGCCAGAGTAGCTCCTGTGGTCATTACTACTCCTGGTCCTATCCCGTATACGTCTGATAAAGCTGTGCCTTGGCATTATGGATCTGATGTTTACATCCATGGTGTTAAGCAAGAGCCTGTAGCTGATGTGCCTGTTGACATTAATAACATTGCTGGATCTAGCAAGATCACTCGTAGTGGAAGAGTTTTCTCTCCTCCAATTGCTTCTAAGAATGCAGCTACTCCTGCTGCTACTTCCACCACTGATGCTCGGGGCAAGGGTCCTGTTATTGAGCCTGTACCTACTGATGTGCCAGCTGCTGATGACATCTCTAAGCAGATGGAAGAAGTATTGAAAATCATTCGCAAGAGTGATTACGACATCGTTGATCAGTTGGGGCATACTCCCTCAAAGATTTCTATGCTGTCATTGTTGTTATGTTCTGAGGCTCATGCCAAGTCCTTGATCAAGTTTCTGAAGACTGCTCATGTACCCAGTGCAATTTCTGTTGACCAATTTGAGAACTGTGTTGCCCACCTGACCTATGACAATGGGTTAGGGTTTTCTGATGCTGATTTGATCCCTGCCAAGAGGGATCATAACAGGGCCTTGCATATTTCAATTGAATGCAGGGGCACTACCCTGTCGCATGTGCTGATAGACAATGGTTCCTCTTTGAATGTGTTGCCCAAGGAAGTCCTGAATAAGCTGAGTCCTGAAGATGCTGTGCTGAAACCCAGTAATATTGTGGTGAAGGCTTTTGATGGTTCTAGAAGAGTAGTACATGGGGAAATTGATCTTCCAATCCAAGTTGGTTCCCAGGTGTTTACTGCTACATTTTTTGTGATGGATATTCGTCCTTCATACTCTTGTCTGCTTGGTCGTCCCTGGATCCATGGGGCAGGTGCTGTGACCTCTACATTGCATCAGAAGCTGAGATATCCGGTGAATGGAAAGGTTGTTACTGTCTATGGAGAAGAAGAATACTTTGTCAGCCATGTCAACACTTTCAAGTATCTGGAAATGGAAGGTGAATACATTGAAACTCCGTGTCAGACATTTGAAGTGGTCCCCTGGGTTGTTAATGATTATGTAGCTCCTCCTGTTGTGAAGAAAGTTCCTGTGGTCACCAGAAAGCCTCCAACAATGGCAATGGCCTCCCTCAATGATGCTAGAGCTGTGGTGGATGAAGGTGGTTGTACTATTTGGGGTCAGCTTCCTGATATTCCATACAAGTCTGACAAGTTTGGTTTGGGTTTCACTGCAGAGTCCCAGAAGGCTGTTCGTCGTGCCCGTGCTGCTCGTATCACTAATCAAGGGGTTGTGAAGGACCAGATTAATGCTGTGGGAGATCAAGATGAAGACTACAACTTGGATGCATGGATTTTTCCTACTGTGGGTGCTGGACTCAATAATTGGAAAGCTGAAGATGTTATCTCTATCTCCTTTAGTCAGGAGTAAATACTATTACTGTGTTGTTATATTTTAAATTTGTAATTTCTTGAACAATAAAACTTTCAAGCCATGTGCCTTACCCGGGGCATAATGGTGTGCTTGTTACGGGCTGTCATTTCATTTGCATACTTCATTCAATAAAATCAGTGGACATTTCGTTTTCGTAAATATTGTGTTCCCTGTCTTTCTTTTCTTTTATTTTTGTTTTATCAGCTATGTGTTCTTACACACACCCACATCACTAAAATGCAGATCCTCATCCACTCTGGATCCTGTTGATAGCAGTTCTACTATTGCCAATTATAATTTCGAGAATCCGATCTATCAAACTGAAGACGGAAATGAGGACGATTGTGAAATACCTGTAGAGCTTGCTAGGTTATTACAACAAGAAGAGAAAGCTATATAGCCACATGAAGAGCCAGTCGAAGTTGTGAATCTGGGAACTGAAGAAAACAGAAAAGAGGTCAAGATAGGGGCTGATTTAGAGGACAGTGTCAAGAGCAGGCTGATTCAGATGTTACGTGACTATGTGGAGATATTTGCTTGGTCTTATGAAGATATGCCAGGGTTGGATACAGACATTGTGGTTCACCGTTTGCCAGTGAAAGAAGATTGTCGTCCAAAGAAGCAGAAGGTTCGTCGTATGCGTCCTGAAATGTCAGAAAAGATCAAGGCAGAGGTAATGAAACAGTTCAATGCAGGGTTCTTAGCAGTGACTTCTTATCCTCAGTGGGTTGCAAATGTGGTACCAGTTCCTAAGAAAGATGGTAAGGTACGTATGTGTGTGGACTACAGAGATTTGAACAAGGCTAGCCCTAAAGATGACTTTCCACTTCCTCATATTGATATTCTGGTAGACAACACTGCTCAGCATAAGGTATTCTCTTTTATGGATGGTTTCTCTGGTTACAATCAAATCAAGATGGCACCCGAAGATATGGAGAAGACAACATTTGTGACACAGTGGGGCACCTTTTGCTATAAAGTAATGCCATTTGGTTTGAAGAATGCAGGGGCAACATATCAGCGTGCTATGGTGGCTTTGTTTCATGATATGATTCATCATGAGATAGAGGTATATGTAGATGATATGATAGCCAGATCTCAGAATGAAGAGCGGCATCTTGATCATCTGCACAAGTTGTTTGAGAGGTTGAAGAAATACAAGTTGAGGTTGAACCCAAACAAGTGTACTTTTGGAGTTAGATCTGGTAAACTCCTGGGTTTCATTGTCAGTGGAAAAGGTATTGAAGTAGACCCTGCAAAAGTAAAAGCTATACGAGAAATGCCAGCTCCTCGTACCGAGAAGGAGGTTAGAGGTTTCTTGGGACGATTGAACTACATTGCAAGATTTATCTCCCAATTAACTACCATCTGTGAGCCAATTTTCAAGTTGTTGAAGAAAGATCAGGTAATGGAATGGAATGATGAGTGCCAGACTGCCTTTGATGAAATCAAGAGATATCTGCTAGAACCACCAATTTTGATGCCACCAGTTGATGGGAGACCCTTGATTATGTACTTAACAGTGTTAGACAACTCAATGGGGTGTGTGTTGGGGCAACATGACGAGTCTGGTCGAAAAGAGCAGGCAATATACTACCTTAGCAAAAAGTTTACCGACTGTGAAACAAGATACTCACTGCTCGAGAAAACTTGCTGCGCTTTGGCATGGGCTGCTCGCCGACTAAGACAGTATATGTTGACCCATACTACCTTATTGATTTCGAAGATGGATCCAATCAAGTACATATTTGAGAAACCTGCTCTCTCCGGAAGAATTGCAAGATGGCAAATGATCTTGACAGAATATGACATACAATACACTACGCAGAAGGCCATTAAAGGAAGTGTTGTTGCTGATCATTTGGCTCATCAAGCAGTGGATGATTATCAGTCAATGAATTTTGAGTTTCCTGATGAAGACATTATGATTATTACCAAAGAACCTGGACAATATGACGGACCTGAACAAGGATCCCGATGGACTATGGTTTTTGATGGTGCCTCTAATGCACTTGGTAATGGTGTTGGTGTTGTGATTAGTTCACCTGAAGGTTGTCATACCCCGATTACTGCCAGACTTTGTTTCCATTGTACCAATAACATGGCTGAGTATGAGGCATGTATCCTGGGTATTAAAGCTGCTATTGATATGAAGATTCAGTTCCTTGACGTGTATGGAGATTCAGCCCTGGTAGTAAGTCAGATCAAAGGAGATTGGGATACCAAGCATGATAACCTCATTCCTTACAGAGAGCATGTGTTGTCTTTGATCCCACATTTCAAAGAGATTACCTTTGGACATATTCCACGAAGAGAGAATCAGTTGGCAGATGCATTAGCTACCATGGCATCTATGTTTGAGATCAGCTGGGATGATGAAGCTCCCAAAATTACTATTGATAAATTTGAAAAGCCTGCATATTGCAATGAGATTGACACAGAAGGGGCAGAGGAGAAGCCTTGGTTCTATGAAGTGAAAAGATATCTAGAAGCTCAGGAATTCCCTAAAGGGGCATCTGTCAAAGATAGGAAGTTTCTGAGAAGGTTTTCTACCAAGTTCTTCTTGAGTAATGGCATTCTGTACAAGCGCAATCATGATTCAACGTTGCTTCGTTGTGTGGATAAGAAGGAAGCAGCTGAGATTATGGAAGACATGCATGATGGGATCTTTGGCACTCATTCTAGTGGTCATACTATGGCGAAGAAAATTTTGAGAGCAGGTTACTATTGGTCTACCATGGAAGCTGATTGCTATCAACACTCCAGAACATGTCACAAGTGTCAAATTTATGCTGATAAAGTCCATATACCTCCATCACCATTGAATGTGTTGACTGCTCCTTGGCCCTTTGCCATGTGGGGCATTGATATGATTGGTGAGATCAAGCCTACTGCTTCCAATGGGCATCGTTTCATCCTGGTTGCTATTGATTATTTCACGAAGTGGGTAGAGGCAGCTTCATTTGCATCTGTTACCAAGAATGTTGTGGATCGATTCATTAAGAACAATCTTATATGTAGGTATGGCATCCCTGAGAGGATTATCACTGACAATGGCTCTAATCTGAACAACACTATGATTACTGATCTCTGCACGCAGTTCAAGATTAAGCATCACAACTCTTCTCCGTATCGTCCAAAGATGAATGGGGCAGTTGAAGCTGCTAATAAGAACATTAAGAAGATTGTACAGAAGATGACTGTTACTTATAAGGATTGGCATGAGATGTTACCGTTTGCTCTTCATGGTTATCGTACCACAATACGTACTTCAACAGGGGCAACCCCATTCTCCTTAGTCTATGGTATGGAAGCAGTTCTGCCCATTGAAGTTCAGATTCCCTCCTTAAGAATTATGAAGGATGCAGGCTTGGATGAAGATGAGTGGATTCAGACCCGACTTGACCAGTTAAATTTGATTGAGGAGAAAAGGTTAGCAGCAGTTTGTCATGGCCAGATGTACCAGAAACGGATGATCAAAGCTTTTAATAAGAAGGTTAAGCCAAAGGTATATCAGGCTGGTGACTTGGTAATCAAGCGTATCATATTACCACAGGGTGATCCTAGGGGCAAGTGGACCCCAACATATGAAGGACCATTTGTAGTCAAGACAGTGTTCTCAGGAGGTGCCATGATACTGACTACAATGGATGGTGAAGACTTCCCACAGCCTGTAAACGCAGACATAGTTAAAAAATACTACGCATAAAAAGAGACCCGCTAGGTTGACTGGCCTAGGCAAAAGTAAGGGCATCCCGGCAAACCAAAAGGGTTTGGGCAAAAATTAGGGATATATATAAAAAGATGTACACCCGGCAAGTCGAAAACCTGAAAGGGCGGCTTGGGCAAAAAAGGGTATCCCGGTGGATTGAAAACCTGAAAGGGCAATCCAGGCAAAATTTAGGGATTAAAGCGTATGACTATGTCTCGTTTGGATCACTCATAAAACTGCAACCAGTTGTACTACTTACTCAAGCTCGAACAGATAAAGCTCAATCCAATCGTTTCAGTCTCAACAGCAGAAGATGAGATACTTGAAGATAATGGCAATAGTAGAATTGAAACTCAATAGGATTGTTTCCCACATAGCTGGTTCTCTTTGTTTTGTAAAAAAACTTTATGACAAAATCCTCTTACTAGGGTTTATGTCTCCTTGTACAAACTTACCCGTGTATGGGTCACTTTTTGATATAAATAAATTCCATCTTTTGAATCCAGATTTACTTTTACCCTATTTACATAAGCGAAACGTCCATTGGTTGTGTTCGAATGTATGTATGCTTTTGAGTATGATTGATGTTTACCAAAAATGCATGAATGCTTAATATGATTGATGTTTACCAAAAATGCATGAATGCTTAATATGATTGATGTTTACCAGAAATGCATGAAAATGCAGTAATAGTATTTACTAAAGACGAATGAGGGAAGGATTTCAACGAAGCTTCGCCGGTTCATCTTTATAAAACAGCTACAAAACCCTCAGTAGGACGAATCCATCTTAATAAAGTCTTATCTCCCCTGGAATTTATATCCATCTCTTTTATCCTCATACGGATATTCGGGAATTTACTTTCCAATAAGGGTACGACGAACGAAGACGGAAGGTGATATATACCTTATTATCCCCAGCATCCGGGAGGTTATCTATACCCTGCTATCCCCAGCGTACGGGAAGTTATGTATACCTTATTATCCCCAGCATACGGGAGGTTATGTATAATATATTCTTCAACAACGAATCGGGATTTACTTTCCCTGGCCAGCAGTTGTTATACGAAGATATCCAGACGCGTCAGGCAGCATCATATCATACATACACCATTTACATCATACCATAACATACATATACATGAGTGCATAATACATTTACTTAGGTGCATCATATTATACATGCATACATAAAGCATAAACTAATATTATTATACAGAATGTTACCTTGTTTTCAGGATAATTATCCAACAAGCAAACTTATGATCATCAGGATTGCTCTATCCTCCAAAAGACATGCTGTTACATCAGGATCACTCTAGTCTCCTGAAAGCATATCATATTATTTCCTCAGGATTACTCCAGTCTCCTGACGGTTCTCTATTACCTCAGGATTGCTTTATCCTTCTGACAACTTCTCATTGCTTCAAGACTGCTTTAGAGTTATCATTATTGATTGCTCTATCCTCCTGAAATCATATTATTGCTTCAAGACTGCTTTAGAGTTATCATTATTGATTGCTCTATCCTCCTGAAATCATATTATTACTTCAAGACTGCTTTAGAGTTATCATTATTGATTGCCCTATCCTCCTGAAATCATATTATTACTTCAAGACTGCTTTAGGGTTATCATTATTGATTGCTCTATCCTCCTGAAGACATGCTGTTACATCAGGATTACTCCAGTCTCCTGAAAGCATATCATCAATCTCTCAAGATTGCTCTATCCTCTTGAAATTATATTGTTACCTCAGGACTGCTCCAGCCTCCTGATAGCTTCTCATATATCAATATTGCTTTATCCTCCCCGAAGACATGCTGTTACATCAGGATTACTCCAGTCTCCTGAAAGCATATCATCAATACCTCAGGACTGCTCCAGACTCCTGACAGCTTTCATTATACCTCCATATTTTAGACTGCTTTATCTTCCAAGAAATATACCTGAAGAACTTTCCCCTAGTGGCATCTTTAAGCCCACTCAAGCATATACAACCACCAAAATTTGCCCTCATAATACAAGACTTTGTGTGCTAAGAAGGTTCACAAGGTTCACAAGTTTCTCAAAGCTTTCAATACCTTTCATGAGGTTCATGAGGTCTACAAGTCACTTCATGAAGGTTCACAAGGTTCACAAGCTTCTCAACACTTATATAACCTTTCTTGAGGTTCATGAAGTCTACAAGTTACTTCTTGAAGGTTCACAAGGTTCACAAGTTTCTCAACATTTCCATAACCTTTCATGAGGTTCATGAAGTCTACAAATTACTTCTTGAAGGTTCACAAGGTTCACAAGATTCACAATGATTACAAAGCTTTCCTGAGGTGCATGAGGTCTACAAAGTCACTTCATGAGGTTCACAAGGTTCATAAGGTTCACAAAGTTCACAATTGGTCAAAAGAGTTGACAATTCCCTCAAACAATGCACCTCCTAAGCAGTGCATTCAAAACTAGGGTTTTGACTTTAATCAGGCTAAATGGACTTCCAAGACTTAAAGTGAGCTTCATAACATCTTATATGTGTGTAAGAACCCCCATGACAAGTTTCAAGACTTTTCTCAAAAGTTTGCTCAGTCAGATGATCAGATAAGTCAAAACCAGTCAATGCAGTTAAAAAGTCAAACTGAGGTCAACTGTGGTCAAACCAAGGTCAAACTTCATGATTTTTTGCCAACATCAAGTATATGAAGTAAAATTCATCATTTGATCAAGGGTTGATCATGATTCATCAAGGAGATTCCAGATCATCAATAATCAGGAGTTTCTAAATTAGGGTTTCCTCAGTAAAAGTCAACTGAACTTTGACCAGCCATAACTTTCACATACTTTATCACCAAGTCTCCATCCAAAGCTCATTTTGAAGAAAATTGAATTCTCTACAACTTTGTTCTTGCAAGTTAATCCCAAAAATGCTTCATTTGGAAGATATGAGCTAAGACATTATAGGTCATTTCAAAAGTCAACAAAAAGTCAACAACTTCAAAAGGGCATAATTTGAGATTGGTAAATGATATGGACCTGAAACCAATGGGGTTGTTTAGAGGACTCTTCAAGCTTTCCAAAATGTCCAAGAACACCCTCATACCTTTAAAATTGAGGGAGATGTGCCCTTGCAAAGTTGGGAAATTTTGTGATGGTTTATGTTGAAAATGGAGGTTTAAAACCACTTCTTTCCAAATGGGCTTGCTAAATTGTGATCCAATCCATATCACATCATCATGCACGACCCAATTGATTAAAAATCATAATTTTTATTATTTTATTTTTATTTATTTTGATTTAATTCATAAAAAATCATTTTAAATAAATATAAAATATGAAAATATATTTTTGGATGAAGATTGAGCTTCTAGAATCTCATCAATATTGATTGAAGTTTAAAGAGAAAGAAATCATGTGATTTATCTAAAAATAGTAAGCTTTCATGAGCAAATATTGAAGTTTCAAAGCATGATCAATCTCAATCTTTTTAAATCAATTCTTGCACACAACCAATGAAGTTTTTGACCTAGAATCATTCACATATAAGTATCAAACATAATGCAAACCCTCAGGCACGAATTCCAGTAGCCAAGGGTAAGTTTCAAAACCTCAAAAATTCATCAAAAAAGTGATATTCAGATTCTTCAATCCAAGAGGTTTCAAGGTAAAATAAAGACATAGACGTGTTCTTTGATCATCACTGAAGCTAAAGCATCACTCATATGCATCCCATGTGCACCATATTGGCCAAACCGAATTCACTTTTACCATGAATAAATTTTTTTCGATTCCATTGATTGGTTGTGTTTTATTGAAATTTGTTTACATAATCTTGTTTGTGACATTGTATAGATTGTTTCTGGACCAATGAATTGAAGTTTCCTTGCCTAAAACAGATTCGGCCATAGCTAGGGTTTTGACCTTCAAAATGGGATCCTTTGATTCATTGAACTTAAATGAATTCTAAGAACATAGGAATGTTCTATGAATCACTAGGATCATAAAGCTGTAATTAATTTTATGAATCGTTACTGTTTGGTGCAAGTTTCATTTTTCGTAGGTTTGAAGCATGAAGAACTCGCAGGTAAATTTGCAGCAATACTCGTAGGTAAAAACGCAAGTACAAGGAAGAAGATGAAGTCCATTCGCGCCTGTTTTCAAAATTTGAATTCTTGTTTAAAAATATTATGAATTAGTTCTGAATTTATTTCACAAACGTACGTTTGTCCTGGTGGTAAGGCTGATACGCGTATTATGTGAAGGCATTGGTTCGATACTTGGCTGGGCACATTTTTTCTCTTATGTTTTTCAGGTCAAGCGTACATAATATATTATACAATGTTACCATTCCATTAGCAGATGGGCTCTCCCAGCCAGGCGGTAACGTATGCATGCTTGTAACCAAAAGGTCCTGGGTACGATTCCCACCCCAGGCCTTTTGTTTTCATTATTTTCTGGATTTTTCATGGACATTGCACAAAAACAACTAGAGCCAGTCTGTTATCACCAACGCATGGGCAGCCTGATGGTATGTTTTGATGCTGGCAAGCTTGAAGACCTGGGTTCAAACCCAGCCAAGGTAAGTTCTTATTTTTTATCACTTTTTTCTATTTTCTTTAATTAATTAGTTTATTTGTTTTATATTCTTAATAAAAAATAAATCACATATATTCAAAATTTAAAATAACATCTTATTCTCTAAAAGTTCTAAACTTTCTATTTTTTTAATTCAAAAATTTATTTTATTATTTTATGTAATTATAATATATATGTATATATTAGTTAAAATAATTTTGTATCTAAACAAACCCTAATTTTCTAAACAAACCCTAAAATATTTTCTAAAATAAAACTTAATTCTATTTTTTTTCTAAATAATTTTATTTTCTAATTCTTAATGTAATTATTATGTATATTTATTTATTTAATATGATTCTTGTAAATTTTGTAAATATGATTATTTTTTTTTTTATGAACATGATATTTAAAATTTATTTTCTTTATGTAATATGTAAATACCTTTTATAATTTTTTGTTTAGAAATAATTAAATTTGGTAATGATTTAAATTTGTAATTATATCATGTTTAAAATTTTTATATTATAGTAATTATTTAATTATTCATGTTTCTAAATAAATGCTTATATATTAAAAATCCAATTTTGTGTTTATTATTCTAATCATGTCATTATAATATTTTTCTATTTATTTCCATTAATTATTGTTGCTAACCATATTCTTATTTTTTTTGCTTATTATTATCTTAAATTTTTTTTTATCTTATTATTTTTCTAACCTTGTCTATTTTTCTAATTATTATTATTTCACTAAATTTAATTATTTTCACTAACTTTAATATTTCTACTAACCTTATTTTTTAATTATTATTATTACTAACCCCTATTTATTTATTGTTTATTATTTTTAGCTTATTTATTTATATTTATTTGCTATTTATTTTAATTGCTTATTATAATTGTTGTAATTGCTCCCTTGGTGTAATTTTGTAAATATTTAATTATTTTTGCTATGGTTAGTAATTTAGGGAGTGCAAAACATGTATGCTACTTAAAATAAATTTAGATCACTTTAATCATAAGATAAATAATATTGAACACTCACACACGTAAGTCGATTTTTAATCGCCATCCTACACTTTTTAAGGCTATCCCTCTATGTTGCCTATTAATAAGGTCAAGTGGGGTGTAAAAAGCAAGTCCCTTAAAAAGAAAAATCATCAAGTCCCTAATGGTTGCCTTACAAATCAAGTCCCTTCGAATAATGATGATAGTCCCTCCAGTATGCTTAATATACCCCACAGTTGCCTTCAAAAATAAATGTCCCTCACATGTCCCTAACATCCAAGGTAATGACTACCTACTCCTTAATAGTAGGGATAGTCTTACTATTTAAAGGATAAAGAACAAGAAAGACTTAAAACTTTAGGGTAGGTTCCTCTTATGTACTTGCTCACTTCAAAAAGCTTTTCAAACACTTAACAAATTTCAAACAAATTTTCAAAAACAAGTTTTTACGCATCCGTACATGGGTCATTATCAACTATTCTGAAAATTTTTCTATTCACACACTACACTTTCAAAAACAATTCAAAAGTGAGCTAAGTAACTAAGAGCCCATGGATAACCATGGATGTAAAGGGTGCTAACACCTTCCCTTTACATAACCTACCCCCCGGACCCAAAAAATATCTCTTAAGGTCTTTCCTGTTCTTTTATATCCTTTCCGTTTGGATAAAATAAAAGTCGGTGGCGACTCTTGCTATCCGCAACATAACTAAAAGTCAGTTCTCCCACCGTGTTACAGGTAGCTATCCCATTTGTTGCTTTACCTTGCAATAGACGTACTGATGTACGTAATGAAAGGAACTGGACCTATGATCTGAATGCTCCACCTATTTTGGGTCCACTTCCTCCTAATATTCCTGATGGGGAGGCACATGACACTAATGAAGAGTATGATCGGAGTGAGCAGTCTCCCATACCTCACATGTCCCCCCATCGTCCTTCACAGTCACACACCAAACCATCTTCCTCTAATCCTGTTGCAGGTGCTGCTCCTGGATTCTATGTCACTGAGGAGATGTGGCGTGATATGACGGCTAGAGAGGAAAAGCGAGACAACCTTCTCTCTACTATTTCACAACAACTGACGGACAAATATGAGCTTCATGCAACAATCGCGATCGGTTTCGGATCGTGCTTACATCAACGTTTGCCGTACCTTGAACGATATCACATCAGAGCAGGCCCGTCAGCGAGAAGTCAACCGCCGACACTACCAGCTTATGGAGGCCACTCAGGGTTCCATCCTAGGTAACCTTCGAGAGGTCCGGGTGCCCAGGCTGCCTTATCGGCACGACTTGACCGGAGGGACCAGCAGCACAGTGGATCTCGTCGTTCCAGACCATCATAGCAGGACGGCGAGGGCACCAGTGCTCCTCCGCAGTAGTTTTCAGGTTACCCTCCTTATCTTATTTCGAAACATTGGGGACAATGTTCGATTTAAGTGTGGGAGGGGATTTTATTGCTTTCTGTCATTTCCCTTTTTAGTTATTTATTTGCTTTCCGTTATTTCCCTTTTCCAGTAAGTTATTTAGTTTAATTTTCTTAGATAATGCATGAGTCTGACGAGTCACCAGTATAGTGTATTTTTAGTACATCCTCACTTTTTCCCATTTCTTTAGCCCTACCAAATTTTTTTAAAAAAAGAAAACAATGTTTTTTGGGCTTTGAGACAGGTTTGGATTAGGATGTGGTGACTTAGGTCAACTTTTTGAAACATTAGTACCAGTGTAGCACCATAGACCTCTTGGATATAGGAATCACTCCTAAACCCCAGACCATGGCCTTTATTATCATTCAAAATTTTTTCCTAAGTAGTATATTTTAGCAGTCAGCTCTGGCCTAAGCATGCTCTACGTAGGGGGTCGATGAACATAAGTGAATGATCCAGTGCTAATAAAAAAAAGAAAAAAGGCAAACTCTGGGATAGGTGACCCTCACAAAGTCATTTAAACCGAAAAAAAAGAGAAGAAAAAATTTTTTTTGCCACAAAAAGAAAAAAAAATTGCAGTCACCTATTGTTAGTTGGTTCAGAGGTATCTGGCACTGAACTTGGTAGGGCGGATTACGATCCGATCCCCCGTAGCTACATTTAGGCGAAATAAAAACAGGTTTACACATGCTTATGTGCCAGAAACCTTATGTTATGGATCAGAATCACTAACCGGTCACTCTACTATGAAACATGTACGGATAACAGGCTTAATGTGATTGCGCCTGAATGAAAAGGACCCAAAAAGATGAGAAGATAGGCCTAGGTATTGTGGGATGACATGGGGTGGTTAATATAGGATTGAAGTTTGTGTCAGTGTTATTATGGTACCCTTGGTTCACTTAGTTAGTACCTGTCACTGCATCTGACTTGAACTTAGAAGCCCTTTAGCCCAAATCACGTGTCGACACCATTTTTTCTTCTTGAGCTTTAATGTTTGCTTGAGGACAAGCAAAGATCTAAGTGTGTGAGAATTTGATAACACTAAAATTCACCGTATTTCTGACTCCGATTTCGCATGCATTCTTAGATTTTATTGTTATTTTGTTATGTTATTACTTTTTTTCTTTGTTTTCAGGTTTTCTATGTAATCGGGGCCTAAATCGAGAAAAGGAGCGAAAAAGGAGTGGAGACGGACGAAAACCAAGAAATTCAGCTTTTTACACCTACGGCATCCACCATGGTGGGCACCATGGGGTCTGCCATGACGTGGCCACGTCTCAAGACCATTCCACAACTGCCAAGACCCACGATCCCCACTCTCTCATCCCACATTAGTCTCATGGCGGGCGCCAAAAGGCAAAAACTTTTCCCTCCACTTTTTAGTGGAAGGGGCATCCTGGTCTTTTCCTACTTTTTGTTTTCCTATAAATAAGACCTTAGATTTTCGTTTTCAATCATCCAAACTTAGAATCTCTTAGGCATATATTAGTTTTAAAGCAGTTATCATTCCACATCGGGGTGTTACTGCAACCGAGTGATCGAGTCTGTATACGTCTGTGTGATCGAGTTTTGGAGCACTCTGGGAGGAAGTTAATCATGCCGCCATTTTAATTCCAGTTCGTATTTTATTTTTCCGCATTGCTTTACTTTCATTTATTATCCGCACTCGCACTTTATTTTATTTATTTCCTGCACTCGCTTTACTTTATTTATTTTCTGCACTCGCTTTAAATACATTTATTTCTCGCACTCGCACTACTTTTATTTACTTCTCGCACTCGCACTAATTTTATTTACTTTCCGCACTCGCACTACTTTTATTTACTTTCCTTACTCGCACTAAATTACTTTATGAAGAATTATAAAAAGAACTTTTACTTTACTATGTCTAACTAAATCCATAAAGGTTAGAATGTAAGGATCGTAGTTGAACCAGTAATCCGTACAATTGTTCGTGGAAACACTTAAGGGCTATTTTATCTTTCAATTTAAGTAATTGTTTTTAACTATTTCAAAAACAACCAAAAGCGCTTTGTCTAGTTCATTAGGAGTTTTTAGACTAAAAAGAAAAGAGATTTTAAAACGATTTGTGGACGCGTTAAGAAGTTTAGAGTCTGGTTCGTGAGAACCTCTTTTTGCTAAGAAATCCAGGTTAAAGTACTTTTCAACTTAGTTAAGATACTATATTTCTTAAAATAGGTTTACTACTCTAACGCAGTACGCACCTTTTTATCTGTGACAATAGGAGGGGTTGATTAGAGAGTACAACTCGGTTCTGAATACGCGAAAGTGACAATTCCTGTTAAATTAGTTCTTTTCAAAGTGGAAAACATTGCCCATAAGTAGTTCTATTAACAAGTACCGGACTATCAATTGATTACGTGAATTACATTCGAGTCTGTCTTAGTTTATTGTTTAAAATTACCATTTTATTTACCATTGCGCACTCCTTAAAACCCTTATATTCAGTTGCCTTAGATACACACCATAACAACAGGTACGATAGATTGACACTTGGTCTCTGTGGATTCGACAATCTTTTATATTACTCTGACGTGTTCGTACTTTTTCGAAAAACACGCATCATGTTATTTCTTTGTTTTTCTTTATTTTTAGGTTTTTAGTTTAATCGGGGCCTCGATTGAGAAAAGGAGCAAAAAAGGAGCTGAAAAGAATAAAAAATCAAGAAATTCAGCATTTTGAACTTACGACACCCGTTGTGGCTGGCGCCATGGTGTCAGCCATGATGTGGACACGTCTCAAGACCCTCCACAACTTCCATATGCCCACGATCCCACTTTCTCCACCATATTACACCCATGGCGGACGCCTGTAACACGGTGGGAGAACTGACTTTAGTTATGTTGCGGATAGCAAGAGTCGCCACCGACTTTTATTTTATCCAAAGGAAAGGGCATAAAAGAACAGGAAAGACCTTAAAAAGATTTTTGGGTTCGGAGGGTAGGTTATGTAAAGGGAAGGTGTTAGCACCCTTTACATTCATGGTTATCCATGGGCTCTTAGTTACTTAGCTCACTTTAAAATGTTTTTGAGAAGTGTAGTGTGTGAATAGAAATTTTCTTAAGTACTTTATAATGATCCATGTACGGATATATATTAAGCCTTTGTTTTGAAAATTGTTTGAAATGTGAAGTGTTTTTGAAATGTTTTTGAAGAGTGAGCAAGTACATAAGAGGAACCTACCCTAAGTTAAGTCTTTTCTGTTCTTAAATATCCTTTAAGTGGTAAGACTATCCCTATTATTAAGGAATAGGTAGTCATTACCTTGGATGTGTGAGGGACAAGTGAAGGGACAACTGTGATTAGGCAACTGTAAGGTGTATAAGCAATTCAAAGGGACTTATCATCTTTTATTCGAAGGGACAAGATCATTTTATGAAGGCAACCATGAAGGGACTTGATCTTATTATCTTTTAAGAGACTAGATGATATAAATTGAAGGGACTTTGCTTTACACCTTACTTGACCTTTTTGTTTAGGCAACATGAGAGGTGACCCTTAAGAAGTGAGATGGCGATCAAAGATTGACTTACGTGTGTGAGTGTACCAATTCAAATATTTATCTTTAAGATTAATGATCTAAATTCAATTTTAAAATACAAACATGTTTTACACTCCCTATTTTACTAACCATGACATTTAAAAATAAATAATAAAAATTACTATAACTATTACATAATGGATACAATTATATTATAATAATTAAAATAAATAAGTAAATAAATAAATAATTAAATGGGTTAGTAATAATAAACAAAATAAACATAAGAAGAGGAAATTAGCATAATAATAATAATAAAATAAACAATCACAAAATAAATAAATAAAGGGGGTTAGTAGTAATAAAATAAATAAGAATAAGAATAATGATAAATTAAAAGTTCAATTTTAAATGAATAATTATTTTTAAGGTTTTTTAATTAATAATAGGAATAAATGATAAATATTATATATTAACAAAATATGACTAATAGTCTAATTATTTTAATTTTTATATACATATTAAAAATATCTACTTATTATTTAAATAAGCATAAATTATAAAATTAGGGTTTAATTATTTATAAAAATACATTAGGGTTTACTACTTAATTAAAACATAAACAAAAATTATGAAATTAAAATAAACAAATAAATTAATATTTACAATTAGGGTTTATAAAAATATTAGGGTTTTACCTATTTATTTACAAATTATATTTATTTAATAATATGAACATACAAAATATAAATAATTAAATTTTGAAAATAAAGTTTGAAAGAAAAAAACAAACATGAATTTTAGGTATAAGAAATAATATATGTATATTCATTTTAATATTTTAAGAAATTAATTAAATTTAATTATAAAATATAAACAAATAAAATAAAAGGAAGAAAAAGAGAAAGAAAACATACCTGGGGCTGGGATTGAATCCAGGCCCTAGGCTTTACTCCCTCCAGACCAACAAGCCAACCACTGGGCCAGCTGCGCGCTGGTGATAGTCAATGGCATACAATTGTTTTTATTTTAAACCTGCAAAAATCACAACAACAAAAAAAAAATACAAAAGGGCCTGGGGGGATTCGAACCCAGGACCCTCAACCAACAAACAAACACTCCAACCATCCATCCAGAAGGGCGCATCTGTTAGATAATCACAACAATTCATAATATATTAAGTTTTGTAAATGAATATGAAAATCAAATAAAAAAGAATGCTGCCTCCAGGGATCGAACCAAGGTCTTGAGCCATAACACGCGCAGCCATTACCACTGGGCCTGGCAGCCTTAGCTGAAATAAAATAGAAACAATTACAAAAAATATTAAACCAATTTTTGAATTTCTCTGATGGCGCCAAGAGGTCATCTTCAACCTTGGTTCCTGCGAATTTTGTTGCAAAGTTTGTTACGAATTTTCCTGCGAATCTCATAATATGTAAAACCTATGAATTTTGAATATCAACAAAACAGTACAATTATTACAAATTAATTAGTGAAACATGATCCTCAAGATCCATACAACACAACCATGTTTCCAGAATTCATTTATCCTTGATGAATCAAGAAACCCTAAAGCTTGGTCGAAACCCTAATAATGGCTATTTACGATTCGGGTCATTATTCTTCAATCCAATTATCCAGAAAGCTTGCTTAGATCATTACAAACACAAAACAATCATTAGAATCAATTGAGAATGCATAAAAGTATGGAATCGAAAATCAAAACAAGAAGAGGAAGATGCGTTCGGGTTGTGCAATATGGCATGACTCAAAAGCATATAATGGGTGGTTTTGACTCAGGGAAGCTTAAGGAAGCTTGTAGTATCCTTAGAATACCTTGAAAACCCCTGCAAAGTAGAATCCAAAAATTGATTTTTTGATGAAATTTGAAACTTTGAAACTTGTCTTTGAGGCAGCAAAATCGTCCCTATGCATTTGTGTAGTTTGTATACTTATAGAAGAATGGAATTAGGTCAGAAAAGTGGTGGATTTGTGGGCTTAATGGATACCTTGAGTGTGAAGAAATCTCCTTGCCAAATTAGTCAAAAAATCAACTATTTTCATGCTATAATGCCTTAGCACGAATTTGTATAGCATCAAATCAACTTAAATGGTCATTAAGAGTTTCTAGAAGAAGAATCACTTTTAAATATTCAATTTTCATATTTTATTTTGATTTAAAATGGTTTTAAATGAATAAAATCAAAATAAATAAAATAAAAAATAATAAAAATCTGAATAAATGAGGATTGGGTCGTGCATGATGTCATGTTGAAGTTTGGATCACAAAATTGCAAGCCCATTTGGAAGAATTGGGTTTTAAGACCCTATTTGCTTCATAAACCTCCCAAAAATTTCCCAACTTTTCAAGGGCACAAATCCTTCAATTTTAATGCTATGAGGGTGTTATTGGACATTTTGGAATGCTTAAAGAGTCCTATAACCAACCCCATTTGTTTCATGTCCATATCTTTTACCATTCTCAAGTTATGCTCTTTTGAAGTTGTTGACTTTTTGTTGACTTTCAAAAGGACCTATAATGTCTTAGCTCATACCTTCCAAATGAAGCATTTTTGGGCTTGGCTTGTGAGACACAAAGTTGTAGAGAATTAAATTTACTTCAAAATGAGCTTTGGATGGGAAAAATTTGATGAAGCATGTGAAAGTTATGGCTGGTCAAAGTTCAGTTGACTTTTCCTAAGGAAACCCTAATTTAGAAACTCCTGATTCTTGATGATCTGAAATCTCCTTGATGAATAATGATAAACCCTTGATCAAATGATGAATTTTACTTCATATACTTGATTTTGGCAAAAAAATCATGAAGTTTGACTTTGGTTTGACCACAATTGACCTCAGTTTGACTTTTTTAACTACTTTGACTGATTTTGACCTATCTGATCATCTGACTGAGCAATCCTTTGGGAAAAGTCTTGAAACTTGTCATGGGGATTCTTAAACACATATAAGATGTTATGAAGCTCACTTGAAGTCTTGGTAGTCCATTTAGCCTAATTAAAGTCAAAACCCTAGTTTAGGATGCATTGCTTAGGAGGATGCATTGTCTGAGGGAAATGTCAAACTTTCTGACTAATTGTGAACTTTGTGAACCTTGTGAGCCTCATAAGATGTCTTGTGAACCTTTTGAACCTCATGGGATGTCTTGTGAACCTCATAAGATGTCTTGTGAACCTCTTAGTACACAAAGTCTTGTCTTGTGAACCTTGTGAATCTCTTAGTACACAAAGTCTTGTCTTGTGAGGGCAAATTTTGGGGTGCAACAATGATACAATGACTAATGCGTATTATATATGAAACCTGCAAAATAGAGCGAAATTAAAAATAATAATAATGGAGGACCTGGGAATCGAACCCAGGTCCAGAGGTCCATACGCGCATACCACCACGAACTGAGCCATCAGCGCCTTTATGATATCAATATACAACAAATAAAATAAAACACAAGATTAAATTTGAATTCCAGATTGGCGCCCTTGGAGTCGTCTTCCTCCTTGGGAATTCGTAGGTTTTCCTGCGAAATTTCTTGCGAATTTTCCTAGGAGTCTAGCTGCGAATTTTTCCGCATAAAATAATCGTCTTCTCAAACACCATGAAACCTGCACGATTTTATCAAATTAATCATATAACAACAATCACCAAGTCGCATACAGTCCAATTATGTCTTCAAAATCGGTTTAGACGCATTAAATCAAGAACCCCTATTTTGAAGCTTCAAACCCTAACAATGGTGGAACTCCAAACCTGCATCGAAACTCATAACAAACCACCCAGAATTCCTCTACATCATCCAACAAACAATATTACAAACTCAAAATCGATTAATCACGCGTTAAATCTATGAATCGAAAAAAATTAAATATGATATAAAACCGATTCAATTTCAATGATATATGGAATTTTAGATGCTTATGATTATGTGGATAGTATCAAAAGTGCCCAAGGATCATGTATAGGCCATTAGAATACCTTAATTCAACCTGCAAATAAGAAACCGAAAATTGAATTTTTGGTAAAATTTTTGAATGTGAAAAGTGTTCTTGGAGGCTGAAAAATCGTGTGCTTGTCTTTGGCTTGTGTTGTATACTTATAATAGAAGCAAATTAGGTCAAAAACTCAATCCATTCTTTGGGCTTTTGGGTAGCTTGATCATGAAGAACGATATGATTCAAAATATGAAAAAAATCTAATATCTCCTTGCTATTTTGGTTGATCTGATTTTTACATGATTCCAATTAACTTTAAATGAATTTTAAGGATTTTTAGAAAAAGAATCATGTCCAAATATTGATTTTTATATTTTATTTAGATTTAATTTGACTTTTAATGGATAAAATCAAAATAAATAATAAATAAATAATAAAAAAATCAGAATTTGGTTGCTTTGGGTCGTGCTAGAGGTCCTTGTATGGATTGGATCACAACATTGCAAGCCCATTTGGAGAAATTTGGTCTTAAGGCCCCATTTGCTTCATAAACCTCCCAAAAATTTCCCCACTTTGCAAAGACATATCTCCCTCAATTTTAAGGCTATGAGGGTGTTCTTGGACATTTTGGAAAGATTAGAGAGTCCTCTAACCAACCTGATTGGTCTCATGTCCATATCTTTTACCATTTTCAAGT